>JAFMOC010000035.1:1360000-1725000 GCA_019802505.1 Corydoras sp. C115 | reverse complement strand
TGGGAAACAGGACTTTACTGTATGTATTTTGAATATTTTCCTTATAATAATATTTACTCTTACAAACTAAAGACAAATAGACAGGCAAACGAGACTAGAAGAGTTCCAGCCGATTTAACATCTCCTACACATACCCATGTACAAAGTCGTCTGGGTAAATGTAATGGCAACAATTGTCAAAGCAAGAAATGTTTTTCTTTTTTTTTCCTCTCTCTCTCTCTCTCCCTCTCCACCCCCTCTACTTCTAGGTTCAGTGGTCCAGTTGTAACATCTTTTCCACCCAGGATCATGCTGCTGCTGCAATTGCCAAGACCGGGGTTCCAGGTCAGTGTGATGACCATATAAATAGTAAATCTATTATATAGGTTATATAATCTATGTAATATATATAGTCAATATACTGTATATAGTAATTATTCTAAAAATTCAATACATTGGGTAATCGTAAGCAGTATAAAGTCCAAATATTCAAGGTGCCTTTACTTTAGTCAACTTGTTTAAACCTCCAATTCCAGCATGTCTGTTCAAACAAACTGTCATGTTTTTAATAAAATAAAGTGGTAATTTTTGCTTTTATAGTGTACGCATGGAAAGGTGAGACCGACGAGGAGTATGTGTGGTGCATAGAACAAACGATATACTTCAAAGATGGTCAGCCATTAAATATGATCCTTGATGATGGAGGAGATCTAACCAACCTTGTGCACCAGAAGTACTCCAAACTGTTAACAGGTATTGAACTCAGTTCAGTTTTGAAGAGTTTTATAAAGTTTTGTAATGAGTACAGTTCTAAAGTGTATGTATAATTAAGCTTTATTTAAGGTCTTTTAAAATCCAAATTTATATTTTCGTATGTGTTGACTGGTTGTTTCCAGTTGATCAGGTTCTCTTTTCATGAATCATTTTCTTTTAGGAATTAAGGGTGTCTCTGAGGAAACCACCACAGGGGTTCACAACCTGTACAAAATGATGAAAAAGGGTGAACTAAAGATTCCAGCTATCAACGTGAATGACTCTGTTACAAAGGTACATGACACCTGGCATAAAGCAAAATCTAGATGATTTAAACACGTCATAAATCTTGCTTTTTAAACCTGAACTCAATTTTTTTTAATCATTCTTTTTTGTGTTATTCTTTATTTAATAGAGTAAATTTGATAACCTGTACGGCTGCCGGGAGTCTCTGATTGATGGAATCAAGCGGGCAACGGATGTGATGATTGCTGGTAAAGTGGCTGTGGTAGCTGGATATGGTGACGTTGGTAAGGGCTGTGTTCAGGCTCTACGAAGCTTTGGAGCCAGAGTCATCGTGACAGAGATTGACCCCATCAATGCACTACAGGCTGCAATGGAAGGCATGTGCACTCTTCTGTTATGATTTTAAAGAGCTGTTAAGTGTTTTTATTTATTTATATATATATATATATATATATATATATATATATATATAAAAATGTGCTGTGTGTGCAAAAATGGTAAAGGGTTTCTAATTGTTTTGTAGGCTATGAGGTAACTACCATGGATGAGGCTTGTAAAGAAGGAAACATTTTTGTAACCACCACTGGTTGTAAGGATATCGTTTTGGGCAGGTATGTGGAAATGCACTTTAAAAAAAAAAAAAAATTATTGATCTGGACATTTTGTTTAATATCCTGATATTTCAGTATTTTATATAGAAGTATTTCAGGTTGTTCTGGTACCCATCCCTATTTTAATTAAATAGCGGGTAAACAACCCTAACAGCTTGTAGGCACACACTAGTGTTATTTTTTTAGTGACTCCAGTTCAGCTGTCATATGTTTTTGG
The DNA here is from genome assembly GCA_019802505.1 of Corydoras sp. C115. Lineage (NCBI taxonomy): Eukaryota > Metazoa > Chordata > Actinopteri > Siluriformes > Callichthyidae > Corydoras > Corydoras sp. C115. The sequence goes on along the minus strand of JAFMOC010000035.1, from coordinate 1,723,194 downwards.
ACTGTGGGAAAGAAATTATGTAGACATGAGAAAACATAGAGACTCTGCACATGCAAAGGGGCATCATGGCTGATAATCCTTCATTCTGTTTGTTTTTAAACAGACACTTTGAGCAAATGAAAGACGACTCTATTGTTTGCAACATTGGGCATTTTGATTGTGAAATTGATATGAAGTGGCTGAATGAAAATGCTGCTGAAAAGATCAACGTTAAACCACAGGTTTGTGGAATCCACAGCACAACCTTGGTTTTAAGAAATGTATATTTAACCCAGGGATGCTGCATTATAAAAACAATATTGGATTTATGTTCATCATACTTCTGCTTCACTTCCACATCAGGTTGATCGATACCGCATGAAGAATGGAAATCATATCATTGTTCTGGCTGAAGGGCGTCTTGTAAACCTGGGCTGTGCAATGGGTCACCCTAGCTTTGTCATGAGCAACTCTTTTAGCAATCAGGTCCTCGCTCAGATTGAGCTTTGGACCAACAACAGCAAATACCCAGTCGGTGTTTACTTCCTACCCAAGAAGGTAGGGTTTTTTTTTTTTTTTTTTTTTTTATGTATTATTTCACTCTAGGTTTTTACAAGTAGTTAACTTATGTGGTTAGGGTAACTTGTATTTTGAATTTCTAAAAGGGATGTATGTACTTTTTTATTTTTTTTTTATTTTTTTTTAAAAAGGTAAGTTGTATTACCTGTACATGAAATTACAAACTGAAGAGGAGTTATTTTGTGATTAAGACTGACGGTGATTTTGGAAACTGGCCTGTTATTTATTTTTTCACGTCATTTGTAAATGTATGACCTTAATAGCACATGTTTCTTTTTTTGAAACAGTCTTTAAAGCTCTTGTTTTTCTTTTCCTTCAATTTCTTTATGAATATAGCTGGATGAGGAAGTGGCTGCTGCCCATTTGGACAAACTTGGTGTAAAACTGACAAAACTGACAGAAGGTCAAGCCAAATACCTGGGACTTCCACTTGAAGGTCCTTTCAAACCGGACCACTATCGCTACTAAAGTGCCAAAAGGATGAAGAGCACAATGTGACTACTCTGGCAATCAATGTCTTCTTTGCCCATGCTGTTTAAAATCCACTTGATTCTAAGAGCATTATGTCCTTCATACTTTTAAAGTTTCCTGATGCTTAGAAGTTATTGACTGACTTCTAATGTGGGGAAATGCATTGACGGTTTTGTAAAGGAATTTTGGCGAGATACTGTAATCTTATATCAATTAAAGTGGGTCCTGAAACTAACACAGTATGTGGCTGTTTATTGCATGGATTTTCTCTGCACTTGTTTATTAAATGCACTAAAATGTTGGCCAAAGTGTCCATAAATATTTAAGTTCTTAATTTTTATTTACAGTGTTGGCAACATGTAGCTGAAAATCAATCCAATTAAAAAAAAAAAAAAAATAATATATATATATATATATATATATATAAGGTGGCACGGTGGCTTAGTGGTTAGCCTCTCAGCTCTAGGGATTCCCGGTTCGAATCCCCATCTGCGTGGAGTTTCCATGTTCTCCCCGTGTCTGCGTGGGTTTCCTCCGGGTTCTCCGGTTTCCTCCCACAGTCCAAAAACATCAATCAAGTTAATTGAATTCCCAAAAATTGCCCCATATAGAGTGTGTGAGTGGGTGTGTGCCCAGCGATGGATTGGCGCCCTGTCCTGGGTGTATCTGCCCAGCGCCCGAAACGTTCTCCCCTGGATGGGCATGGGGAACCCCACTGCAACCCTAATAGAGGATAAAGCGGGAGATAATGAATGAATATATATACACAATTGTATAGAACTTCTAGTGGGAGCTACTAATGTCACAGACAGCCTTAGGTTTAAACAGATTTTCCATAAACTGTCCTAATGCAGGATCAGCTGTCCAAATTACACCCAGGCTACTGTACTCCTAGGAGAGACAAATCACTGCTGAGACCATTGAGAGAGATTGTCCAACATTAAGGAGTACTGTGAATATACGCTGATCTCACTGTTCCTGTATGTATTTTTAAATGTTTATTTACCATTGTTACCTGTTATGGTTTTAATGAATAAAAAGGACAAAGCATATATATTAAACTAAATAAATATTAATTGCTCCAGACATGATCATAAGTATTAATAAAATGGTGTAATGCTTAGTGTTGGCTAAGTAACAATAATAAACAGAAAAATCTAGTTGACGATATATTTTAGGTGTAAATTTGGTATCCAGGTGGAAATGTGTCCTTGCGTGCTCTCTTTAGTTTGATCATACCGCTAGCCTAATGTTCGCTTACTTTTAGTTGAGTATAATAATCTGAAAATGATTTATTATAGAGACAGGAGAAACTAAAAGCGGGACGACGGCGCCATCTGTTGGATGAGAAGCTCAAGACAAGTCCATTGTAGGAAATGAAGTTCGCATGTGCTGAATAATGAGCTCTGAGACAATCCGTTAAACTTACATTCATTCATTCATTCATTATCTCCCGCTTTATCCTCTATTAGGGTCGCGGTGGGGTTCCCCATGCCCATCCAGGGGAGAACGTCTCAGGCGCTGGGCAGATACACCCAGGACAGGGCGCCAATCCATCGCTGGGCACACACTTACTCACACACACACACTCTATATGGGGCAATTTGGAGAACTCAATTGACTTGATCCATGTTTTTGGACTGTGGGAGGAAACCGGAGAACCCGGAGGAAACCCACGCAGACACGGGGAGAACGTGGAAACTCCACCCTTAGCGCTGAGAGGAGAACATGCTAAACCACTAAGCCACCGTGCCGCCTCGTAATAAATCTTTCATTCATACATTCATTATCTCCCGCTTTATCCTCTATTAGGGTCGTGGGGGGGGGTTCCCCATGCCCATCCAGGGGAGAACGTTTCGGGCGCTGGGCAGATAGACCCAGGACAGGGCGCCAATCCATCGCTGGACACACACTCACTCACACAGACACACTCTATATGGGGCAATTTGGAGAACTCAATTGACTTGATCCATGTTTTTTGGACTGTGGGAGGGAACCCACGCAGACATGGGGAGAACATGGAAACTCCACCCAGATGGGCATTCGAAGCGGGAATCCTTAGCACTGTTAGCACTGAGAGGAGAACATGCTAAACCACTAAGCCACCGTGCCGCCGCGTAATAAATCATTCATTCATCCATTATCTCCCGCTTTATCCTCCATTAGGGTCGCGGGGGGGTTCCCCATGCCCATCCAGGGGAGAACGTCTCGGGCTCTGGGCAGATACACCCAGGACAGGGCGCCAACCCATCGCTGGGCACACACTCACTCACACAGACACACTCTATATGGGGCAATTTGGAGAACTCAATTGACTTGCTCCATGTTTTTTGGACTGTGGGAGGAAACCGGAGAACCCGGAGGAAACCCACGCAGACACAGGGAGAACATGGAAACTCCACCCAGATGGGGATTCGAAGCGGGAATCCCTAGCGCTGAGAGGAGAACATGCTAAACCACTAAGCCACCGTGCCAACCGCCGCGTAATAAATCTTAAATAATTAAAAATAAAAAATCTAACTATTGAACGTGTTATGCAGCTGCAGCAATTTTGCAAAATAAAAGTCTTCCCTCTACACTGCATATCACGTTTTAATTTAATTATCAGATATAGAGCCGTGAACTCTGGTTTAGTATTTTACACAGTATTTTAAACACTTATTGCAACACTTTATTGTAATTGTAAAAAAGGCATCGCGACTATTTTCAAGAATATATAGTCGGTTGCATTTTAAAACTGAGCTCACGACAAGCGCCCAGTATATACATATATATATATATATATATATATATATATATATATATATATATATATATATATATATATATATATATTTAAAACATGTGAAGTGAATTAATATATATATATATATTAAAATCTATTTAATGGTTCCGTCTATAAACGTGCTCGTGAACGTGACCGGAACAGGGGGAGCGGAGACGTCAGCCTCAAGCGGAAAGCCTGTCGGTGAGGAGAACATGGCGGCGCTCCGAGTGCTCGTCTTGTCCGGGAGCGGCAGGACCTTCCTGAATTCCGCTAAATGCGCGCAGACGCCGCGGGTATGAGGCGCTTTCCTTCACTGTGTTGTTGCTTTTTTTCTGCGGCAGCTCGCTGTTAGACGCCCGGCGCCGGTTCCCTCGGCTGAAGGATGGAGCGGTGCAGTGGACGAATGGAAGCAAGGTCACCGAGTCTCTGCTGTGACCAGAACCGCGTCCTGCGATTCGATTAATACAAACCCAAACCTGGAAACATAAACATCTGCTAATTAACGAATTAACTAATTAAGAAAGACGGGAATCGTGTTTTATCAACTGGTCTGGTGTGCATGCTGGAGCGAATGACGTTTGAATGGATTTCATGAAGCCCGTTATTAAAATAGCTGTTATTTATTATCTCCACGGACTTTGGAAATGATTAAAGAGTCTGTTTATTATTATTATTATTTTTTTGGTTTAACATTTGTTCAGGTGGCTTAGTGGTTTAGCACGTTCCATGTTCTCCCCGCGTGCGCGTGGGTTTCCTCCGGCTTCTCCGGTGTCCTCCCACAGTCCAAAAACATGGATCAAGTCATTTAAGTTCTCCAAATTGCCCCATATAGAGTGTGTCTGTGTGAGTGAGTGTGTGCCCAGCGATGGGTTGGCGCCCTGTCCTGGGTGTATCTGCCCAGCGCCCGAGACGTTCTCCCCGCGTCCGCGTGGGTTTCCTCCGGCTTCTCCGGTTTACTCCCACAGTCCAAAAACATGGATCAAGTCAATTGAGTTCTCAAAAATTGCCCCATATATAGAGTGTGTGTGTGTGAGTGAGTGTGTGCCCAGCGATGGATTGGCGTCCTGTCCTGGGTCTATCTGCCCAGCGCCCGAAACGTTCTCCCCTGGATGGGCATGGGGAACCCCACCACGACCCTAATAGAGGATAAAGCGGGAGATAATGAATGAATGGATTTCATGAAGGCCGTTATTAAAGATAGCTGTTATTTATTATCTCCAGGGACTTTGGAAATGATTAAAGAGTCTGTTTTTTTTTTTTTTTTTTTGGTTTAACATTTGTTGAGGCGGCACGGTGGTTTAGTGGTTTAGCACGTTCTCCTCTCAGCGTTAGGGGTTCCCGCTTTGAATCCCCATCTGGCTGGAGTTTCCATGTTCTCCCCGTGTCTGCGTGGGTTTCCTCCGGGTTCTCCAGTGAGTGTGTGCCCAGTGATAGATTGCCAACCTGTCCTGGGTCTATCTGCCCAGCACCCAAAATTTTCTCCCCTGGATGGGCATGGGGAACCCCACCACAACCCTAATAGAGGATAAAGCGGGAGATAATGAATGAATGAATGAATGAACATTTGTTGATGAATGACCGATCACTCGGTGTAGGTTGTAACCAGCCGTTTTCGAGCTCTTTAATTTGTCAGGTAACAATTTTGATTGGACTCTGAAATGCATTAATCAGCTCAACAGAGAAATCAAATATATTGTCATAAACATAAGTCATTAACCCAGTATATGCTTTTTTTAAACATCTTATGTGGTACTTTCATTTTGGGGAAAAAAAAAACCACGTTGTAATGACAAATTCATTCATTCATTATCTTCCGCTTTATCCTCTATTAGGGTCGCGGTGGGGTTCCACATGCCCATCCAGGGGAGAACGTTTTGGGCGCTGGGCAGATAGACCCAGGACAGGGCGCCAATCCATCGCTGGGCAAACACTCACACAGACACACTCTATATGGGGCAATTTGGAGAACTCAGTTAACTTGATCCATGTTTTTGGACTGTGGGAGGAAACCGGAGAGCCCGGAGGAAACCCACGCAGACACGGGGAAAACACGGAAACTCCACCCAGATGGGGATTCGAACCGGAAGTCCCTAGTGCTGAGAGGAGAACGTGCTAACCACTAAGCCACCGTGCCGCCTAATGACAAATTTAATTTTTTAAAAACAAACCTTAGTCTTTTTTTGGGGGACTTGTTCCTTTATCCAGTCAGACACAACAGCGTATCAAATGCATGTTTATGTTTCAGTCATCCATTAGTTCATCACTGATCAGAGGAAGCTGGTGGATGACATTTGTTACTTTTGACTGTTCTTAATCTGAAATTGGTGCAGTGTATGTTTTTTTTTTTTTTTTTTTTTTTTTTTTTTTTTTTTCTTCTTTCTTTTTTTTTTTTTTTTAAGGCAAAATACATTAACAAATCACTTGTATGTCTTTGTTACGGCAATGAGAGTTATCCACTATACAAAGAGTACCAGATAAAACAGATGATATTGTAGAATTATAAGATGCACCTATATTGTAAGTGTAGGTGATAAAATTTGCAATGACGGACAAGTGTTGACATGTGCATGATATTTATTTTTTGTCGTTTCAATTTAAACAATGACTTCTGCTTCACATGGATTCACTACTAAAATTAAGCTTTAAATACATTTAAAGCTCCACAGCACTGGGTAATATGAGTTACTACGTGTTCAAAGGTTTACTTAATAAATTTAAAAATAATATCAAGTAGATAAAATAATCGTTTGATTATAAATTATTTATAGTTTTATTTTGGACATATTTGTATGACTAAAGAATGTTATGTCTTTTAGGCCAACATGTCCTTTGCCAGCCTTCCGAAGGGCAGGAGGCTGGCACTAACAACACTGGGAGTAATAACTACAGGAGGTGCAGGACTGGCTTTTATGCTCAATCAGTCTGTTAAAGCCTCCGATCTGGAATTGCATCCTCCGTCCTATCCCTGGAGCCATAATGGCTTAGTGTCTGCTCTTGATCACGCGAGGTAATTCACTAATTGTAAGACATTTTCCAAACTAGTACTAGCAAGGTGAACATTATAAACTGACTACTGACAGTGTTTTTGATGCATTTGTAGATTATGATAAATGCTTTGTTTAGAATATAATCTTATGTTTTTGTATGTTTAGAGTCATTAGTGAAAATAAACATGGCATTTAAATGCGTATTGGTTTTTGTAATGTCACATTTAAAATTTTACCAAACTTTTAATGATTTATTTTTTTCCTTTAGTATCCGACGTGGCTATCAAGTCTATAAGCAGGTGTGTTCAGCATGTCACAGTATGGAATACCTAGCCTTCCGTAACCTGGTTGGCGTTTCACACACAGAGGACGAGGCGAAAGTGTTGGCTGAGGAGGTAAGTGTAATATTTTTACTTTAATATTATAATAAATTTCCTGATCAGTCTAAAGTTTCAGTATCATTGGGACTTACTTACGATAGACATATAGAGACATACATCAGGGTGTTTCCAATGCAAGTTTTTACCAGACACTAAAGATATTTGGGTTTTAGATCAAAAGATGAAGTTTCAGATATGTTTTTTGTTATTTACATTTAGTTGGTGTTACAATGTGTGTTTTGTTAAACTGCATGTTTAGACAATACATAGCTTTTAATGTCCTCTTCAAGGTTTTAGCCTCTGATTTTAAGTGTATATGTTGATTAAGAGAACAACAAAAATTCTGAATTGCCTTGAAACAGCCACCGATTTTGCCAATGACCTCCAGTGTTCATTGGTAAAGGGATTAAAATCCACTGTATATAATGGTGTTTATATAATATGAAGTAATGTAAAAAGTGACACCTGATGCAAATCACGTATTAAAAGTAAGACTTAAAAAGCCAGATAAGAATTTCCAGAAAAGTACTGGGATAAGCCATAAGGCTTTAATATTGTTGTCTGTAGATTGAAGTTGTAGATGGTCCCGATGAAACAGGAGCGATGTTCACTCGTCCTGGAAAGCTTTCTGATTACTTCCCCAAGCCGTACGCCAACGAAGAAGCTGCCCGTGCTGCAAACAATGGCGCTTTGCCTCCTGACCTTAGCTACATTGTCAATGCCAGGTAAAGTTTATAGTATTTTAAGATTCATTCATTCATTATCACCTGCTTTATCCTCTATTAGTGTCGCGGTGGGGTTCCCCATGCTTATTCAGGGGAGAACATCTCGGGCGCTGGGCAGATAGACCCAGGACAGGGCGCCAATCCATCGCTGGGCACACACTCACTCACACAGACACACTCTATATGGGGCAATTTGGAGAACTCAATTAACTTGATCCATGTTTTTGGACTGTGGGATGAAACCGGAGAGCCCGGAGGAAACCCACGCAGGCACGGGGAGAACATGGAAACTCCACCCAGATGGGGATTCGAACCGGGAATCCCTAGCGCTGAGAGGAGAACATGCTAACCACTAAGCCACCGTGCCGCCCTATTTTAAGATTCATTGAAGTTAAATTTAGCATCATTTAATAAGCAAATTTGATTTCATATGCATATAAACAGTCATTTTCTTTTGCACTGTAGCACTCTGCAGAGATTTTTGGCAGTGTGTAAAATGTATTTCTTTTTTCTTCTTTTAATCCCTTGTGTATTTAAACATTGTCACGTCTAGATTCCACTTTTCTCTTATTTCACTTTCACTTACTATAGATGCACTTTATAGTTTTGCAATTAAAGACAGCTTTGATTCTCCACAGTTTGTCATGTTCTTTTACACCGTTATCTCTTTCATGTAGTCATTTAGTGGAAGCTTTTATCGTAAGCAACTAATGAATAAGAGAAGAACACAATTCAGTAATTACGGTGGAGCAAGTGTTTAGTTTTACTATGTTACAAATGCTTACATATGAAATGACATGATGATCTCCAGACTGCTGTACAGTTACCTGTCTTGCAGTAAAAAGTCTTTGTTTCTGTCTTTCTCTTAGGCATGGTGGTGAGGACTATATTTTCTCTCTCCTGACTGGTTACTGTGATCCTCCAGCAGGCGTGTCTTTAAGGGAGGGGCTTTATTACAATCCCTACTTCCCTGGCCAGGCGATTGGCATGGCCCCACCTATTTACAATGAGGTTCTTGAATTTGACGATGGTGAGTCATCATAAAGCACATATGATGATGTATTGTCCACTTCCTATTTTAATTAGGATTGCTTTGCATTTAGTTCTGTAAATTAATATTTTGAAGTTGTTCTTATGTTTTATTTTGTGTCCTTCCTTTTCTGCAGGAACCCCAGCCACAATGAGTCAGGTAGCTAAAGATGTGTGTACCTTCCTGAGGTGGGCTAGTGAGCCAGAACATGACCAGCGCAAGCGCATGGGTCTAAAGGTTTGTGTTATGTTGCATTTATTTTTTTATGAGTCTAGGAATTGTGTAATAAATTATTTATGTTTCAGCCCTACAGTGAGAACTTGCTCCTTAATGTTAAACTAATGCATTAAAAATAATAAAATTGACTTTCAAACAATAACATTTCATTTTAAAATTGCTACTTCTTATTATTACATATTTTAGGTCAGTTATGTTCTAATAACTGTGTTGATTCAGATGTTTGTTTGCTCATTAAAACATCTACAAAATATTATTAAAATGTTTGAACAATTAAATTAATACTCAGTAGTTTTATTGGTGTGTTTACATTTAAATGATTTCTGTTTCTTTTTTTGCCCTCCTTCTCCTTTCTAGCTGCTAATGGGTGCTGCCATTCTCATCCCTTTGACCTACTACTTAAAAAGACACAAATGGTCTGTGCTGAAAAGCAGGAAGATTGCTTACAGGCCCCCCAAATAGAGCTGGTTAACCGACGTCATCAGATTGGATAACACCTGATTCACATATTTCAGACTTTTCAACTTGTACATGTATTACGATGTGTCGGTCCATTGCTTAACATTTTGTTAAGTAGTGTTCTGTTTTCCCCGATTCTGATTCAGGAAAACCTGTATTTTCTTTTACTGTAAAATAAATTATCTGGGTAAACCATGAAACCTACTCTGTTTGACTTTGTGTTTTCAGAACACAATTTTCATTTCAAAATTTAAATCCACAAAATCTAATCCACAAGAAATGGCAACTTTACGGAAAGGTCACCTTTTAGAAGGAGCTCGACTAGTTTTTAAAAGAGAGAATGTTTATTGTAATATGCTGGTCTTATATGTACATGAAAAGAACATTAAAAACTCCACTGAAAATAAATTTATTTTATAAATGTATACTTCATTTGTTTTTATATTATTATTATAATGGAAACATGAGTATTAAAGTGGCAGTAAAAATTTCATACCACAAATATCAACAATAGGAACGAAATTGCAATCTGTAAGTTCCAGTTTCAAGAACGTAAGAAACAATTTAAATAATAATAAAGTGTTAAACTGAAAATATAAAATATAGCAGCAATGGATGTAACAGTGAAATTATAGTGTTTAAGTGTTCAAAAGTGGAGTGTTGAGTGTCCTTGAAGCGTGATAAATCTTGTTTCTACACACATTAATGTTATTGACAATAACAGGCTGTAGTCCATATGTTTCTATACATACTTTGAAAATCCTCTGCTGTTTCTATTGTTGGGGCAGCACGGTGGCTTAGTGGTTTAGCATGTTCTCCTCTCAGGGATAGGGATTCCCGGTTCAAATCCCCATCTGGGTGGAGTTTCTATGTTCTCCCCGTGTCTGCGTGAGTTTCCTCTGGGTTCTTCGGTTTCCTCCCACAGTCCAAAAACATGGAAGAAGTCAATTGAGTTCTCCAAATTGCCCCATATAGAGTGTGAGTGAGTGTGTATCTGGATGTATCTGCCCAGCGCCCGAGACGTTCTCCCCTGTATGGGCATGGGGAACCCCACCGCAAACCTAATAGAGGATAAAGCGGAAGATAATCAATGAATGAATTTCTGTTGTTCAGGGCCCTACAAAAAGGCTCTCACTGTACAGGTATTGGGTGATATACAGTATAATGCACTGCACTGTCTCTGCTGTGTTAAAGTGTGCTGTGATGGTTTGATTGGATCTCTCACCTCAGTAATTCTGCTGGACTTTTAATAGACTTTTAATAGAACTACAACGTTCACTTGAGCGAAACCGATAAACTACATTAAGTGTTCATTATAAAGTGTTTAGTTAGAGTAAATCTCAGCCACCAATCCGTGGTGCTACATCAGTCACGTGATTGATTTCACGTCACTCATTGAAGAAAAGATGGTCTGCTGCAGAAGGACTCATGGTCCAAATGCATTTACTAACAACAGTTTGTTTATGGGTGGCACGGTGGCTTAGTGGTTAGCACGTTCTCCTCTCAGCGCTAGGGATTCCCGGTTCGAATCCCCATCTGGGTGGAGTTTCCATGTTCTCCCCGTGTCCGCGTGGGTTTCCTCCGGGTTCTCCGGTTTCCTCCCACAGTCCAAAAACATGGATCAAGTCAATTGAGTTCTCAAAATTGCCCCATATAGAGTGTGTCTGTGTGAGTGAGTGTGTGCCCAGCGATGGATGGGTGCCCTGTCCTGGGTGTATCTGCCCAGCGCCCAAGATGCTCTCCCCTGGATGGGCATAGGGAACCCCCCCCCCATGACCCTAATAAAGAATAAAGCGGGAGATAATGAATAGATGTAGAATTTTAGTTTTGCTGCGTTTCATTTAAAGGTACAATGTGTGGGTTATGGGCGGCACGGTGGCTTAGTGTTTGGCATGTTCTCCTCTCAGCACTAGGGACTCCCGGTTCGAATCCCCATCTGGGTGGAGTTTCCATGTTCTCCCCGTGTCTGCGTGGGTTTCCTCTGGGTTCTCCGGTTTCCTCCCACAGTCCAAAAACATGGATCAAGTCAATTGAGTTCTCCAAATTGCCCCATATATAGTGTGTCTGTGTGAGTGAGTGTGTGCCCAGCCATGGATGGGCGCCCTGTCCTGGGTCTATCTGCCCAGCGCCCGAGGCGTTCTCCCCTGGATGGGCATGGGGAACCCCACCGCAACCCTAATAGAGGATAAAGCGGGAGATAATGAATGAATGAGTTATGAATGAGAATGTTGCATTTAATTCGATTTTAATCGTATTTTTTTGATCGAATCAGTTTATTAGTGTGCTTCTTGTCAGGGTATCGTTTCTCTGTTCTTAACGTGCGGCTTCAACATTTTTATCATGTCATATCGCACATTTTTTAATTGATATTTTCTGTATAAACTGAACAACGATAAATATGTTAAAAGTCAGAAAATGCGCCAAAAAAATAAAAATAAACGTCTCGTAAATCGTGCACCCCGGTCGGACCGGCAACGCGGTGGAGTCTGATTGGTCGGCAGCTCCCTCCTTATTTGGCGTTTTGTACCGGAAGCGATCCGGCTGTGACGGTGGGCTCTGAACGTCACGTCGGCCGAAGGGAAAGATGGAGGCTTTAAACAAACTCAAACAATTCGACGCTTATCCCAAAACTCTGGAGGACTTCAGGATTAAAACATGCGGCGGCGCGACAGGTGAGCCAAGCCGGCTTTACTGTAAAAATGTCAAACGCTCTGTCAGTGCTCGCAGCTTTTTTTTACACCGTGTGTTTATAACCCAGAGAAAACTTGTTTAGTGTCCGAGACGAACAGCTTTTCATTAAAACAGAAGTTCTTCATTAAGAAACCTGAAGTAATTTGTGTGCGTAGTGAATCCACACACAGGACCGAATGAGAGGACGAGCTGACTCTTTAAACAGATGAACAGGACGTGTGCTCGTTTTACAGACACGTTTTAACTTTTCATTCATTCATTATCTCCCGCTTTATCCTCTATTAGGGTCACGGTGGGGTTCCCCATGCCCATCCAGGGGAGAACATCTTGGGCGCTGAGCAGATACACCCAGGACAGGGGGGCAATCTATATCTGGGCACACACTCACTCACACAGACACACTCTATATGGGGCAATTTGGAGAACTCAATTGACTTGATCCGTGTTTTTGGACTGTGGGAGGAAACCGGAGAACCCGGAGGAAACCCACGCGGACACGGGGAGAACATAGAAACTCCACCCAGATGGGGATTCGAACCGGGAATCCCTAGTGCTGAGAGGAGAACGTGCTAAACCACTAAGCCACCGTGCCGCCCATAACCCACACATTGTACCTTTAAATGAAACGCAGCAAAACTAAAATTCTCCATCTATTCATTATCTTCCGCTTTATCCTCTATTAGGGTCGCGGTGGGCTTGTTTCAACTTTATTTACATTTTTATTTACGCATGGGTTTCCTCCGGGTTCTCCGGTTTCCTCCCACAGTCCAAAAACATGGAGCAGGTCAATTGAGTTCTCCAAATTGCCCCATATAGAGTGTGTCTGTGTGAGTGAGTGTGTGCCCAGCGATGGATTGGCGCCCTGTCCTGGGTCTATCTGCCCAGCGCACGAAACGTTCTCCCCTGGATGAGCATGGGGAACCCTCCCCCTGCGACCCTAATAGACGATAAAGCGGAAGATAATGAATGAATGAATAGATTAGTCATTGTGTGTTTGTTGGAAAGCAGAAAGTCGCCTTCAAACGTGCTCTTAAATCAGCATCTCTGCGTTGCGAGCTGTTCATGTCAGTGCTTTAAAAAATACAAAACCGAAGTAGAAACAATTCCACTTAAACAAGAAATCGATTATCACATTCATTCATTCATTATCTTCCACTTTATCCTCTATTAGGGTCGCGGTGGGGTTCCCCATGCCCATCCAGGGGAGAACGTCCTCGGGCGCTGGGCAGATACCCCCAGGACAGGGCGCCAATCCATCGCTGGGCACACACTCACTCACACAGACACACTCTATATGGGGGAATTTTGGAGAACTCAATTGACTTGCTCCATGTTTTTGGACTGTGGGAGCAAACCGGAGAACCCGGAGGAAACCCACGCAGACACGGGGAGAACATGGAAACTTCACCCAGATGGGGATTCGAACCAGGAATCCCTAGCGCTGAGAGGCGAACGTGCTAACCTCTGTGGAATCAAATATTTTTAAATGTGCCAGAAGAGTCCTACAGAAGAATTACGTGTGTGTATCACTTGCTCTTAAAAATTCAAAGAAGGCTATAGAGAAATGGCGTTAATTCCTGTAGAACAAGAAATACCACTAACAAAAGAGGAGCTGATGTGCTCGGAGTGGTCTTTTTTTGAAGCCGTAAAGTCACTTATTAAAATGCTGATGGATTGCTTTTTCTATTTTTTTTTTTGCAGTTACTGTCATCAGTGGGCTTATCATGCTGATCCTATTCTTCTCTGAGTTGCAGTATTACCTCACCAAGGAGGTGAGTAATGTATCAGCATCTGTACATGCAGAAGTCCTATCTCAAAAATGTCATGGGAAAAATCTTTTTATCACCATTACAAACTTTTTACAATTACAATTTTAGAAAACTGTATATTAAGAAGTTTAAGAAGGCCCTTATTTGTTCCAACATGACTTTTCTTTAGCATACAAAGCAAAATCCATAAAGACCCTTTCATGCTTAATTATGTGAACCTCTTTTATCCTGCTCACAGATCCACCCTGAACTATTTGTGGATACGTCAAGAGGAGACAAGCTGAAGATTAACATTGACATTAGTTTTCCCCATATGCCATGTGCCTGTAAGTAAAACTTGGTAAACATTTGATGGCAGTTCTGTAAGTCTGTACATCTTGGATTTATGTTGGTAACATAGTTTTTGTGTTTGTTTCTCATAGATCTTAGCATTGATGCCATGGATGTTGCGGGAGAGCAGCAACTGGATGTTGAGCACAACCTGCTTAAACAGAGGCTGGACAAAGATGGCAAGCCTGTTAACAGTGAAGCAGAGAAACATGGTTTGTATCAGTTTTTTTAAAGGATTAAAAATCTTATTGTTTAATTAAAGGCTTAGCTGTATGGAAATGTTTCCGCTCCTGTGGTCAAAATGCATTGAGCTAAATTGCTTTTCTTAACACACACACACTCTATTAGGGTCGCGGGGGGGTTTCCCATGCCCATCCAGGGGAGAACATTTCGGGTGCTGGGCAGATACACCCAGGACAGGGCGCCAATCCATCGCTGGGCACACACTCACTCACACAGACACACTCTATATGGGGCAATTTGGAGAACTCAATTGACTTGATCCATGTTTTTGGACTGTGGGAGGAAACCGGAGAACCCGGAGGAAACCCACACGGACACAGGGAGAACATGGAAACTCCACCCAGATGGGGATTCGAACCGGGAATCCCTAGCGCTGAGAGGCGAACGTGCTAAACACGTTCTAAAACACTCTGTTAACAGTGAAGCAGAGAAACATGGTTTGTATCAGTTTTTTTTTAAAGGATTAAAAATCTTATTGTTTAATTAAAGGCATAGCTGTATGGAAATGTATCTGCTTCTGTGGTCAAATTGTATTGAGCTAAATTGCTTTTCTTAACACACACACAGAAAATGTGCTATAATGAGATTATAAGGTCAGAACTCATCTACCAGCTCATGACATTTTCTCGTATCATTTTACAATCAGATATGTCAATTTGCATACAACTGGTTTTAAAACCCCTTTTAAATACAAAAGTTATAAGATCTATACAAAATATACATTTTTCTTTCATATACTTCATTATTGTTGCAGATTTGGGCCAAGAGGAGACTCCAGTTTTTAATTCTAGTACACTGGATCCTAATCGCTGTGAAAGCTGCTATGGAGCAGAAACTGAGGAACTGAAGTGAGTCCCTCTTGTCGTTCATTACCTCCAGCTTTCTGAGAATAATTTATCAATATGCATGCTCAAGTAGTGCATTTTTATACTTTAATTGTACAATGGACACACCAAAGGCTTCTGTTATATTGCTAAATCTGAGGATGAAATCAAAGGCGGTCCTCTGCTGACTTTTAGATGTTGTAACACGTGTGATGATGTTCGTGAGGCATATCGGCGCCGTGGTTGGGCCTTTAAGACACCGGACACCATTGAGCAGTGCAAGAGAGAAGGCTTCAGTCAAAAGATGCAGGAGCAAAAAAATGAAGGCTGCCAAGTTTATGGTTTCCTTGAGGTCAATAAGGTAGACACCAAAACACTTGCATTGATGTTTTCACATTTCTAAGTCCGTCATGATGCATGACGTTTTAATAGTGAGTGTGTGATCATATGATCACAAGTTATCTTTCATGATTATTATAATATCCCATATCAAGTGTTAAATAGCCAAGTGTTAAATAGTGTGCTAGAGCGGCAGAGAAAATAAACAAATCTCCACTATATGCATCTTGGGACACTTTCCTGCATGAGCCGCAACACCAATGATAAGTGGTTTAGGAAGTAATTAAGTAATTGAAATTCATTCATTCATTCATTCATTATCTTCCGCTTTATCCTCTATTAGGGTCGCGGTGGGGTTCCCCATGCCCATCCAGGGGAGAACGTCTCGGGCGCTGGGCAGATAGACCCAGGACAGGGCGCCAATCCATCGCTGGGCACACACTCACTCACACAGACACACTCTATATGGGGCAATTTTGAGAATTCAATTCGCTTGATCCATGTTTTTGGACTGTGGGAGGAAACCGGAGAACCCGGAGGAAACCCACGCAGACACAGGGAGAACATGGAAACTCCACCCAGATGGGGATTCGAACCGGGAATCCCTAGCGCTGAGAGGCGAACGTGCTAACCACTAAGCCACCGTGCCGCCGTAATTGAAACTGATGTTGCTTATTAAAGTGAATGAAAAATTGAGTATGGAGTAATTTCTTTTGCCTACATGTTTTTATTTGTTTTAAGGTGGCAGGTAATTTTCACTTTGCCCCTGGAAAAAGCTTCCAGCAGTCTCATGTACATGGTGAGTATTGTACAGCGCACTGTGAAACTCTGCACTTTGAATCAGATGATCAATTAAAGGTGAAAAATGAAAAATTAAATGTTTTCAACAGTACAATTTTTCAAGAGTCTGTGCTAATATAGTGTACAAGTTAATCACAGTAACACCAACAATTTAAAAAAACAACTTGTAATGTTCAAGTTGTTTTGGATGTGTGTCAACATTTATTTATAGGCCTGATAACTGGTTACATAAATGAAAATGCAGTCAAATCCCTTGCAATGACTGTATGTATATCTATATAGCCCCACAACTGTTTTGTAAATAGTATAAAAGTGTAAGTATAAACCTGTAGTTTCGTATAAACACCTGCTTGATCTTTGATTACTCGAAAGAAAAACATTTTAATTGATGATGAAGCTAACTAAGTTCATGTCCAGACTATTGACCGATCACTAAAGTGCAGGTATGTCCTTTTGATATACCTAAAGTTGCTAAATCAGGTGAACTGAGTTGGTTCATCCTGTTCATACAGACTACCAATCACATCTTCACCAGGTTATTACTAAACATTAATTAGCCAGAGTTTAGTGATGTGGATTTCGTTTTTGTCTGGCAGTGAGATTTTGTTCTTAACTTGAACTATGTTTTTGATGTTTGGGTGGTTTACATATAAAATGTTTGTGCCGTGCACCTACATACAGCTTAAATGTTTGTTATAAGAAAGATTGGGCAATGACACTGAGACTGGCTAATTGCATCTAATCCTTTATGTAAAATCTGAAGGCTCTTACTATATTTTAGGTTTGATGCGATTCCTTATTTTTCCTTACAATTCTTTTCTTGTTTTTACTCTTGATTGTTGGCAAAGCTGAATATTGTGAATTATACATGAATACTATGTTAAATAATTCACCTGTACTACATAGTGTAGTTTTATAATTCTACACTACAGAAAAAAGAGATGATGAGCCCCGTTCACAGACACAAATTGGCCTTATGCATGGTATTGGACCAGGAATGTCCTTTATGGTCATTTACTTCTCAAAAGATAAGCACATTTGGTGACTCTTTTCTCTTCTTTCTGCAGTTCATGCTGTGGAAAGTAAGTCAAATTTTCACTTTTAATGTTTTTTTTTTTTTTTTTTTACTTTTTTTGGTCTAACTGCTAAATTTATTAAATCCTACAGACATAAGAATTTATATTGTAGATAAAGAATTGTGATCAGATTCATTAGTGTACATCCATCTTTATCCCTTCATGTGGTTGCTTTTATAATTACTGTGTTCTTCAGTTATCACAAACCATCTTCACAACTAATGATTTTCAAAAAAAATCTTGACCTTTTTATTTATTTTTTAGTTCATGATCTGCAGAGTTATGGCCTGGATAATGTAAGACCTTTTTGTGCACTAATAAATATTGGTTGTTCAGTGAAAATGGCTTATCTAAAATTATTGCCTTGATACCCCTAGATCAACATGACCCACTGGATTAAACATCTCTCATTTGGGAAAGAGTATCCTGGAATTGTTAACCCATTAGATGGCTCTACTGTAGCAGCACCACAAGGTAAGGCACTTTAAACCAATACTGTATCATTAATACTACAGCGATAAGGGCAAGAAGTCAATGTTGAAAACAGTTTTGCTTTATTAGTTCTAATAACTTTACATACAGTCCAGCTTTTCACTCATCTTAAATCACGTTTTAAACATGAACCAATTTAGAAAAACATGAGCTTTTTCCAGAATCAAACTGATCAATTTTAAGGGTAGAAATGACAGTTTTTATCTTTTTTTTCAATGAGAATTGTTTATAATGTGTATTCACTACATGGGGGTGGGGTATTGCAGTGGAAAGGAATGTTTGTCTACAACAAATTACAAATGTCCCCAAAACTGATTTCATACTACATCACCTGCAGTTTGCTTTGCTTTATAGTTTACGTCACAGAGGAAATGACCAAGAATTTGGCCACTTGTGTCCAGATCAGGCTTCACAAGCTTATTATTTGTAGTGCAATTCAGTGGGTAAATTGGAGACCCACTAAAATCTGATTATAGTAACAATTTAATAAGTTATGATTATACGTATTATTAAGATGTATATATCAGCTAATGCACAATCTTCACCAATCCACCATTCATTACTCAAGCCATAACATTTGTAAAGCTCTTATGATTTATGCATCACTCTTTTTCAATCAGATTATAGTAACACAACAAGGTAAGCGTGGATGGGCAAATTGTTCTGTAAAGTGAACAGTTTCAGCAACGAATGCCCATGCCAATAGCCATGAAGGTTCCAAATGTACCACCGCTTTGCATCATTGTCTTTCCCACTCCACTCATCAGCTCCCGACCCCTCATCCCAATTCTGTGGAAAAACAAAACAAGAGGCCATCATGTTAGTGATGAGGGGAAAGAAATTCAGTGTGACAATTATATATATTTTGTAAAAGTCCCTTTCATTTGCTGGTGTTCTGTATCCTGTATTATCTCAGAACTCTGCATCTGACTTTTTTTTTTTTTTTTATATCTAATACTGGCCACAGACTTACCTTAGACAAGAAAACGTTCCAAACATTGCACCAGCAGCCATGCCAACTGCAAATCCCATCATAAAGCCCATTTTTACTCTGTCAAAGCAGTTGGGCTGTGTCTGTCCATATGGTCCTACGGCTACAGGCATCTGCAGGATGCACAAAATTTTATTAATCACACACATTGGAACAGTATTCACTTGCATACTCAAAACTGGTTGGAAAAATAGGTAACATTCCATTGCGTGTAAGTTTTATTAATTGTAAGCAAATCATAAGTCATTTAAAGTTGTTCATTTATATAATGCTTTTTGCAACAGTGCATTGTCACAAAACAGTTTGTGTTATAAGCCTGAAACCCCCAAAGAGCAAGCCGAAGCAACTTTGTGTTTTTTTTTTTTTTTTTTTTTTTTTTTTAACTTATGAGAACGCGGCACCGTGGCTTAGTGTTTAGCATGTTCTCCTCTCAGCACTAGGGATTCCCGGTTCGAATCCCCATCGGGGTGGAGTTTCCATGTTCTCCCCGTGTCCGCGTGGGTTTCCTCCGGGTTCTCCGGTTTCCTCCCACAGTCCAAAAACATGGATCAAGTCAATTGAGTTCTCCAAATTGGCCCATATAGAGTGTGTCTGTGTGAGTGAGTGTGTGCCCAGCGATGGATTGGCACCCTGTCCTGGGTGTATCTGCCCAGCGCCCGAGACGTTCTCCCCTGGATGGGCATGGGGAACCCCACCGCGACCCTAATAGAGGATAAAGCGGAAGATAATGAATGGTTATATAACAGACTGGTTATACAACGGTGGCTTAGTGTTTAGCATGTTCTCCTCTCAGCACTAGGGATTCCCGGTTCGAATCCCCATCTGGGTGTAGTTTCCATGTCCTCACCGTGTCCGCGTGGGTTTCCTCCGGGTTCTCTGGTTTCCTCCCTCAGTCCAAAAACATGGATCAAGTCAATTGAGTTCTCCAAATTGCCCCATATAGAGTGTGTCTGTGTGAGTGAGTGTGTGCCCAGCAATGGATTGGCGCCCTGTCCTGGGTGTATCTGCCCAGCGCCCGAAACGTTCTCCCCTGGATGGGCATGGAGAACCCCCCCCCCACGACCCTAATAGAGGATAAAGCAGAAGATAATGGATGAATGAATGTCGCGCACAGATGAAAGTGTAATATTGGTGGACGCTGTTTAAACGACGTCTTTAAGTTGTAGCGTGTGTTAATAATACGACTTTAATGACTTTAATGAGCCGATGCTTTTAAAAAATCTATTTGTTGACCCAGACATCACAGACGCACGCGCTACATGTCACCGTCATCTGGCCTTTACCGAACGATGACGTTTTATCCGCTCGTTTTCCGTTTAAACGCATAACAGATGGTATTCTAAGTCTTCGTACCTTTTCCAGTTACAGAGTAAGTCGCGTTTCGGAAACCTTCTGATTCTTTAGTTCGTTCACTTTGCACTTGTTCTGAGGTACAAACGCTTCAGCAAGACGCCATTACTGAACAGGAAACGGTCACAGCGCTGCTCCGCCCACATATTTACGTCATCGAAATGATAAATACCAGGTGTAGAACACGTGATCTGAAGGATTCGGCCCCCTGGCGTTGTGGTGGTGCAAGCGCTGTTTCCAACTCAGCGACTTTTCAGATTCTATTATAGATTCATTCATTCATTCATTCATTCATTCATTATCTCCCGCTTTATCCTCTATTAGGGTCGTGGTGGGGTTCCCCATGCCCATCCAGGGGAGAACGTCTCAGGCGCTGGGCAGATAGACCCAGGACAGGGCGCCAATCCATCGCTGGACACACACTCACTCACACAGACACACTCTATATGGGGCAATTTGGAGAACTCAATTGACTTGATCCATGTTTTTGGACTGTGGGAGGAAAGCGGAGAACATGGAGGAAACCCACGCGGACACGGGGAGAACATGGAAACTCCACCCAGATGGGGATTCGAACCAGGAATCCCTAGCGCTGAGAAGTTTACAAAAAATACTAGCGACAAATCGCTGCACGGTGGCTTAGTGGTTTAGCATGTTCTCCTCTCAGCACTAGGGATTCCTGGCTCGAATCCCCATCTGGGTGGAGTTTCCATGTTCTCCCCGTGTCTGCGTGGGTTTCCTCCGGGTTCTCCGGTTTCCTCCCACAATCCAAAAACATGGATCAAGTCAATGGAATTCTCAAATTTGCCCCATGTAGAGTGTGTGTGTGTGTGAGTGAGTGTGTGCCCAGCGATGGATTGGCGCCCCGTCCTGGGTGTATCTGCCCAGCGCCCGAGACGTTCTCTCCTGGATGGGCATGGGGAACCCCACCGCGACCCTAATAGAGGATAAAGCGGGAGATAATGAAAGGACTAGCGACTAATGTATATATTTTTCTTCCTTATTATTTTCTTAATTTCAAGCTGTATATCTCTGTGCTTGTGATAATTTTGATTCTAGTGACTGTTGGTCTTATTGGACTTTTGGAAACTCTGAAGTGAACACAGTTGTTCTTCAGTTTCTATCCTGAGCAGCGGCTTTTTCAATAAATGTTTTAATAATTGCTGTCTGAGTCAGCTTCTGTGTAGTTACATAGTACTTTGTGTAACAGAGCTCAGCTCACTACATTTTACAAGTAGCTTGCACAACACTGGCGACATATTTAAACCAATATTATATCCCAGTAAAAAGTCTGACATTTCAATGATGCAGCATATTTCACTTACCTCAACTTATATCTGTAATCTTGCATGATCTTAACAGTTTGCGGGAGCATTTTTGTAACTCAAACAGAACTTTGTCTTTAGTTTTATCGCTATGGCAACCACCGCTCTCAACATTTGAAAGTTGTTGGGAACATTTCATTATACTCTGTGGACAGTAGAGGATTTATAAAAACCTAAAACAATAGTAAATGTTTGTAGTTTTTTCTCTACCAAAATGTTATTCCTTAATTCTACAGTTTCAAATACACAAAAAAATGTACCTTTATGCAAGTTAGACAACATCATTTAGCGACTTTTCGGACAGCCAACAGCCGATTTTTCCTTACTGGGGAGTTGGAAACACTGGGTGCTAGAGATACAGAATTCAATTAAACAGTGTTAAACTTTTAAAGTCACAATAATGTACGATCCGAACCGAAAGGAGACTGTAATGTGTACTGGTTTCACATTTTCACATTTAAACAGCGTAAATCATACAGAGCCATAACAGGAAAAGGAATAACATTGTCCAAAGAATAGGTCTAACTATATAAAAACATTTTCTCTCCTTCAGCCTCGATGATGTACCAGTACTTTGTGAAAATTGTTCCAACTGTGTATGTTAAAGGAGATGGAGAGGTAAGTTTATATTAACTTTTAAAATTTATATATGTTTGGTCTGTGATGTCTGAGTTTTCATGAGTAATTTGAATGTGCTACATGTAGTATTTGATTGCTTTACCTTTGTAGTATAAGCCTAAAACTTGTTTTAAATTTGTCTACAGCTTTTGTATGCCTGATGAAAATTAATGAATCTATAAAAATCAACAGAAATTTGTATTAAATATTAATAATTTGTTTGGTTTTTCAGGTGGTGAAAACAAACCAGTTCTCAGTAACCCGACATGAAAAAGTAGCCAATGGCCTAATCGGAGATCAGGGACTGCCTGGCGTTTTTGTGCTGTATGAGCTCTCACCCATGATGGTTAAATTCACAGAGAAGCAGCGGTATGTTCTCACAGCGCCCGTGCTCATGCTGCAACATGATGAGCCTTTGGCAATCATTTCTTTTAAATGTGTTTTATTAACCATCTTAATTAAATGTAATCTAACAAGTGATTCTTGCTAAGATGAAACATGAGCAGACATGCCAACCAGAAAATTATAATATGCTGGTTATAATATTATAATATCCTGATTTTATGTTGTGTTATTGCAGGTCATTTACCCACTTTCTGACAGGAGTGTGTGCGATTATAGGAGGTGTTTTTACAGGTGAGATCATCACCGTTTACCTGCTTGAGGCAACGTGTTACTTTATCATTTTGTCATTTAGCTATTAATCATTGACATCATTTGTTGTGTTTATTAGTGTCATCACAATAATAAAAGTGTCAACTTTGATTCAGTGTGTTAATATACATTAAATTGTGATACCATTTCAATGCCATCTGCCAATGTTTACCATCCTAATTTTTTTCCCATACCCTCATAAAGATAAGGTTTTATGACACATAAACAAGTTTGTAATTAAAAGGTTCTAATGATTTACCAGTGAAAAATGTACACAGATGTACAACTGACGCATTTCTGAAAATGTGATTTGATTAACTGTTCTAAAATGTGTCTTGTGTGTGTTTTTTTTAGTTGCTGGACTTATTGATTCTTTAATATACTACTCTGCAAGAGCTATACAGAAGAAGATTGAATTAGGAAAAGCTTCCTAGCAATTTGTGGTATTAATCCTGATGTTGTGCACTCGTGTTGAGGACCCTCATGTCTGTTGGAAAAGAAAGATGTCCAGCTAATGTTTGTGTTTGTAGCCACAGAGTGTTCTCCCTCGACACATTGACTCTATAAGCGCACACGCAGGGATCCGAACAAAGAAACCGACCAACCGAATTGATCTCACTGGGCACCTGTAAGGTTCATTAGTGACCTTATGGCTCAAATGCTGCACAACTGACGAGAAACAGCTCCTAATGACCAGCTTTTAGTTTGGAACTAAATGCCTTATGTGATTATTTAATGGACATCTGTGAGAACTTTCCATATGTACCCACTGTCCTGGAGCCATTCTTTGTTTCAGTAATAATCATGGTCAGATTTCCTTCTTAGCTCAGAGTTGCATGAATAGACTGATGGAACTTGGCAAATTGAGATCAGGATAAAGCAGGTCATAAAGCCCCCTGCCTCCTAAATTCCCCTAAATTTTATTGTATTAAAACGCCATTAAAGAAACATTTATTAAGGTTTTTTTTTTTTTTTTTTTTAACTTGCCCTTATCAGAATTTCAGTAGTGAACCATAATGTGGTGTCTGTTATTTACAATTCTCTTTTACCTGATTCCTCAGTCAAACACAGACTACTTTTACTAATTTAAAGCTGCAGTTTGTTAAATTATCGTTATTATTATTTTTTTAAGTTTATGAATTTATTCTCAACAAGCACATTCTTAGGAGAAGCATGCAGATGAACATGTAATAACACATATGTACTGCAGAATCAGAAAAATGAATGCAGTACAATACAGAATGAATACGTACTCACATCAGTCTGTAATTTATTATGTATGTGTAGAGATTTGACATGACTGCGAATATTTATTTGGGCTTACTATTGGTTATTTGTACTATTGGATAAATTTGGTTACAGCTTCTGATCTGTATGTCTGTCTTAAAGGACAGAACAAAGCTCACCATTCAGACCACTGAGGAAACTGGCAACATGTCATCAGAATGACCTTTGTCAGATTGACAAATTTGAGCAGAGAACTTTTATCTTTAAATGATTAATTAATTATCGTAAACAGGGGAATTTTTCATTAAGCAGATGCGTCAGTAACAGATATGGCCATAATTATTGGGACACACTTAATGAATTTGGTCCTATTGCCATGCGTATAAAATTAAGCACGTCTGCATTTTGGACAATTGTAGAATCTTAACGTTGGGATAACAATTAATGAATTAAGATACTTTCTGTTTCGGCTTGAGTTTGCCCCCAGTGCACAAAGCACATGGGTCAATAAAGACATGGTTGAGTGAGCCTGGTGTTGAAAGAACCTAACTGACCTGCACAGAGACCTGATCTTAACTCATTCAAACACCTTTGGAATGAACTAAGGCTTATAAGCCAGGTCTACATAGCCAACATCAGTTTCAAACTTCACAAATGATTTTCATGACGAAAGGGCAAAATATTTCAGACATTGAACAGTGGTAACTAATATTGCTGTAATTAGAGGATGTCGTAAATTCCAATGTAGTTGAATTTGTAGGTATCCCAATGTTTTTGTCCATATAGTCTGTGCTGTTCATCTGCTGGTTATATGTATGAAAGTGTTTTTGTACATGAGCGTGTGACTTTGTAAATGAGTGAATGGGTTTTAGTATGAGTGACTTGTCCGTGTCCTTGTTTTGGTGGTCTGTGGTGTTTTTTAAATGATAAATAAATGTAAGTCTGTATATAAACGATCGGTTTAATTACTGTGTTAATGAAACTAAGTAACAAAGACATTGCTTCCTTCATAATTATTTACATCACTTCATTGACTTAAATTGGTTTAAAGGCAACTCAATGAAACAAGATCTCACAGACAGACCAACACTGATATGGGGAGAACATACAAATTCCAAGCAGAAAAGAGACCTGTGCTGCCATTCTGGGAACCCAGGACCTTTCTGTTGTGAGATGACATTGCTAACCATTAAACCACTATGATGCCCAGAGACTTTCTCTGTTGCTGATAAATGCTAAAAATAAACAACTGACGCCCACTTGAGTAACGTTGACTTCACTGCATACACTCATAAGAGTTATCATAAGAGTTATCTCCCTGTGTGGGATATTTGCTGTAAATAGGTAGGCCTCATTCTCATTGTGTAGGCTGTTTTACAAAAGGCATCTTAATTTTTGTTACTGACCTCTATTCCTTTACACCCAGGGAACTCCCCTTTGCTCGTAAACTATTGTGGGCCTTAACTACTTTTGGAGTTTACTGTCATAACATAATTAGTCCTTTTTCACATTTACATTACATTTAGTCATTTAGCAGATGCTTTTATCAAAAGCGACTTACAAATGAGAACACCACATGAAAACCAGCTTCTTTTTCTAGCATTGCTGCTATGCATTACAATATTTTGAACTTATTACTTAAGCAAAAGCAATTTATCCAAAGCTGCACC
The DNA here is from genome assembly GCA_019802505.1 of Corydoras sp. C115. Lineage (NCBI taxonomy): Eukaryota > Metazoa > Chordata > Actinopteri > Siluriformes > Callichthyidae > Corydoras > Corydoras sp. C115. The sequence goes on along the minus strand of JAFMOC010000035.1, from coordinate 1,697,180 downwards.
AAGCTTGAAAATAGAAGTGTCACTTTAAATTCACAGTGGCAAAATGGATTGTCCTACAAATACAGAAAATAGCTGGTGATATCAGTCATAAGTTAAAAATTCATGATGAGTAGTGAACATAACAACGAACAAACATTTTTTATGTAAACTTGTAAATACAGCTTTAATACTTTACATACTTAATATGTAATGTATATAGTTTGGACACCTTTAGGAGCTTTTCTTACATTCCATTCAATGTTGGTCCTTCGTTGTTTTAATAGCTGCAATGGTCTCCGTTCTTCTGAAATTCTTTGAAAGATTCTGGAATGTAAACGTGACAAATTGTGTGAGGTCAGAACTTCTTCTTTTAACTGTTATTAAACTTTTACAAAAACTTTTACCAAAAAAATGCTTCAATAAACCACTGTCCAACCAAATTAGAATATCTGAGACAGTATCTTCAGGTAATTTAAATTGCTGGCAGCACTACGTATAGACATAATACAGATCCACAGTCTGCTAAATCTCACACTAAGAACACAAACATTTGCATTTGTTTACACATTCACACATTTCCCTGCCTTGTAATGACCCAAACAACTGCTAAATTACCATTTCGTTATCATTGTAATAGCTGTAATTGTCAATAGGTGAGTTTTCAAGAGCTGCTTTTGAAATTCTGCCACTGAAATTAGCACAAACTTTAAACATTCATGAGATTAAGTCTGCGGTTTGAACTACAAGTAGCAAGATTCAATTCAGTCTGTTTTAGATTTTTTTGTAGTAGACTTTAGTAAAATTCTTCACTGGTCAGTTACATCGCTATAAAATATATTCACTATTTAAGGTTGGCAAAAAATTACAAAGCAAAAAAGAAAGCAAAAAAGAAGTTAGTAAATCCTATTGCTATACTAAACCAAATACTAAACCAAATACTAAGTGACTGTAATGCATTAGATCAAATTTACTGGTGTTCTTCCACTTGAATTTTTTTTAATTACCTATTTTACACTGTGAGTTTTCGTTAAATAATTTAAGTTAAAGGTTTTCAAAGAACCAAACAAAACAATGGTTTGAAGATGAATGGATTTAACTAATAGGATTAGTCAGACTGAACCCAGTGCATTCAACAAGTATTTGGTAAGGATGTGGCAGTAATTGATTTAAATGTAAAGTCAAATCATACTTAAGTCTTAAATAAATCAGCAAAGTTATAAAAAAGATAGCTAGATCAGTTATGTGCATAAATATAAAAAAAAATATTAAATGTAATATTAAAACCCCCAGGTGTACATATGTGAGAGAATGTGTATGTTTGTCTGTATTGTGATGGTTTGGCAACCTGACATGGGTGTTTTCTGCTGGGATCCGGATAATAAAGGGATTAGAGAATGAATAAAAATTTGTAGTGCTTTAACATGATTAAAAATGTTCTCTGCTCTCAGTCACTTTTGATGTTGTGTTAACATCTAAAACTGCAAAAAAAAGCACCACTGGCATCCATCCATCCTGAAGCCTGGAGTTACTGTGGATTATTTTGGATATCTGTCTGAACTTTGGGCGGCACGGTGGCTTAGTGGTTAGCACGTTCTCCTCTCAGCACTAGGGATTCCCGGTTCGAATCCCCATCTGGGTGGAGTTCCCATGTTCTCCCTGTGTCCGCCTAGGTTACCTCCGGGTTCTCCGGTTTCCTGCCAGTCCAAAAACATAGATCAAGTCAATTGAGTTCTCCAAATTGCCCCATATAGAGTGTGTCTGTGTGAGTGAGTGTGTGCCCAGCGATGGATTGGCGCCCTGTCCTGGGTGTATCTGCCCAGCGGCCGAGACGTTCTCCCCTGGATGGGCATGGGGAACCCCACCGCGACCCTAATAGAGGATAAAGCGGGAGATAATGAATGAATGAATGTCTGAACTCCGGGCGGCACGGTGGCTTAGTGGTTTAGCACGTTCTCCTCTCAGCGCTAGGGATTCCCGGTTCGAATCCCCATCTGGGTGGAGTTTCCATGTTCTCCCCGTGTCCGCGTGGGTTTCCTCCGGGTTCCTCCCACAGTCCAAAAACATGGATCAAGTCAATTGAATTCTCCAAATTGCCCCATATAGAGTGTGTTTGCGCCCAGCGATAGATTGCCCCCCTGTCCTGGGTCTATCTGCCCAGCACCCGAGACTTTCTCCCCTGGATGGGCATGGGGAACCCCACCGCGACCCTAATAGAGGATAAAGCGGAAGATAATGAATGAATGTCTGAACTCCATGTTCACGAATCACACAGAGCAGAGGGGAAAAAACGACGCCAGCTTTGTCCAGTAGGTGTCAGAGTAAACCGAGTGTCGAATCATTAAAACAATATACGTTACACGGTTAATTGAACGGATATATTTTTTAATTCTGTCAATGACTAAAAGGGCTTTATTATCTTAATCAAGAGTATGTCGGCCGATTATTCTCGGGTTCACTGATGTTCTTTGTCGCCACGTCGTTCGGCGTCTTTCTGCCGGTTATATGCTGTACCTTGTGTTAAAAGAACATGTGTACATTTCGGAGTAGCGGCCATTCGATTCCCCGAAGTGCTTTAAACTCTCCGCCCCCATTTCTCCGACTACAGACGCGTTACTGCTGCAGGTCGCGTACCGGCTTTTGCACTCGCCGACACGTGGAACGCAACCCGCCGCCGCCCGCCCTCCCTCCCTTGTCTTCTTGGAATTCCACGACGCCTCACCACAGTCGGTATCCCTCCGCGCACTAGTCGACGCGGCTAATTGCGCTCTTTTAAGCAGAAATCCCACATCGCGCGTGGAATCTCTCATCAGCGCCTCGACATTGTCGCGGGCGCCGCGTGTTTTCGCGTGGAGCAATTCTGGCTGCGTGCTAACGTTTGAGAAATCCGTTTTGGCGCGAATTAGGGTCGTGGAAGGACATTGGAAAGCGCTTCGGTCGTATAAAGTTAAAGCCCAGCTCTGCCCCACCCACTGCTACTCCACCGCGTGGTCTCGTCGTGGGCGACGCGTTTAGGCAAATGTACAACGTGGCCTTGAACGTTTACACGCGTTGGCTTTGAATCGTCTGAGAAGACGCTCTTTCTTGCTCACCTTCACGCCATCATCGCGGGATTATTACACGGTAAGTCATTCGGTTCATGCGGCGGCGGCGGCATTTTCGGACCGGCTTCAGGGCGACCGGCTGGATCTCACCGCGGGCTCTCTTTCCGAAAAAAAAAAACGTGCAAACACCGGCTTTTTTACACGCACGCGTGATTTTATTTGTAGAGTGCGACACGACAGTCGAGGATAACGTGCGTGGTAGCTCAGTTGTCAGGGCGTTGGGCCATCAAGCTGAAGGTTGTGGGTTCAAATCCCAGGTGGCTCCTTGAGCGAGACCCTTAACCCTCATCGCTCCAGGGATGTTGTGATGAACCCTGTGCTCAAGTCGCTTTGGATAAAAGCGTCCAATAAATGACCAAATGTAATGTAAATATAACGTGTTCGGAATAACTTGAATTAATCGAGTCACTTAGTATTATAGTGAATGATATGCCTGCGTTTATTCTGATTATTATAAGGAACGGGGTTCTAATTGGAGGGGGGGGGGGTAATGTGGGGCGCCTGTGGTAGATTTATGAATCTTTCCAGCTGTTGCATGATGTCACGCTGGAAAGGGGCGGGGTTTAAATGCCGGCAAAGTTGGAGCCGCCCTCCGAGCGGAGTTAGGAGTGTAAACAATGAACGGCCCGCCTTTTGCCGGGAAAGCGCTCGGGACGCATGGCGGGGTGAACACGTGCTCCGTCCGTCCATCCATCCGTCCGTCGCCCCTCTGTGCGCAGCGCTACGAGCGTCTCTGTGTTATAATAACGGAGCTTAAATAAAACACACTCACGCTCATCGCGCCTGCCTGCCTTCTTCCAGGTTGTCGCAACGATGCTGCCGAGTTGTTCTCCCCCGCAAGACTGGTTCGGCGAGTCGGAGCCGCTGCTGTTCGACGAGGAGTTCTGCCAGAACCTGATCAAGGACCTGCAGTCGATCCCCACGCCGCCGCAGTCGCCGCCGCTCAAAGCCGGCGTCGATAAGCCGCTGTCCAGCGTGGACCAGCTGGCGTTGGTGTCGGACATCCTGCTCGAGGACAGCGATCTTTCCCACCTGGACTGGAGCTGCGACTTTGGCGGCGGCGGCGCGCGCGAGCGCTCCGGGGACTCGGTGTCGGACGATGGCCTGTGGCCGTACGCCGCGGAGAAGTCCGCCGAAGACAAAATGTCCGTCCTTTCCACCAGTCCGTTGCTTGCCGACATGGACACGGAAATCTTTGCCGAGATCGTCGGCTCCACGCTGGATTGTCAGGGCGTGATGCTCGCGTATCAGCACCTCATGCAGCGGGACGACCTGCTGCCGGACACCCCCGAGCAGAGCGAGGCTTCCTCCGAGAACAGCTCCCTGTCTGCGGCAGGAGAATCATCCTCCAGCGATTCTGGTGAGTTAACACCCCTATATATATATATATATATATATATATATATATATATATATATATATATATATATATATATATATATATATATATATATATACATACATATACATACTATATCTATCTATCTCTCTATATATACACATACTATATATATATATATATATATATATATATATATATATATATATATATATATATATATATATATATATATAAATAAATAAATCAGTTTACTGATACACCAGTTCACATTTCAGAAATTTGATTGAGTTACAGACAAACATAATAATATTTACTCTCTGTCATGGAACCAGTTAAACTCATTGGTTAAAATCTATTATGTTGTGAAATATTAATTTTTGACACGATTCTAAAACTATTTAGAGCTCGACACGTGTCTGTGGAGTAACTTTTGTGTATGTTGGTGTGGGAGAACGCTAATCTTAATTCGTTCCTTTCATCCACAGAGGAGGAGATCGATGTGGTGACTGTTCGGCGTTGCCACACACGTTCAAGAACGCAGCAGCACGAGACTGAAAGCCAGCGTGAGCAGCATCAAGCCCTCAAGCGCAGTCATCTAGAAATCCAACTGCAACACAACTACGCAGCTCCCAGGCCCTCCTCCCCTCCACCTCCTGTGTTTTTGAAACGTAGCCGCAGTGCCCCAAAGAACTTCGTCTCCCGTCAAACCCTTGATGCTGATGACGACGACGAGATGCGCCGTCGGACCCACAACGTGATGGAGCGCCAAAGGCGGAATGAATTAAAGAACTGCTTCCTCCGTCTGCGAGACAATGTGGCTGAACTGTCCAACAATGACAAGGCGTCCAAGGTTATGATTCTAAAGCGAGCTAAGGACAGCATCCGCAACCTGGAATCAGAAGCACAGAGGCTTATTCAGAAAAAAGACAGACTAAAAACAAAACATGATCAGCTCAGGGCCAGATTAAAACAGCTCAAGGGACTTTAAGTCTTCTACTGAAGGACATTTCTGAAAGTGAGGCTGTTGGAATGCTGTTTGGGTTACAGCAGACATCAGAACTGAATCAGAGTGGTGCTTCGCACAAGAACTGCACCACTTTTGACTGACTGTTCATCTCTAAGAAGATGGCTGATTTAGTTTCTTGTGTTTTCTGCAAGTTTCGTTTGGAAATATGCTGTTCACTTCATTTTATGATGAAATGATAAGGTTTATGATAAAATCAGCATTATGTACTGTATTATTGACAAAAAGTAGAGTAAATCATAACTGATGTTCAAACATTCCCACTGTCCCCATATGTAAATGTACTACTGTCCTTTTAGCTTTGGGCTGGTTCCTAAACCTAGTCAAATTTCTGAGAATGACTCCCTGATCCACTAATGATCACTTTACAAATTGCCACTTGTTTAATTTTACCCACATATATCTAAACTGGAAGGAAGTAACCAGATATTTGAATTTGTATATTGTGCATCATTTTTTAATCATAAATCGATTTCATATCATTTTTTTTATTATTGTACATTCTTTCCCCCCCCCTCTTGATCTACCTCTACATTGCTGATGGGGGCTGTTACTGCCTTTATAATGGCAAAAAACCCATTGTTTTTGTGATGCTTTTTGATTATATATTGTAAATTATTCAGCAATTTTATTTTGGGTTTGTTGAATTGTTTTTGGTTTACATTGTTATTAAAAAAATCAGTTTACCCCTGTCTTTGTTTCCTTCTCCAGATTGCATTACACAAATGTAAGGCAAAAGGTGTGTCTGTCAGTTTTTAGGCCAAGGGTAAAGCCTGTGAATTTACAGCTTTAAAAGCTCAACACTGCTAATTGCAGTTAGCCAGTAACTTTGGGTCATACCTTTATCAGATAAGTTATCAGACACCTGCAATGCTAAAGCGAAAGGCTGGTTTTGTCCTTTACATTTAATAAAAGAAAAAAATTTTAAGTTAAGAGTTGAATTAGGGACCCTAAATTTTTTCAGCAACTTGAGGGCAGGGCACTGAAGTACAGGGTATATCGGCAGTGGCTGTTGCACCCTGAAATCTGTTAAAGCACACGTTGTAGTTAAAAATTTATTGCTGATTAAGCAACACTGGTATGTCCAGTGTAAAACTGCAGCACTTGAGTGTAACGGATTCAATTTAAAGTTTGTCTAAAGCTCATTTGGGAGGGGCATACTGCTCAAAATGATTTATAATGGAGCTTTGCAGGGAAAAATTAAGGGCCTTGCTTACAGAGCCAGGATTTCACAACTTCTGATTAGTAGTCCAGAGTCTTAACCGCTGAGCCACTACTGGACATGATTGGCTTTGCAAGGACCTTTAAAACACTGACCCCTTTCACTAAAGCAGTTGTGCCCATAAATATTCTAGTGATTTTGTGGGATGGGGAATGTTCTTCCATGTCAGCACTCCACTAAAGTGTGAAGAACCTGGAGGCCTGAATAGGATGATCTAATTTCTATAGATGGATCAACCCATATATCCTGAGCCACATAAGAACTGTACTTATGTTTTTTGTACATTTGTTGAAAAGATAAAAAGCAGGTTAATAAGTGGACTAAGATCTTTATGTAAATACTTTCTCATGCATTTACAACAATATACCACCTGACACCAAATATACTACATTATTAACAATAAGCAAAAAACTTTACAATAAGCTAAAATATTTCTATACTCATTTTTCGCATCCAAATCAACAAAATCATGCAAATACCAGAAGGTAACCCAAAACCCATTGCTTTGATGTTCTGTTAGAAGTGGCTATAAATAAAACATCTATCTGTGGGTTTTTACAAAAAAGTCAAAATCTTAAGTGTGACGAGCTGTGGTTAACTTTAGAGTAAATGGCTTTTACGTCAGATTAATGAAAACAGAATTTCTGAATTACTGTCGCATATTAAGGTCTGGGTCATGTTGCAGATCACTGGAGTTAATTATTGTGGTTTAATGTAGCTGATAAATTTTCAGGCCTTCAACACAATTTTAATTACCAAAATAAATCAAGCACATTTTATTTTAGAAAAAGCAGGATTGCTTGTTAAATTACTTTTATATAATAAGCAAGAAATATAACTTCGCTCCAGTGATGATTGCCGCCTGGCGATTCCACCTCACCGAGGAGCTAATTCTCACTCCGTGGCGTTCACCACTGCACAATGGTGGAACGATCTTCCCAACTCTGTCCATAAGGCAGAATCACAGTTAAGTTAAGAAACTACTGAAGACGCATCTTTTTAACAAATACCTGTTGTAAAAAAAAAAAAAAAAAAGGCATCAAATAACAATCAGGTTTGATGAATTTACAGTGTAGTTGGTTTTCTGCATTGCTTCTGACTTGTAATGTTCTCATTTTTAAGTCGCTTTGGATAAAAGCATCTGCTAAATGACTAAATGTAAATGTAAATGGTCTAATAGATTACTTTCTTCACACAGATTTTTAAACTATAGTACCACAAAGCTGAGCTCAACGTGTCTAGTTATCTAGGTCTAAAGGAATGATTGGCAAAAAAACATCTTTGTTAAAGTAAATAAAAACAAATAAGACCTATTTTCAGTTTTCGATTGTTTGTCTTTAAATTTCCTTTGCATCATTGAAGTAGACAATGGGTCTTTGCTCCTTGTGACACCAACAATTAGTCATATGTCAAACTCTTCAGACAACTGGCTCAGGTCATTCTGAACTAAGTACTCTGGAGAAACCCTATTTAGGATCTTTATTAGGAGTTTGTGTTTTTGATGTTTTGATGTCTATTTACATATTTTAAAGGTCACACGAACAAATTCTTTGTCCAGAATGTGAACAAAGTAAGTTTAATTCATTTTTTAAAATTAAATAAAGAAATTTAAATAAATTTTGATGATATGTAAAAAAAAAAAAAATCCACTCCATGTTGAAATATGTGAATACTGGTAATATACTGGTAGGATTGTGTTGAAATACAATAAAACATTTACATTTTCGTTTCATCAAGAGAAAGATGATCAAATCGCTTATTTACTAATACATTTAACTTACTTGTAGTTTTTGTTAAGAATACATCTTTACTCCCCATGTGGAAAAATACTCTACTGTTAGATGGAAAGCGACAGTCTTGTCACCCCCAGGATTCTCACTCCCACCCTCTGCATTTGATTGACAGAACACCTGGTAAAAAGCAAAAACACAAATGCCAACAGCAAAAGCAAATGACATCTTAAGACTTGATCTGATAGATGATCTGAAGATCTGCTATGCAAAAATGTAATTATTAATATAGTTACATCTTTAATTGAATTATAGTAACTAGCCAGAAATTATATCACACATTATAAATGTAATTCTTTACTGGAAATACAATTCCTGTCCCAAACTCAAACAAACATGGTGTTCACACACTGAACTTACAATGGCAAATACTTATTAAATTAAAATATTCTAATTAGCATTTCACTTGAAGGTCAGAGGACGCTGCTGCAATAAATAATAAATTAGGTTTGTTTACTGATGTGGGTCTAAACAAATTCAAATATTTTAGGTTGATTTGTCAAAATGGTCAAATGCCAACTGAATAAGAGAAATAATAGTCCATTGCTGTAATTCAATGTAAATGTTACCTACTGTACCCTAAAACAGATAGTTACTGAATATTAGGTTAACAACATACTATTTAAGGGCTGAAAGGTAGAGATACGTTTTCAAGCTGTGAATAAATATACATGACAATGTGTACCTCATAGTTAAGCTGCTAGTAAACAGACTATAGAAGTTCTTGATTAAACCTTTTAACCGTGCAGCCTTCTAACCTGCTTTTGAGTTTTTTACTTTTTAAGTGGGATTGAATATCAAAAGCAAATAATCTGACGGAATTTGCGCACGTGTATTGTCTACTACAAGACTAAAATAAACCAACCATAACCTGATGAGGAACAAGTCAGGTACTTAAACAATAAAAAAAACATTTTTGAGATATTTTCTGAAGCAGACATAATGCTTGGGCACAGCTGAAGTTTTGCAACAGTGCCTGTCAGCTTTACTAATGGTCACAAGGCTCAAGACTTTCAGTAAATGCACTTCTAGGAAGCGGATTTGCAGACTGTTGTTCCTTAACTTTCACTGTGTAAGTGATGGTGACCTCCCTGACAGAACAGTTAAAGAAGGAAGCGGCCTTATCAGGTAGAGCAGCAGTAACAGCAATGACAATAATTATTGTCCGTTTCATGCTGGTGCCCCCTTTTTTTTATATGTGGGGCCAAAGGTTTAAAACAGGTAAAAATGCTTCTTTTTATTAAAACAAAATAATGAGCAAAAACATACCTTAAAACATTGCAACATAAAAACCAAACAATATCAAGATGTGCGTTCATACATTTTCTTCTACAGACATCTCATCAAATACCCATCCAGTTCATGGGGCACTTAAAAACAAGAAGAGATTTGCATTAAATAGCATCATGCTGGACAATATAACATTTCCACAAACATTTTTGTGTTTACATATTCTCAAGGTGAAGTTCATGCAAGTGCATGCCATTATTGCAGCAAAAGATTATATATGGAATTATGCCAAATACTGATTCATTTCTAAATGTACAGTACATATTCTAAAATAATTTGGTGCAGATATGATTTTTAAAAGACAAAAATTATTCAGAAAACCTATATAATAGATACATCTCCTCTAGTAGTTTTAGACTTGTTGCTCTACTTGTATGTACTAACTTTGATTAAACTGCACAGCGGTATATATTTAAATAAGTAATAGTTTATGAATAATGCTGAAAGGTTTTAGCAGGTAAACTCCATGCCCATGAACTCACCAACAAGTGGTCAAGCAATGGTCTGATCATCAAAACTCAAGGGTATTTTTACCCCCCAGAAATGATATGTTCTTACACCTTCCACGTTAATTATCTGAGAAACACAATAAACAGAGGGAATAGTAAAACAATGAGTCTACTGTCAACATATTAAAGAAAAGACTTATATATTCACATATTAAAACAGATCTTTGTAAGAAGTCTACAATTTAAATAGTATAGTGAAAAAACTACTCTTTTGCGTCAATAAATTATTTGCAGGAAAAAAAGAAAAAAAAAACAATTAAATTTAATCAAGAAATCAATTAAGAAATATATAGATTGTAGAGAATTACATTTATTTTTCTTGAAAATGCTGAACGACTCAAGATTATGGATAGAGTAATGAAGATTATTCCACCATTTAGCAGTGGTGTAGGATATGGAGTTAGAATTAACACCATGGTGAGATTGAAGTACCAGACGACCATTGTCACTGGTGCGAGGTAAACGAGTCGGGTGTCCCTTTAAAAAACATAGTCTAGGTAGGAAGGAGTAGATCCATAGATTGTTCTAAAGGCCAGAGTTGGTGCCATGTATTAAATGAGGGAAGCTGCTAGAGTTTGATCAAACAAAGCACACAGAGTTGGTAAACTTTCCCTTCGTACTGGCACCATATGTATAAAATACAATTAAAGTGATGCAAATTGCCCCATGAATTTACATGAACACACTTTTCTCTGTTCATGCAGTCACATTGTAAGGATTTTAAGCATTATTTCTGACAGAATTCAGCAAAAATGTAATTCACTGTTTTTAATTTAAATGCTATATGCTATCTGGCCAATTTAAGCATATGTGCTTGTCTTTGTTGTTCCTCCACTCAAAATATTAACAAAAACAAGACTTTATTGGAGGTAGAGTGATATAAATATAATACAAATATAAATTGTCAGTTTAACAGATGCTGTCATTCCCTGAAACACTAAGTAAAATCTAAAAGAAGGTGATTTTTTTTACTGTGAATATGACCATTTTGGTCACTTATAATCCCTGCATCATTAAGATGATTTTAAATACAACATGGTAAAAGTTAAATAATAATAAATAAAGTATTCCATAATTCACATTCCTGCCATTAAGCAAGCGTTTAACTTTTGTTGAAAGACCAGTTGTAAAACATGAATGAATGAAAATGTGTAACCAATTGCATTCTATAGCCGCACACTTTATAATGAATTTATATATTCATCTACAAATATCCATGTCAAAAGGGGCCATTCCCTGATCTGATTGTTAGGCATCACTCTTGTTGAATATTCAGCAGTGTGTTCAAATGAGCATCTCTTAAAAAACCTCCTGTTGTTAGACTGGACAAGCAAAGCTAAAAAGTCCAAAAAACATTCCAAATCTACCAGCTTGCATGCACACACATGCACTCACACACACGTACGTACGTACGTACGTACGTACGTACACACACACACACACACACACACACACACACACACACACACACACACACACACACACAATACTCACACACAATACTCACACACAATACTCACACACAATACTCACACACAATACTCACACACAATACTCACACACAATACTCACACACTTTTTATTTTTGTTACAACAAGGATGACTGAAGTTACACAGTGTTCCAAAGTTCCTGTGTTACAGATAAACTGTTGGGAGTCTGTTGGATTAAGTTTCAAGATTAAGTTTCAATGCAGCTGTTCACAAGCATGAAATTACCAAATGTAATTTGAGTAGTCATCACAAATTTGGTGAGGAACACTGCTGTTAAATGCGTAAAAACTGCAATAATAGAGCACAAACATTCTAATTTGTCTTACATAACTGTCAACTGTCAAGTATGAGGGAGGAGAATTAGTGTGCTATATTATTTCTGAGATTCAAAAAGAGGGTAAAAAAGAGCAAACTTTATCTTGTAGTCTTTAATACAATGTTACAAGATTCATAAATTCATAAAATAGGTAATTGATGCATGTTCCGTAATACTTCAGATCAAACTGGATTTAACTTAAACCAATTATAGTGGTGACAATTTAATAGGATTTGGTGATTTATTTATTTATTTAAAAATAGGCAACACTCGCTTCTTTACTGGAACATACAGATTAAATCAGTAAAATGGAACTTATGCAAAAAATGACATCATAAAAGTCTGCAGGCATTTGTTTAAACAGGAAACACTTATTTTGTGTTTTAAAACACTACGGGTGATTCCCCTGGTTTTTCCTCTTTGCACATTTCTTTTTTTTTCAGAAAGAACAACAGAACAGAACAGTGGTGAGAATGGGGTTCTTTCTTCAGCATGACAGGTGATGATATTCCCTTGTGTGTAGGAAATCTGACGGAACTACCTTTTTGTTATTTATAAACCCATTACCATGGTATTCGGTTGTACAATTTTTATTAAAAAAGCACCATTTTTTTTTCACATTTCCGAATTTAAAAACTGAAATTGAAATCATGAAACTGAAATGATGAAGTGCTTGATATATTAATTGATTTATCAAATATTAAATTAAGAAAATATTATAGCACCTTGAGATCATTAAACCAGCTTGTGTACCTGATGAACTTCCTTAACCCTAAAACCACTGTCCGGTTTACCTCTTACAGTATTAATAGCATGCTGTGCAGTGCCTACACACATCAAGCCACAAATGTGTTTAAAATAATGTTAAGATGCAATTTTGAAGGCTCAGTGGTCATTTAATGGGGTAATAGTTCTCAGTGATCTTTGAATATGAAAGTCAAGCAAGAAGGAGGCATGTCTGCAACTTGTCACCTGCAGAAATTAATCCCTACTTTGTGCCTGGAATTTAGAAATCTGTGAAATACAATATAATTTGCACTTGGAGTCTCAAAAGAGCCAAGACTAAGTCACACCGCAAATAAAGGCAGCCTATGTAACATGGAGATGTTGCACTTCGTGAGTCCAAGCTGAGCCAAATCACACCGTGGTGAGCCGGACCACACCATTTGAGTGAAAAGTTGTTTTTATCAGGGTAAATGTTCTACCACCATAATATCTTTTTATTAAATGTTTTTTTTTAATGCATTTTTAATACTATGTCCTTCATGTAATAAGAACTTAAACTTAGTATTTAACATAGTATAAGTTTTAAAGTGTTGTTACTAATAATCCCAGTGACTTGCTCACTGTGTATAAAAACATCTTGTCATACAATCATTTATTTTATTCTTCACTTCTCACTTTTTTTTCTCTCTTTGATGTTGGGACTTTTTTTGACCCACTGATGGAATACACAAACAGTGGAGTTTCTGAGCATGATATGACTAACCTTTGAAGCATAAAATGCTTTAGGGGGTAGGCTTTCAGTGGTCTCACTGTGTATGTGGGACTTTTAGAGATGACATGAATGAAAATGCTGCCTCCCCCAACTCAATAGTCATTTAGTACACCTTCTCTCATGACATGTAAAACATGACTAATATGCTACTAAAATAAAAAGTGGCAGCCTTGCCTTTGATTCTCGATAAGGGAATTCATTTTGAGAAAACTGAACTGTTAAGCCATAAGTAGGGTAGGCACTTTCACACCAGATAATCTGTAAAGTACCTTTCAAAAGCCTGATGTCAATTGATTAGCAGATTGGCAGTTAAAATCCTACCATCATGACCAAATGTACCATCAGCACAATATGTTACATTAGATCATGTTAATCAAACATTAACATGTATTTTGGAGGAGTGGCATGGTAATGCAGTGGGGTTAGCACTTCCATCTCACAGGACCAAGTTGAATTCCATGTTTCTATGTTCATTCGATTGTATGTTCTCTCTGAACCTGTGTGGCTTTTTCATTGGGTTCATTGGGTTCTTGGGTCCCACATTCTAAAGACATGCCCAAAGGTAAATTAGACATATTAATTAGTCCCTGTCATTGGGGGTATAACGCATCAGGGCAATCTTAGTGCCAGTCCCCATATTTAAGAGAGGGGTTGTCTTTAATGTAAAACTATGCTGCCGTGCACCCCCCCCCCCCCATACGCACAGCAAAAACAACTTAATGTCAATCCAACATAACAAATCTTAACCCCCCCCCCCCCACACACACACACATACTTGATACACTAATGTATTTAAAATGAGTATTCATAATTGTGTGTTCATTTAGGTGCTCCTTAAAAAATGTGAATAAATGTGTATAAACTATTTAAATTACTAAAACAATTTCCTGTTAAAAACTGAGGTTAAAATTAGAGTCAGTATATGAGTAGGTGTGAGTAGTTGTAGGTGCTTGACGTGTGTGTGTGTGTGTGTGAGAGAGTAAGTGAGAAATACAGCTCGTAGAAGTTCTTGTTTGTGGTTACATGAACAAGAGCTAGATAGAGTTTACCGTGATAGGAAAATGATTCTGATGTAAGATCGAATTCATACACTCCTGATGTACAGCAGTGGATTTGGAGTCAGGACCATTTTACAAACTTATTTTCCAAATGGAAAGCACCAAGGACAGGTTTCTGTTCAGTAGAAGATAAATGGCTGACATACTCAGAAGACTGTAATTTGCATAAAGCTGAACTTTTTTTCCCTTACCAAATGACTGATCAAGTGAAAACCCACAAAATTAACCCCTTTAAAGTCAATACAAAGCAACTTGGGTTGAAAATTATATTTTTATTAAAGTTCATATCACAAAACTGTTATATAATATCTTTAAAATTATGTTGCTGATATCACACACTTATCGTGATGTCATAATTGAGTGACACAATACTGTAAATAAGCCTTAATAGTTTAGGATCTGAAACTACAAGTAACCCACTAAGCAGAACACTAACAAATCTGTCAAACAGTGCCTTCACTCGCACCTTGCAACTGCAGTGTTCAGGTATGTGGATATCCACTTCCTGTTTTTAGTGGCTTGTTTTTGTGGTACTGTGGCTAAAGTATGAAAAACGGATAATTGTTTACTTCGGAGCTTATCACGTCTCAAATCATCAAAGAATAACCTATATATGGAAAGTGAGTGAAAATAAATCCACTTGTCATAATTTTTATAGAGCAGTCATGATTGATTTTTAAAAACCCTTTACTTATAAACCCAGGATGTTGCACATGATTGTTGTCTTAGATTGCTGCTCTCAAAAGAGATCACTATGTATTTCTGCTGCTATATCCTGCATGATATTTCAAACTATATATTGGAACATTTCTACATGGCTGCCTCCTTACTCCAGGAAATTGAGAAAAAAAAACATAAAAAAGAAAGTTTTGTATTTTGAACATACCTAATGTCAAGGTGCAACAATAATCAGTCTATCAACTAGTTTGAGTGATTTGTATTAGAGGTGGGTAGCAAGGCACCATATTTACTCACTGTTTGCATATGCAAATGAATCCACAATCAGACCTTTTAAATATCTAAATAAGACACAGAAAATTGCAAACTTAAACCCTTTTATGGTGTTAAGATGAATGGCAAAAAGTTTCGAAAATACTTGGGAAAAACGTGTAATTATTTACTTTGAAACATCATTAACTAACATGAATCTTTGAGAGTCTTGGTATAATAAGCTTCTGATTATAGAGATATTAACAATACTTGCAAATTTTGTAGAATTATTATTATTTTTTTACAGAAAACAACATTTTAAGGTAAAAATCTGTTAGAAGGTTGTCATCTTTTTCGGTCATATTTTTAAAAAGATAGATATAGCATCTTAGTTTTGTTTGGTGAAAACATGTCAAGCACATCCTACGAATATGCAAAAGCAAGAAGAGAAAGTGTGAGTATGGAGCCCTTTCTGCACTTTATGGCCCCCAATTTTCAAGTGTGTCCGAAATGCAGGAGGGGGTCACACGGGCTTGGTTTTCCTTTCCTCGAAAATCATAGACAATGTGTATGGCTTCTAAGAAAACATGAAAGGATCTCTCCCCAAACTGCCTCCCATGTTTTCTATTCCTTTCTCTCTTTCTCTTTCTCTTTCACACACACCCCCATTCGGGTGCTACTCTATTGATCTCTGCTAAGTAGCACCCGCTGACACCCCCACACCTACCCACCCCAAAAAAAGTGTGAAAGGAGGGAATGCTTATCAGTATCTTTGGTTTTACTTCACAGCACCACACACACCATTACACCATTACAGGACCTTCGAAACTGGAAATTTTATGTTAGGTTAGTGCGGCCAATAATGTCCACTAACCTTTGAAATATACAAGTAAAAAAGTGCTGATCTGCTTCATACCTGCCCTCAATACATGTATTATACTCTGTATGGATAAATGTAATGGAACACCTACACCTTACACTTACAGAAGCCTTTATACATCCCATTCCAAATAGGTCCCTTTTACAGCTACGTATAACAGCTTCCACACGTATGGGAAGTTTTTCTACTAACATTTGTGATGTGGGATGAGAGAATCTGAGTTACAGTCTCTGTTCTATTCTATCCCAAATATGTCTGTTGGGGTGTAGATCATGTCTCTGTATGGGTCACTCAAATTCTTCCACACCAAACCATGCCTTTTTGGACGTTGCTTTGTGCATTAGGAAAAGGACCTGCCCCAAATGGTCAAATGCACCTGTGGCAGTAAGATAAATAAAACTTAAAAAGTTTTCTAAAAAGAAGGTTAATAGCTGTGTCCTAATACTTTTTGTCCATATTGTGTATGAGGAACATAAAAAACTGATATCTGACCCTCTAAACCTTCACTTCACCCCCTAACCCCAGCTGTCTACCTCTGAAATAGTGTCCTGTTACAACAGAGTTCCGTCCAAACTGAATTTGCAGGCTCCTTTCAGCTCCTCCCCGTACAGCTACTTTCTTATACATGCCCCTTATGTACGTCTGAATTGAACAAAATGTTCCCCAAAAAAGTTTGAAAAATGTCACCACCCTGTAATGCTTCCTTTAGCACAAGTTGTGGTTGTCCATTTCCCACACCACATTCTTTTTATAGTTAGTCTGCATCTTGCTTCTTGGGATACAGTCTCGAAGCTGTCCAATGCATAAGGTAACCATTTGCAAAGTGGTAGTTCTATTGCTTTATATATGTATATATATATATATATATATATATATATAAATAATTTGACAGTAAAAAATGTTTGCACATGTGTTTAATCAAGTTGCAGATATCCAATCTGCAGTTGGCTGCATTTACCGAAAATGCAATAAAAACAAGAGGTCATGGAAGGCCAGTAAAGAGTGCTAAATAAAATGTATGTCGGTATTTTGACACTGTCCACAATACATCCCTGTACTTATACAAAATTCATATTTTAGATGCTACATCCACACTGCTTCATTTCAAAATGCATTCGGGAATTGATTTAGCCCAGGCTGTACTGTAAATTTGTTGTAAACCTTTAACTTCAAGTCACAATAATTAACTAATTTGTCTATGTGTATAACATTTAACTATTTATTTTATCCTGGCAATATTTTAATACATTGTGGCGTATTGTTGCAGAGATTTTCTTTGACGTGTACAGGAGTCCTGTTCTTTGGTAAGATGAAGCTAGCAACAGATGCTATTTTGCAGATATCGGTTTCTGCTTTTAATGGAATTATGCAAAAAGATCTTAAAGTGAATGTCTTGGAGTTGAATCACTAACATAGCTGCAGTTTTTTTTACAAGGGAAGTTCCCTGGTCATAAAAGATGCAAGATCAATGACAAAAAGAAAGATGAGATCCTTTTGTTTAGCGGCCTACACACTGTGCAAGGGGCCTACCTATTACAGCAAAATCCTACAGAGGGAAGAAACCATTCACTCACTTCTTCTCGCCATCACACGGTATCTGTACATGCTTTTCAAAAAAAAAAAAAAAAAAAAAAAAGTCATGCAGTAGACATTATTGAATAAGTTTGAGTTTCACTTTCATATTTAAGCAAAAGTTATTTGAAGAGGGTTATTCATCAATTGTCTTAGCATGGATTTTAATATTTTACTTACTTTTACATTTATTCATGTTTATGTTTGTAAAGAATTACAAAAAGTGTCATTTGTAAGATATTATGTTCAAAAGATTATTAGATCTGAAGTAAGATAAAAATCATTCCTGTCATTCCTAATCATTCTTTGCAAAATTGAAAAATGAGCTGTATGTTTATCTAATCATCATCTGATCATTCTCAACTGAAGGAGAAAATGGTAAATAACATTTTGGTTGTAAATCTATGTAAATCTATCTAAAAGTGTACAGTGTTTCTTGCATAATAAGTAAATTAGCCAAATATGGACACTTGGCATCCTTATGTGCAGGTAATGAAATTCAAAGATGCAAGTGGGTTTATAAAAAAATATTCATGTTCATAAAAGGTTTTTGTGGCACGGTGGCTTAGTGGTCAGCACGTTCGCCTCTCAGCGCTAGGGATTCCCGGTTCGAATCCCCATCTGGGTGGAGTTTCCATGTTCTCCCCGTGTCTGCGTGGGTTTCCTCCGGGTTCTCCGCTTTCCTCCCACAGTCCAAAAACATGGATCAAGTCAATAGAATTCTCAAAATTGCTCCATATAGAGTGTGTCTGTCTGAGCGAGTGTGTGCCCAGTGATGGATTGGCGCCCTGTCCTGGGTGTATCTGCCCAGCGCCCGAGACGTTCTCCCCTGGATGGGCATGGGGAACCCCACCGCGACCCTAATAGAGGATAAAGCGGAAGATAATGAATGAATGAATAAAAGGTTTTCTAATTTTCTGAACACTTTAGTGGCAAGTCTTCCTAATACCACTGATCAGCTCTAGACTGACAAGTAAGACTAATGCTATTTAAACATCAATTTAAACACCAGTATGATCAGTATGACTCTGTGTGGTACATTGTGGTATTGTTTTAAAGAAATCATGTACAATTAAACAATTTACTCAGAGTGAGTGCTATTCTTTTTGTAAATCCATGTAAATACAGCATCAAACCTGCAGGCAATCGCCATCATGCTTTACTATTAAATGCAGATACTGATGCATATACTGTAGTTCTAATTATCCCATTAAGTGAACAAACTGCCCTTTGTTGAGGCAGGCCAGGTGAGCCAAAAATGACAATCATTTGACCAACTTTGGTCAAACACAGACACTCAAATGAGTGAAAATGCAAGAGAAATGGCTGGTCTGTCAAGTCAAATCTCTTTTTTGAGAGATTTCCTGGTCCATTTATTGCATCAGTGAGTCACAGTTAAGTGTTTAAGCACACAAACACTCTGCTAAGCACAATTTTTTTTATGAGTCATTATAAACTTCACTTATTGTTATACAGCTTAATTACACACCCACACATTCAACTGTAGGAATATACAAACCCTTTCATACTTCAAGCCCAGGTAATTACCAAGTTATCATTACACCAGTCTTTCACTAGCAGTTATGAAAGTAAAATATTAACTGTAGCACACAAACTTACATTTTACATTTACAACCTAACAACAAAACAAAAATACCTTACACAAGCGAAGAAATTTAGGGTAAAGTAACTTGCTTAAAACTCAAACAAAACCATTTTCAGAGACACTTTCCCATAGTTTAAAACTTATACCTGCCAACATGAGAGGCTCCTCACAGATACATTTTCTGAGTTATCAGCAAATAGCCTGACACACAGGTAAATTAAATAAAAAGCAAACAGTGTGTTTTCATAGGAATTACTTAACATTGGCATCATTTTTGAATCATGAAAAATATTTGATTTGACAGAACTTTACAAAATTAAATGGCTTAATAGTCAGTAAACTATAGAAATAAATATGTTATTTGTTTTAAAGGTACTAAGGACTAGACACCACATTCATTTGAGTTTATCAGCAACTGTTGATCCATTCAGACCCCAATCTACCCTCCATCACAAACAAATTTGTACCTGTGGGTCTTGTTGTGAGGAAGCATTGCAGTCTGCCTCTAAAACACAACATACTCAAGTATCAATCATATAAAAGCATGATTGAAGATTCAGTGTTAAATCATGCAACACACTGCCTCTCAACTACATCAGTCCTGAACTGTTCTCTGAACTGCCAACTGTGCTAACAAGCCAAAAGGAATCATTAACCAAGATGAATATTAGTGCTATTATGAGCTGCAGGACATACCCCCCCCCCCCCTTCCCCCGTTCCCCACACCCCCACTCCCGAAACTGGCTGAAATCTGTGTTCTGAAGCCCTTACTTCTGCTTTCTATTGTAACCGGATTCTTTTGTATTTAAGCTTTGCCAAGTGAATGATGTCGAACAAGTCAGCACTGCTCACCTGAATCCATCCTACTCTTACACAACCTAAAATTCCTTTTGAACACCACAGCTTGTCTACTTTCTGCCTGTACATGCTGGCTGCAGATATTAAATTCACCCTTTAATGTGCAACTTCCTATTGTGGATAATGATATTAATGGTGACTCAGGGTTTCAAAAAAGCTTTTGGATTAAAAATGATGTGAATGGCTATTTGTCATGAAAAGATGATGAATACACTAATCTCAAGCATACATTGGTTCCTTGGGAACTAATCTCTAGAGGAGCGAGGTCTTATATCCACAATCAGATTTTTATAGGAACTTTTGTGACTTGTCTAATATTTTAATTAACCTGCTCTGACTGGGTAAAGACCACCTAACCAACACATCGCCACAAGCTTTGCAGAGATTATATTTCAAAACTACATTGATATTGGCTTACCCAATTTTTTTTTTTTTTTGCCATAATAACTCAGTTTAAAAAATATATATATTCTATCCATTTTTACTTGTGCTGCTCCTTTCATTTAAGTAGGCCCTCATCCAGAAAGCTAAAAGCACGTGTTGTATATCTGATCAACTTGGTATGGTATGCTGGTATGCTGTATCATTACTAATCAACAGACAGAAAGGCTGAAGCCCTGGGATAAATGTACAAAGACTTTCATGTTGGGGGCAAATTTGACTATTAATAAAAATATTGAGGCAACTAGTAATGGGACAATTTGGTCATTCCTTGCAGCTTCCACACCTCTGGAAAAAATTCCCACAAAAGCTGAATGTAAATAAACTTTACATGTTTGCTAAAATAATTTTTTTTCTTGAGGAAAAACTATAACTATGTTTAGATATTTTGCAAAAAAATAAAATGGAATGATTTGTTAAATTTTGGCTTTGCCTATTCTGCAAAGCAAACTGCAGTGGGCATTCAGGTTAGTAATACAAAGCTCAGTAGCCTTTGGGTACAATTTATAGTTATACATTTCAAACAATGACAAGGATAAAAATTTTTTTTAACTTGTTCAAAGAGAGAAATCCAACTGAATCAGTAACTAAACAGCTATTTTCATTCGGTCCATGTATTTATTTTATGAGTATTTAGGCATTCCTTTCTTGACTTCAGACAAAGAGGTGTTGTTCTGTTCTAGTAAAGACAGACAATAAAAATAATGACAAATGGAGAAGAAAAAGACGGCACACCTGTCCTCATGGCCAATTCCAGTGGAGTGTTGTGAAACTACTTGTGAGGCAACACTAGGTAATTAAGTACTTCCGGATAAAGCAGATTTTTTTTCCCACATATATTCTGCTTTGGAATGAATCTGCCTCCAATCAGTTATGTGATGCATCAGGAATTTTGCAGAGTGCAGCTGAAAATATGCAAATTATGTGTTGGATTATTATTTTTTAAAGAACCTTTGCTAAACACATGTAGATGTGGAATTATTAAACATAAAATTAAATAAATATGCTAAAATCTCAAAACAATATGTAAATCAAAACCTTGTTAATATTGCTGGACATGGCATTCAACATTTTTTAAAATGTGAGTAAATGGAAGACAAGTCAAAGAAAAACGCATTACATACCAGTTACACCTTTTAAAAAAATCTAAGGAAATAACCAATTAACAACTTAAATGCATGATATATAGTGTTTTATGGCTAATAATTAAGGACACAGCAAAACGTTTGTTATAGACAGGTTTACAGCTTATTTACAAATGTGCCCTGAATCTATAAGAATTATTTGAGGGTTAAATATAATCAAAATCCCATCATCACTGAATATTAACTATATGAGCTTGTCTAGTTTGTATCTGATTAGGGATATAATAGAAAATGTTCAGTTATACACTTAGCTTCAGACAAAGCAGATAACACATTATTTTCCACCACTCTGTCTGTTTCAGTTTCCAGCTTGACCTGGTGATAAGCATACCGTTAATTATTAACACACCAATGTCACACTTTAAACATACAGTGGCCCCCAAATGGGGCCTACACAGCCAGCATTCTCTTTTGACACTGTTATCTAAAATTTCCACTCTCCAAAGGCAGGTTGCTTAGCAGCTCACATTCTAGGTTAAGGAGGTAAGCAGTTTCTCTTGAGTAAGACATTTTGGCTTAACACATGTGGTGGTGACTAAAATAAGGGCTATCACTGAAATGCACCTGGGGACATGATCTAATCTAAATTGTTAAATAAAGTTTAAAACAAAGTAGAGTAACTTCAGGAGCAGCATGACCATCAGACCCACAGCTTGTTTACTCCTTTAATTAAGGAGTACAAATGTTATAGCTCAAATATCTGCTATTTTGCATTGTTTTAACTAAATGCATGTATGAATAAATATAAATAACGTATGAATAATAAATGGCAGCACTCGAATGGGCAATCAACCTTCACGCTATGACTGTTAATTAACACACACGCTGATGAACGCCGTCATCTTCAGACATGCAATCAAACTTGCAACATGCAAGATTTTGCTTTGCATTTTGGTTCAAAGTGATTTCAGCCACATCAATATAACAGCAACTTTCATAATTACATTTCCTATTTAGTTTTGGGGGAGGGGGTTGGATACAGTAGCACCTATACCAGGCTGGTTGTTGGCAGTTTGACTACCCAAACATCAAAAGCCTGAGTAAGAGAAAAGCCTTTTTCTATTTAAGCATGATTATGTCAAAATGCAAAAGGTAAGTTTGGTGTGAACGACCTTTTGATAGGCCATTAGAAAGCCCTGACCTCAATCCCATGAAATAAGTTTGGGATGAACTAAAATTAAGTTTGTGAGCCAGACCCTGTAATCCAGCAACTCACATCATGAATACTCATCATGGATGAATGGGCGAATTCCATCACACAACCCAGAATTTGGCCTTTCCAGAAAAAGGAGTGTTAAGCTAAGAGGGCACGGAGTTAAAATGAGACATAATGGCTCCTGTAGGTGTCCCAATACTTTTGTTCATATAGTGTAAAAGCCACAGGAGGTCTGTCACGTGTAAGAAATCCAGAGAGGTTGTGGGAAATTTGCCCAACTGTGCTTCCTGGTATAACACCCTTCCCCCAATGCACCCAATAACACACAGAGACATGTGCCAAGTACACCAACAGTCACTTATAGCCTGGCAGGCAGCTGGATTTCAGCAGAGAACAGTTGGCCATTTCCTGCTGACTCAGAGTGAGTGGATATCCTCATACAAAAGCACACACAGCTTTTTTTTTTATATAACAGCTGTATAAAGCTTATATATAATAAGGGGTCTAATATTTTAGCCTTAATAAATTTTCAACAAAAGTGTGTATTATTTTATTCATGTCTAATAGTGTTATTTCTTGAGTCAATATTTCATTCCAGTTTCCAAGTATTTGTAGTGTCATATACCATACAAGTCAAGGGTCCAAGGTCTCTTAATTGTAAAGGGTGTAGGTGTGTACACAGATCACTTAATGGTAAGCACAACATCACAAAAAACGTTACTTTAAAGTTAATGTGAAAACGCAGACACTTTATAGCCCACACTGTAAGGAAATTGTGTGGGGGGTCATGTTGCCCTTTACCTTTTTTAGGCCCTAGGGCTTCAGTTTCTTCAAACAAAGAAGAACTGATTCAGAAACTTCTGCTTTTCAGCCAATTGTACTGCACACAGACATGTCTCTTTCTTATTCAAAGGCACATAACACATATTAATGTTACTTCTACATTTTCTTCAACCATCTTCTACATTTAAGGTTTGTTCAAGATGTAGAAAAAATAAAATGCAAAAAGTCAAAATAACTTAAGGCAAAACAATGTTAGGCTTCACAATTAAGACATGGCGCCATCTAAATACGTTACAAAAATGGCCAGTTCACAAGTTTTTTTTTTTTTGGCATTAAGATCTGACCTCAGCAAAAGATTGGCGTCCTGTCCTGGGTGTATCTGCCCTGCGCCCGAAACGTTCTCCCCTGGATGGGCATGGAGAACCCCCCCGCGACCCTAATAAAGGATAAAGCGGAAGATAATGGATGGATGGACGATCTGATCTCTTCTGACTCAGCAGACTATTCAACTTTTAGTCTAAGCTCTCTCAGCTCAACTACTACAAACCATTGCCCGCCAATCTCTCCGCTTGCACGGTCAAGCCTTTACATCTGATGTGGAACTCAGCTGCTTTTTCTTGTGTTCAACCATTCCAAGTTACTCCACTACTCATCTCTCACCAATGGCTTCCAGAAGCTGCCCACATTCAATACAAGCACCCGAATATGGCCGAAAGGACAATTTCTGAATCTGCTCTCTCCCAACTACACTCCATTTTCTACAGATACAACCCAGCTCCTTCACTGCGCCTTAGTCATCACTCCATATCCTTCATTACTGCAAAATGATGTAACGTACTTCCCCTAAATTGAATTAACTAAACACCCAACTCCAATTTCACGTTCAGAATATTTGCTAAACCTAAAGGTTCACATATTTTTGTGACTGCCACTGATATGTAATATTGGACAACTTTCCTCAATAAATAACCAATTTTTTTCCTAATTATTGTAATGTGGTTGTGGATACACATATGCTCATTTGGAAATTTCTAGAGAATAGTTTTTTATTGAAGATTAAATGGTCAAACTGAATTTTTAAAAGCTATGAAGTAATCATTGCCTCTGCGGTTAGTTCGTACTTGTAAAATGTACAAACGGTTAACAGTGCAGCCCCCCCCCCATTTTCACCCCTCTAACTGCTTCCTTTCCTCAAACACCACTCTTTCCTGCGAAGGAGATTCTCTCAAGAATGCACTGCTGGCAGTGGGCCAGAGTTTCTGCGCTGCTGGCGGGAACAGACCCTCCCTTTGTCAGAAGCACACTCCATTTCGGAATCCTCCGCCATTGGCTGGTGGTTTCGCGCGCTTTCACTCCCCTCATACAGCTGGCACGGGTACGGAACAAAAGGTCACCTAGGATGTGCTACTACAGAAAATAGAAGGCACATACACGCCAACTGTATCCCCCCCTCCCTCTCCTCTTGGCTGAAAGAAAATACCAGCGTCTGAATACACTGGGAAAGAGTGCATGCTGCTGGAAGCAGTGATCTCATACAGATTTACTATACTTGGGTTCAAGTAGGTTCAGAAGAGAAGTTCTGGATTTGATCTTACATTTAAAAACCTAAATACTGTAGGTCCAAAAATACTGATCTATTTTAAAGTTGAATAAAATGGGGAACGTCTAGCTGTAAAATGTCATAATGATAATTGTTATAGTGTTTGAAAGCTGTATTCTGCCAAACAGCCAGAAGTTTCCCGGTTTGATTCCCAGATGAACACAGTACTATTAAATTGCAATTACCCCCTCTGGATTAATAAAGTATTCTGATTCTGAGTTTGTGTTAAGCCTGTATGTCCTCCCCATGCCCTAGTTGGTTTCCTCTGGAATCTCTGATTGGAAAGACACACTGATTGGAAAATCGGAGACTAAAATGTTCCAGTCATTATAGTGCTGTTTTTAAGCCCAAGTAAACTGAAGGTGTAAAATGAAATATGCAGAACTTTCCAAAGCAAAATGAAGAAGATAATACTGTAATACAGGGATTGGCTTCTGTTGTTATAATACAGTCTGAAGGTTTAATGTGTTGAGTCTTTCACTTAACTGTTCAGGTTGCTTATCCAAGTTACTTTAACTGTTCTGTCAGGAAGTCAGTCCATTCTCTGTTAATCTATTTAGAAGGTTCACTATTTTATTTCCTTCCTTTTTTGCAGCATACTGAATGAACACCAGAAACTGATGTGTGTGTCAGTGTGTCATGATAAGTAACATCTGTAAGATATTGTGTCACTAAATAAAGACATTTTGCAAAATATGAAACCTTTAAATATATATATATATATATATATATATATATATATATATATATATATATATATATATATATAAATACATAATTGCACATGAGCTCATGTGGACATTTAAGCACAACTGTATATAATACATAATGAGATTTGGTTGAAGACAAGTTATGGTTATTTATGGACTAACATATCATCTCAAA
The DNA here is from genome assembly GCA_019802505.1 of Corydoras sp. C115. Taxonomy (NCBI): domain Eukaryota; kingdom Metazoa; phylum Chordata; class Actinopteri; order Siluriformes; family Callichthyidae; genus Corydoras; species Corydoras sp. C115. Next base: position 1,670,704 of record JAFMOC010000035.1, on the reverse strand, counting down.
TATGTCTGTACGCATAACTGTGGTTCCATTTTCCAAGTAGCTATCCTAGTCTGAACATCCTGGAATTTGCAGCACACTTTCCCCATTCACGTGTGAAATGTGTGCTGCACCAAATATCACAGAGGCCTCTAGTGGTTTAAAAAAAAAAAAAAAAGCATGTCTTCAAAATCTGATCCGGACAGAACCTATCACACAGTTGCTACGCTCAGATCTCTGAGGGTTGGTGCACTGACACGTGTGTACTTCTGTACTGTCAAATACACAATTACAAATGAGCTATGGTTACGACACTGACTCTGAACACGGGCCACAGCAACAGGCGTGAAAACTTTCACACTAAGGAAACAGAATTTAAAGTCTGAATGTCAAATACGTTCTTTACAAATGTTTTTTTCCCTCTTCTCTTTAATAAAATAGTATTTGAAGCTACATTATAAGTTCAAGAACTTAGTTTAAAGTGCTTTATGGACCGTCCACATCAAATGTGACAACCTTATAAAAAGGCTTTGGTAAGTTAGACATGACATCATTAAAAGCAGGAGTCACTATGCAAGGGGGTACTTAACAGAGGCAAATGAAAGTGGGCAGCTAGAATGAGCACAAGTCAAATGGACCGTTTGTAAAGTGGGAAGTGAGTCTTCCTTTTGTATAATGATTTACAGCAGAGAAGCACATGAGGTTGGGTCAAGTTAAGAAATGCACTGTTGACTGCACTCCCACTTCCTTAAAAAAACCCACCCATTCTAGTAGAACCGCTAAGCGTATCTTATCACTATTATCATTATTACTTACAACAGCAAAACATCAAAGGTCGACAAAACAAAAATTTATCGCCACTTAATGATAATGATCAACTTTGATTTATGGGTCAACTGAAATGCCTTTAGTTCCACTGAAGAGTAATTTTCTACAGCATACATAAGTTGTAAATAGTCCCTTTACTGTTCTGACCTGACTGTACCCCCCACGGAACAGGTCTATAAAAACCAACATGCAAAAAGCACTTTCAGGTTAAAATGGAATGTCCAACAGAAGGTAAAAAATAAGATTACAAAAGTCTTTGAAAAAAATTCTAAATCTTGTAATCTATTAACAACAGTTGTATTTCAAATTATACAAAAGTAAAATGTCACTACACTTCAGAAAGCTGGTTATTTTTACTTAACAACAAAAAAAAAAAAAAAAAAAAAAAAAAAAAAAAAAACTCTCCAGGAAGTGGTGCAGGAAAAAAGAAGGAATGAATTACCAAGAGAGCTCAATCAAGGGCAGGAAAAACACAATGCAATGTATACAATCTGGTCATAACAGTGACTACTACATTAGCAATAGGTAAATTATCCATGAAACCCTAGTCTCATTACACACACACCCACCCACCCACCCACCCACCAGGGGCCACACTGACCCAGGCTGACTCAGAACCAACAGCTTCAAAGCCAACAGCTGTAAATCATACACAATTATGAAACTGTTCTGACCTTCAGTTGTTCTCTCACAGATAGAGCTTATTTCAAAACCTAACCAGTTTTGATTCACACAATTTATTTTTTTTAAATAATCAAAATAAATATTGGAAATTAGTTTTTTCTATTGTAATACATTTGTTTGTGTAAATTGTCACATAAATCATTTAATTGCTAATTTACAACAATGAGCTTCATTTATATATATAATCTAAATTTATTGGCAGATAATTTAATTTATTGGCAGATAGGTAGACTGTATTATGGGAACGTGAATGTCCAAATCATTTGTACATGATTGTTTTTCACACACAGGAATAATAATAATAATAAAAAAGTTAACTCTTTCAATGCAAGTAGTCTAGATGGCACAAGTGAGAATTAGGAACATGACTATGGAGCTGGCAAGATAAGACAAACATTTCAGGAAAAGCATTTGTCTGAAGGGACGAGATTTAAGTAATATCTGACACCCAAAGCATTACAAAAAAACTGAAATGTTAGGTTATTTATGACTGAATAATGATTTGACTTCTTAACAGTCAAATTCTTCTTTTTATGTTATGTCTTGAAACACAGACTCTCCTATAGGCGTGTGTTGTTCTCCGGTCATGAGCCATTGTTCAATAAAATATTATTTATTGTCTGGATGGGGTGTTTAACTATCAATCTGAAGTTTGGGGGTTCAAATCACAAAGCAATATGGCATCTTGAGTAAGGCTTTTAACCCATAACATTCCAGGGGTGTTATATCATGGCTGACCCTGCACTCTGACCCCAACCATCAAGTTTACTTAAGATAAAACACTTTGGATAAATTTGTCTGCAAAATGACCTAATGTAATGTAATTTGTTTTCTAAGCCTGATTAACGTGGTGATGGAAGCTGGAGCTGATCCTAGAAGCAGGGAAATACCCTGGACACAATGGCAACCTTCCTAAGATAAAGACACAATCAAGCATGCAACTACGTACAACAAGGGGCAACTCAGTATAATAAATATTAGTAGGTTTTTAGACTCGAGAAAGAAAAACGAAGCTCCTGTAGGAAACCCACATAGACACAAGAAAACATAGGAAATCGAACCCTGTCCATCCTGCCTGGGAATAGAACCTAGGACCATTTTGTTGTGAAGAAAGAAGGATCAGCATTGCTAAATAATAAATAATGTTATGATTACATGTATTTTACATTAAATTGAATTATACTAATAAATTTGACACTTATGTTTCCAACACCTAACTTAAACTAGAAAAACAACGTTACATGTTAGTGAGGGGAGGTTAGTGTTACTCTGATGACTAAATGTTTGGCATGATAGTTTAATTGACCTTACAGAATATCTTTATTGTCATTATACCAGGTATAACGAAATTAAGGTGCCATACTTTCGGTGTCACATACTAATATTTACACAAATAAAGAGATTTAAAGATGGCACAATAATTTACAACTTACAAAAATTTTGAAAGACAAAAAAAAAATTTATTTACAAGAGTATAAATCTGTACAACCTGAGTGAATGCATTTATATTTATATATTGCATGTTTTTATATAGTTTTATATAGTTAAGGAGGCCACCCTACAGTAGATTCACTTTTGTGAATGATTCACAGTTATGTTACAGTGGGATGAACTCTGGAGGAAAAGCTGTACCATGTGGTAACAGTGTGATAATACATGTTTTGGATGAATTCGGAATGAGGCACTGTACAAAAGGGTTTGCTTTGTGGATAAGAAAGCAGAAAGGCTAAAGGCCAGACCTAATGTGCTGGAAGTGACTCAGTAAACAAACAAAAGTAATGGGATTGCAATACCCTGAGTCAATCCCTCCTCACCTCACTCTAACACACACACTCTCTCTGGCTCAGATGTAAAAATCATCAGTACTTAACCTCTTAAACACCCTCTTTCCAAATGGTGTGTGAAAACAAAGCAAAAATGAAACCAATACCAGACAATAAGGAAAAATAAATACAAACAAATGTTAGTAATAATAAAATGATTTAGGCCTAGTTTCTGTTATGTAACATTTGTTATTTAAAGTATTTAGTAGTTTGGCTGAATGACCATTTCTTATGCTAAACTAAAAAAAAAGACATAGGTCAGAAATTGAGCTTAGTTTGATTCATGTTTCTAAATTTTATAATACATGTTCTTATATAAACACGCCAAAAAGCAGCTTGTAATAAACTGTAAATGACATGGTTCACTTTCAGCAGCATCACACATCCTGTACTGGAACAGAGTGTGATTATAACTATACTTACGTAACACTGTATGACACTATAACGTATGTTGGAAGTAGAGCTTCTGGCTGAAGAGCGCCACCTCGTGTCCACATGCGAGTTAGTGTAGATGCATTGATAAGTCCTTTAAGAAATAAAAACTTGCATTAATTAAAAGTACTGTAAGGTCAGGTAAACAGCTTATAAAAAACAGACAACAATTTCTACAGTTTGTATGCTGATGCATTATTAAGTCATGTGTAGCCTATGTGAACAAAATATAACTGCTTAAATAGTTTATACAATTCAGTAATATAAAATACTATAAAGTGAATTTTAAAATACCCTACTTGATTATACAGTGTTTGGTAGTATTCTGTAGATGCAGTAAACTGTACAGAATATTAATGTCAATAAGTTTAATAGCAACACCTGCAAACAAAAAGGATGTTCCCCCACTGTCCTCATAAAGTGTTTTTTTTTTATTATAAAAGAACAAATACCAGGGAGGTTCTTCATGCCACTTTCACTTCAGTTTGCTTTCCTGTGGCTCACAAAACTGTAAAATCACTTTAAGACCATGTAGACGAGTAAGAAGACACCTTGGTCAATTCAGTAGTCCATCACTGGGCAGATACACAAACATATCCACACCTGAAGGCAAACTGACAATGAAATTTACACAGACATAGGGAGAACATGCAAACACAATATTGAAAGAACCCAGTAATATGAACCACAGACTTTCTTGTTATAAAGTGAGAGCATTCTTTGTTGAGCTAAAGAGAATCAGACTTAAGGACTCAAAAGATATAAAATACTCGAGACTTTTTGTTGCATACACATTTCCTAAAGTTTTCCATTTTACAGGCTGTTCTATTAATGTAATGTGTTCTATTAATTTTTCGACTTAAAATAGCATTATATTCAAGAGACTAAGTGAATTTTAGAGTACATTTGAGCATTTCATTGCTACTTGTTAATTAAAGCCTGTTTCTTAGCAATGGAAAAATAGCATCTGGGTCAAATTACAGTTATAAAAAGTGCTGGATCATGCTGATGTGGATTCTGCTCTCTGGCATGAAAGCATGTGACTGAGTCACACTTTTGATCAGCAGGCCACCTCAGTTCGCTGTATTTGGAGGCAACATTCCGATCTTGTGAGAAATAGAACATTGGGATATTGATTTTAATTAGAAGCATGGAGAGAAGGGGAATACCGGAAGAGAGGCTCATAAAAGGGCAATGAAATCTCACTCGGCAATGCACTTCGGTTTTTCTAATTTTGGAGCAAATGCACAAAAGCAAAAGAACACCTGACCATCTCTGCTATATATGAAAGTAGGCATCCTATTCCAAAAGCCATTAGGCATTTAAAGGAGACCTCCAACTGTCAATCAAAGGGCAACTGGGGATCATCTACATTTAGGGTGTTACAAAAAAAGTCATACAACACATTATATTATAGTAAAGTTCACAGGGGCACAGTAACAATGGACAGGAAGAGGCCCTTTCCCAAACTGTGGTTTGAAGTGCATTTCAAACATTGAACTGAACTTTATGTTAAATTTTTTTAAATATTTATAAAAAAAAAAAAAAAAAAAAAAAAAAAAAAAAAAAAAAGTTTTTTAACTATCCATCATTGTAATTCAAGCAACTAGGCACACATGCAAAAAATTGTCAGGTAACTTTATAAGACCACAAAACAAAGGAGTCTTTAATTAAATCAATTTCCATTTCAGACCATTTTATATATTAATGAAACCAAAGACCTTGTTTTCAGAGATATATTTATAATAAAGCAGAACAGAAAAACTAACCAGGTCAACAAAAAGCGTTGTGCCTTCTGCAAACATGAAAAAAAGGTTAACATGGTACAAAAAAAAAAAAAAAAAATCCATTCATCTTTAAGTCACACCCAGCGTGAGAATCCTTCCAAGGAAGTCGTGTAAGACGGAAGTCCACAGATCTGCACACAGCTATATAAAGCTCAATGGGGACGGTCACGATTCTGACCACAGCGTACAATGTGTACTTATGAATTAAAAGTGCAGCGTTAACATCATACTTCCCCCTCAGTTATGGTTTGAGGAACTTCTAATGTCTGCTCTTAATATTACTCCAGGTAGGGGTTTCACTTTAAAAAGGACTCATCACATGAAAATTCTTGTTCATAAATTTGGAGACATGGTGGCTTAGTGAGTTGTTCTGACTCAACAGAACACAAAGGGGAAGGTCATGGGTTTTTAGGCCACGTCATTTGTGTGGCATTTTTTATTCACACAATCCAAAGTTATTTAAATCAGGGGGAAATAAGATACTGCAAAATGTAGATGTTTTTCTTCTGCAAAAAAAAAAAAATGGCACTGGGATAAAGCTCTAGCACACTGCTGTAACCCAAAGAAGACAAGTAAATGAAATAAATGATACAGCATTAGTTACTGTATAAATACTGGACAAAACAAAGGGGGGGGGGGAATTTGGGAACCCATTCAAAAATGCAAACGCAACAGAGCAAGTCCTCAGATTATATTGAGTAATGGTTCAATAGACGTGCGCTCATTAACAGAACTGACACTCTTGTAGCTGGGAATGTGCACTAGGTTAGGATTAATGAATGAATAATTACACCTACATGCTATTAGGTGCATATATGATTCGAGCTAAACAATCAGCTAGAAGAACATACAGTGAAAGAACGAATGGAAGAGGCGGAGCTTGGAACTTATCCTGGCATCAGAGCCGCAGGTTTATTGTGTGAATACTGCGAGGACATTTTACAATTGCAGTGAAAAGAGGATGTGTAAACCAGCCGCACGGCATCAAAAGTCCGATTTGACAATACAAATCACTTCAAAAACTGTTGTGTTGTACATGTCCACATTTAATTTGAATCATATAAATAATTTATCCACCTTATTTGGCAGAAGAAAACAAAATGAAAACCACACTACACAACTAGGTCGCTGTAACATGAGAATATAAAGGTTTTTACCTCTTTACCTCACACAAAAATATCTATCAAACTAAAGTAGTTTGCTATGTCAAGAAGAATGATGTAATAGCTTCGTTTTCTGTCCTAAATAGATCACATATATGTTTCATTAAGGCTAATCTCTATACAGATGAACTAACCATTTATAGTGTCCTCCAGTCATCCATTGATCAGTATTTAATGCTTTGATGCTTCAGTGTTTTTTAACTAAAAGTCCACTTTTTAAAATACCATGAAAGCTTGAGATGTCACCACTGAAATAATCTTATAATTAATCAAATTATTTAAGTGATTTAAGGCTATATTGTAATAATTTTGCTGTCTAAAAGCTCATGACCCGCATTAGCTTTTCTAATTCTCTAAACAAAAGAAAGAAAGGAAAAAAAAAAAGAGCTCATCCAGTTCATTAAGACAACAAAAGAGACTCATCAAGGATAAGAAAGGCAATATAAGCAAAATAAGAAACATGAAGAGATTTGGCAAAAATGAAGTTTCACCTCAGCTTTCACCTCAAATGCAAAGGACAACTGAAAACAATATAATAATCATGAACCATTAAAACAAACTCAAGTCAAAATCAAGTCAAAATGTAAACTCAAATTTGTTCTCCAGTAAGGTGAATGGACTAGCATTCAACAAGTAAAGCTCTATTTCAGGAAAATGAATTCTCTTGCTCTGTTGTTTCCCTCATTTAAAGTCTTTCACAGCAAGAATGGTCGAATAAGTCCAACAGCCATAAAGAAAAGGCACAGTTACTTATTATTGTGTTCACAAAGTCATCAGTTTTACGACTGGTGTGGAATAGTTTAGGCAGGCCAGCATTTTAGTGGGTTTTATGGTAAGCTCCTCCCTAAGCCAGCCATTTCACAAAAAAAAAAAAAAAAAAAAAAAAACAATTCCATATTCAAAAAGAAAAGTTAAAAACAAAATGATTTGGCATAATTGATGACAGAACAGCATCTTGTAGACTAAAAGTGTAAACAAATGTGATGTTCCACACTGGCTCCTTTACACCAAAATCATGATCTGTGCTGTAATTTCACTGCCAATCTGCATTTCTACTTATAAACAGTCTTTAGGCGCTTCAGGGCTCAATTGTACGTAAAATGCCTTGAAAGCAGGTGGTATGTCTGGCTCGGCAGACAGCCTCTACTGACTGAGATCATGTCCAGTAGGCACAAACGCATGAGAGCCAGGTCTCTGATGTAAGAAGGTTGATTGTGCTTCAATGCAGGAGGAGATGAGTCTGTGGGGCCGTTCTGTTCAGTTTCAGCAGTATATTTGGTCGCAGTGTGAGACTTACAGCCAAATATGAACAGCACAGTGAATCAGAAAACAGAGCTAAAGATCAAGTTTGTTCCTTCATGGCTGTGTTATTTTACCCGGATGAACCATTTCAGCATTCTCTGTATCCCAGGCAGGACAGCATGTTTTTTTCATTGCACCAGGGGCCTGAACCAGTCAGACCTCATATACCATTTAGCATCGTCTGGGATGAGCTCAACGAGTTGCACAAAACAAAAACAAAAAAAAACCAAGACCAAAAAACACCCACCGAAATAACCGTTTAACCCCTGTTGAAATCCAATGGAACACAACACACATCTGCAGTGAGGAACCCAATAAACCAACAGTGTTACATTGATCGGAAATGCAACATCTAAAATGCAACCACCCAGCAGTGTTAACCCCAATCTAAAGCAGTGCCTCCTGCCAGTGTGCTCGGCATTGCAATGTTATTAAACAAGGACGTAGCATTAACCCGAATGCTATTTAAGAAAATAATGTCTGGAAACATTTATAGAGTAAAATAATCGGTTATTTTTCCAGCCTGTATTTTAAAACTCAATATTTATTCTTGGTCTAAACAACAGCAACAACAAAAAAAAGGCCAGCATTGCTTACAACTAAAAATTAAAGTACTAGATACAATTCCAAGAACAGGCCTTCTATAATATGCTTATAAAACATTTTTCCTCTTTTCCTAAAAGGTCTCATGTTTTTGAATATCGGTGAACTGGATGTACTGTACATGTTCCTAAATTTTATACTTAAGCACTCTAATGTAGACTAAATCAGCCATTACATGGCCTTCCATTCCAAGCGATGGAAGAACACTCGATCCTTTCAGAGTTCCTCCCTGCACTTTTAATTTTGTTTACAGAATTCATTCAGACAAACGAAGGCAGTGGCAACTGTATTGCTACACCACAGATTTGAGTATATTACAACAGCAAAATAAAAACAAACAGCGCAGGGGCCACTTAAATCGAATAAAACGATCCAAATCTAAATATTTAACAGTCTTTCAAATGCTTATCTAAATATATACACATTTCAAACTGATGAATATAACTAGTCCAATAACAATATAAACACATCTAATATTTAAGCACTATTTATAACCATCAATCTCTACTAATTTATACACTGGCAGTCAAAACAGCTCTAAAGCACTTTTGAGGCAGGTCATTATTATTGTGGTTGTCTGGGTCACTGAAATGTCTGCATAGGAAAGATCCTTCATGCTAAAGAGACAAGTGCAATGCTCATCATATTGTTCAAATAGGGTTTCAGGAAATGCAATGGTGACTGAATAAGGTTTTGTGTAATGATAAGAAATTGTCCTTCACAATAAGAATAATTATAATGAGACATTGTTCGGTGTCAGAGGAATGCAAGGGGCACCCCAAAGAAATATCCCAGAATGTTTTGCTAATACAAGGGAATCTGCAAGTGCGATAGACTATGTGCAGCTATTTGGATAAGCGGATGATTTTTGGTACCTCAGCAAAACATTTATGCCTGAAACACCTAGTTTAATCCAGTTCAGATTTGTCCATTTTCTGCCAAGTATAATTATGCTGAGAGCAGATTAAGCAACAAACCAAGAAAGGGCCCTGAAACTCAAGAACTGGAAGTGAAATAACAGGAGAAGAGGAGGTGAAACCACAAAATACTGACAATTCAGCAATGAGCAACAAAGTTTTGTACATTAAGTAGCACGAGCGATTGTTTCTGACTGCCAGAGTACAGAGAAGTGTAAAGCACAAAAAAGGGATATATTTAATTATCTAAAAAATATATTTTACAGACTACCTGTTGTCAAATTATAATTCCAATCGATAAGCACAGGTTCGAATAGAAAGTAAATTTGGGAAGTTTTTCATTTATACATTATAAGCAGATGGGCAAAACCTGAAGAGAGGCCCAAGCGACCATGTAACTGCATTAATAAAACGGGTAACGTAAACTTCACTCATTTGAAATAGGAGAACTGATGAAGGGGGCTGAGCGATCGTTAGTGAAGGTGCGCCGGAGCTTCACTCCTCTCCGTATCATACTGAGCATGTCAGTGCCACCACTTGCCACCTGTTCTGGTTCATTACTGCCATCCTGATGGGCAGCGCTGCCGGGGGCCGTATTGGACACAATATTTTGCACAGTGGGATTCTGTTTTAATGACTGGGTCTGTTGATTTGTCTGTCGCTCTTGATTTTGGTAATTTTGCTCTTGCAGATAGTGCTGTTGGACTGAAAGCTGTCTGAGAAGTTGTGGATGCTGAGCAGGTTTGTGTGGTGGATGCTGCTGATAATGCGTTTGATTGTAGTTCTGTTGTTGTTGTTGTAATTCCTGGTTGCTCAGCTGCTGTTGATACTGTGCTTGATTGTAGTGTTGCTGATATTGGAGCGCAAGATGTTGCTGGTGCTTATGGTACTGCCTCTGCTGTTGCTGCAGCTTGTTGGTTTGATAGATTTGTTCTGTGCTGCCCAGTGGGGGTTGCCCAGGAAACATGGCGTAGTATGGGGGTGGCATTGCACTCAGGCTTTGAGTGGAGGTGTGCAGAGGATGTTTAACATATGTCATGTTGGTGCTAAGGGGTCGAGGAGCATGGGTGGTGGCTTGGGAGCACACCACCTCTTCAATTCCGTTATGGCCAGGAGCCAAACCTGTTGTGGATACAGATGACTTCAGTGGCACCTAAAAGGAATAGACAAGTGTCCATTAAATTAATTAAATTTACTCCAAATAATCAATCAAATATTGTTCTGAAGGGGTAAAGGTTAAAAAAAATGGTCACCACTTTGGAGCCATTACAGCTTTTACTCTTTTGAGAAGGATTTCTACAACATTTCGCTATTCCTATGGGAAATGTCACCCATTCATCCAGAAAAGCACGTGTGAGGTCAGACAGACACTGGTGTTGGATCAGAGAACCTTGCTGTCTAATCGAGTTAATCCCAAAGGTGTTTGATAAAGTGCTCTGTGTTGGCCTGTCAACTTCTTCCACAGTAAACTCATTCAATCACAAAATCTGCATACAACTGTTCAAAATGTATAGATTGTATAGATGTATAGTATAGCACTTGATCCAATACATCGGTATCAATGGGACTATATATAGATCACTAAAACTTAAACCCCACACTGCTTGGTCCCAATGCATTTTTTTTTCTACACACTCGGGTAGAGCTAAAGACTTACCTGTGGTGTGCAGATAGGGATGGGTACTCCTCCACTTATGGTGCCACGCCGCATGCTGGCTTTGCTAGAAGGTTTTCGTCTAATGGTGGCAGTCTGTGGCTGATGCAGAGGTAGTGGCTCAGTGTCGGTCAGCAGGCTCACTGTGGATGCAGGTCTCTTGTTTTGGAATAGTTTGCGGTAGTTCAGACTCAACTCACTGTTGCGTGGAATTGTGCAGGATTTGTCAAATTCTGATGGACTGGTGACATCATCGCCCCCATGAAGAGATATGTAGTCATAGTCTAAAAATGAATAGAGAAATACAGCAGGAGATGTAAACCAACAGGTAAAAATGAAATGAAAACCAAAAGTTGTCATGTCAGAGAGAGACATCATCATGATGTTTATGAGATGACTGACTTGAGACGTGCAACGAAGACAAGTCACAAGGGATACAAGTTAAATAGTTCAATAAAAAGTTAAATATGACCCCAAATGGGTTCATCTAAGATTTTGTGATCTGATTATACTTGTTAAAGTAATTCTACTTTGAAAAATACATTGCAAACAAGCAAAGAACTTTAAATACGAGCCATTTCTTCCATGATTGTAGATGTACAAATGCAGTTAGTAAAGGGACCTTTACACACTTTCTGTTCAAACTCAGGATGTATTTTGTTTTGTCACAACAATCTCTGCTGTAACTTCCAGGATAAAACTGGACAAAGGCATTTTTTCACAGTCTGAATGTGAATTTATATTAAGTATAAATCAGGGCATCACACCTAAAAGAGAATATGAAATGGGAATAGATGCATCAACTTACAGAATGGCTCCTAGTACATTTATTTACTAGAAAGAAAGAAATGCATGCATGCTGAAGTGTGTGTGCGCGCGTGTGTAACATTGCTTCCATGAAAATTTTGCATTCATAAGTTTCACTATGAACACATACAGTAAAAGTCTGGACAACACCAGTCAGAAACCTACCATAAAGAGGTGGTTCTTTCTTTAATGCTGTAAAAGAACAACATAGTAGATTTTTAACTGGTATGTAAAGGAAGACAGTCATTTGACACAAATATGTGGACTGGAATCTCAGCAGCATCATTCCACATATCAGTTCCCAGTCCAGATTTTAGCCATGGCATGGTTGAACTGTTTTTTTATTTATTTAAGTTCATGAAAACCATCTATCTAACACAAACCGAAGCCTAAAACACTTATGTGAACTAACAGACAACTACTGGGAAAAGAAAGCTGGAAGATCTGGAATGATGGGCACAGCAAGTTGCTGTGTGCTTCTTGCAAAAGTTTACTTGTTTGGGGGCTGTTTCCTGACATTCATATAAGTTATTATATGAATGCTAAGAATGGGGAATTTTTGGAACTCCAATTCACTCATTTTAGGAACGTGGGAAGAAACAGGAGTTCCCTGTGTAACTCACACAGGCAAGGGGACACTTTTGATTCCTCGTATAAAGGACCTTTGTTTACCCAACCAGAAAACCAATCCATGGTGCAACCACCAGGCAGCCCCGACCCAAAACTTTAAGAACTATAAATGTTTCTCCATTGAGAAATCACGTTAGAATTTCAAGATCAAAGTCTTGCTAAAGAATGTTTGCAACAAAATAAATGAATAATTCTTTGTATCAAGTCTTTAGTCACAGTGTACGTATAAGGCAGAACGGTAAAATTTGATGAACAATCACATTGTCGTTTTCCACTGAAGAGTGAAACCATGACGTCGTCATGACTACAAAATGGTACAGGCATACATGACATCCATGCTTGATTACAGACCATTTTGATTTTATTTTAAGAAGCGTTTATCTTTTTCCTTTTTACTGTAGTCATGTCAAGTTCTTCAGTCACATTTCCTGAGAACACCCATCCTATGATTGAACCTAGTACCACTGAATCATCAGCAGTGAATTCTGAATAACAGAATGAATACCTTTCTGTTGCACCACTTGGGGCTCGTCAGTTTTATACTATTACAAAATGTGTTCATGTTGAGAGCTGCAGTAGAGTGATTGTTACAAACTCAGTTTTATGTTTAAACAGGTTTTCATTTATCCAAGTTGATAATGAAACCGGTGATGTTTTCAAACAAGCATTATTCAATTCTCAAACATAAAATTTTAACATTTAACTTGAAGCTGTGGTGTAAGGGAGCGTGTTTTTACCATGCTGAGATGGTATAGTATCTTCAGAACAGGAAGGTGTAGTGGTCTGTGTACTGTATCCACTGGAACAGTGCAGAGAGTCTCGACTAGTGCGCGGTGCCTCAGAGTTAAGTCCACTCCCTAACATCAATGTCAGCTGCTCTCTGTCTGCCTGCAGAGAGAAAAAAAAACAACCATTAAAGTTACATGCCTTTAAAAAAAATAATAATAAATAATAATAAATCAGTGCAACTTTAATAAATGCAGTCAAAAACAAAAGCACCCATTTTTTTCAAAACAAAACAATGCAACACTTCTCACAGAACAGTGTTGCAATAACACAAAAAAAAAAAACAACAACAAAAAGGTAAAATCTGAAATAATTCTACATAGAACTCATGTAAATGGAGTTTACCCTTCCAGACGTGGACTGGGCTCTGGCTCTCTCAGCATGCCCGATATACATTTGATGAGAAGGACGAACAGAAGTACCATTTTCTATAGCCGGGACATTCTGACTGTGCTCCTAAAACAAACATACAATTTCATTAAAAACTCCAACTTTCACACAGATATGAGTAAGTCAACACTTTACACACAGTAACTAATAGTTATTGCAACTATTTAATATTTTAATAATATTTTACTACAGTGGAATATGTAACGATGTGAAATTCTGTTTACTACCATTTTTTTTGATCACTGTGACATATCCATTCTCTGTACATAATGTTACATTTATAATAAATTTCTGTAAAGTATGTATATTTTGCTCAAACTTTAATTGTATGTATATTTCAAGTATGTTTACACTGAAAATAAGAATCTTTTAATTTTATTGTATCTGTGTATGGTGACAATAAATGCATTTTATACTATTCTAGTGAAGCTAGTTATTGCAGAGCTTGTAGGATCAGGTAACCACTCTGCTTCATTCGTCAGATTAAAACAAACAAACAAAAAAAAACCCAAATCTTTCTGCTATATAAATTATAAAAACATAGGAAGAGCCCCACATCAAGACAAAAAAAAAACAAAAAAACAAAAAAAAAAACCCCAACACATCACCAGCATTTATTGCAAATATAAAGTAAAGTAAATATAAAGTTTGTGGCCATTTTGTACAGAAAGGGATTCTGAGTTATAGTTTTCTGCATTAAGTTATTAGGAAATAATTTATTTTCATTTTAAATGATGTCACTCTGTTGACATTTCTGATTTAATTCACCCTCTCACACAAGATTTATTTATTTGCTCCAGGTCACCTCTTAGGCCAGTCATGAGTACATAGGCTTTTTTATTATTACTAAAACTAGATCAGTCTGGATGAAATCATCTGCTAAAGAAAGTTAATGTGAGGGAACATAGGGAGGGAAAAAAGCCATAAAGAGAAAAAAAAGCCATAAATCAACAGTGACAGTAATTTTTATTTCATCATCTAATAAAGTGTTGAAAAAAAAAACAATTTAAACAAGGTAAAAATGTTATTTTGCAAAATTGTAAAAGGTAAAACGTATTCTGTGTCCTGTGTATTCTGTGTCCTGTGGTTCAGGTTTGGAGCTTTTAGACGTAGATCTAAAGAGAAACTGGATATGAACATTTAAAAAAGGGACAGACTGTTAAAAATATTATCTAAAAGAGAACTCCTGTTTTTGCTATCAGCATTGTGCTGCGCCATCTGCTAGCAGGACACCTACTGTAAGTAAACGGTACTACTACCACCAAAAGCAGATGGAAAGAAGTGCGAGTTGGTGGGAAACCACCAAATAAATAAAACAATAAAATCCATAAAAAACAGGAGACAGTAATGCTCAATTAAAGTCTGTTCAAGGTGTTCCACTAAATTAAGTTACTGTTTGTTAATACGGTTTTGTGTTTTACTTAGATTTTCAGAATCATATTAAACAGACTTTAGCATCATCATATGATGATCATAAAATCACACTAGATGTGGCTGATTTATTGATCTTGTTTACGAAAGCAACATGCCAATGATTTAAAAAAAAGAGAGACTGAGGGTATGAAAAAAGCACAACATGGTCATCAACTATTAAAGGAATCCCATAAACAGAAGAAGGGTTATGGTTCTAACAGGATCAGTACAGTTTTACCATCCTGTGAAACACCAGTTAAGCTGCTTTTGCAAACTGGTCTTGTTTAAAAGCAAATCTCACCAATTCAAAGACCTGAAGCAAGACAAATCAGCAATCACTGGCATTGTACATGCACAGGTAAATACAACAGAATTGCTATGTATTGAAACACAGCACACAACACAAATAATTATTTGCTAAAATCAACACACCCACACTATCCGGTCAGTAAACACTGAGTGGGGTCTCACAGTGTTCTTTTGTTGAAGACGAGAGCGGCGGTGGCTTGCGCGGCGAGCATTGGGAGAGTTACCCTCACTAAGAGAGCAAGAACCCGCCTCTGCCCCAGCCGCTACCAAAGGAGTGGCACAGCGCTGTGAGAGGTAGAGATAGACAAATAGTTATAGTAAATAAAAAGAAAAGTCTTAAGGGAGCAGGAGAGGGGTAAAGAAGTAAAACGAGGGAAAGGAAAAAAAATGAAAACGAATGAAGAAAATAAAAAAATAAAAGAACGAATGACAAACGGTTTTATAATGGAGGGCAGGATCTAGGGAAAAAAATGGGAGTAAGGAAATAGATAATAACAGCAAAAAGAAAAAGAAAATAGGAGCAACAGCAGCACAAAGATGGAGGACAAGGGAGGCAAAAGGAAAGGAGACGACCAAATGATAATACAAAGCCGGAAGAATATAGTGGAATTATAGGAGAATTATTTTTATGTGGCTAAAGGAATACAACATGTTGACAGAGACCAAGTGACTTTACTTCATAAAAGTTTCATCACAAACATCTCACACACCTACACAACAGTAAGTGGGAACACTCACCATTATAAAACGTACCGTAAAAGTAAAATCCTAACAGGATTAAATGATCTCAGTACTTTTACAGTATAATAAAGAGCAATCCCAGAAGTATCATCTTGGTGATACATTTTTACTGAACCACAAAAAGTGAGAAATATTAAGCAGAAGTTGATGCATATCTGCTGGCTGGTTTTGCTTCCCCTGACACAAGTCTTAATGACAACGTTAAACTTTTACTAATGACCTCAAATATAAAACAACGATGTGCAACATCCTCTCAAGTAAAGTAAAATGATGTGGCATTATCTATAAAGGTAACGCATCTGTATTACCTGTCCCGACTCTTGAGCACGGACATGCAGGCCATCCACAGCACTAGAGATCGAATCCAGAGAGGGTACGTGACGAACTGAAGAATAAGTACTAAAAGAAGTAGATTTTTAGAATATTAATGCCATTCAATTTATAATCCCAGCATTCAATATTACGGATATTTTAAAAGCCACACACACACACACACATCCATGATACCTGTTGATGCTGCCTTTGCGTGATAGTGTGCTAGTAGGAGAAGCAGGTGGAGTTTGGTAAGCATATGTATACTCAGAGCCCTTTAGGTCAAGTATAACCTACAGAGGAAATGGGAAAGACACTAATATTTAAAACATATAGTTACCACAAATATAAACTACTTTTTAAGTAAGTAATTCATTACCTGTTCACTAGCAGGGGGGAGAGCATTTGGATCTGCTGTAAGATTGCACAGGTCTTCGAGAATTGATTGTAAATGTGTTACTTCACCAAGCATTCCAATTTCTTCATCCTAATTCATACAAACACACATAGATGTAGGATGCGCATTATCGGGCGTTTTATAAATATTAGGCAAAGAATCGTATATGAACTTACCAGAACAGGCTTTAGCATTGTGACAAAGGAGCAAAAGCGCCCTCTTTCCTCCACAAGTGCTCGACACACAGCTCTCTTCTCAGTTTCTTCTAACTCTACATATCTTGTGTTCACATCCTGCAGTGCACTGTCCAGCTGCATCCGTACCTCACCCTTGCCTGCATGCAAAATATTATATTAACCCACTGTTATCAGTTTTAAACACAATATTTTACAGTTTAACTCATCCAGAGAACAAAAGGTGGGGAATTCCATCTCTTTAGGCCTTTTAAAGATGAAAGGTGGGACACGCCTGGATAATGGCTAAGTGGTAGGTTGATTTAGACAATGTAAGAAAATCCTGCTAAAAATAAAAACAATAATTTGTGCTGTTTAAAAATTGCAACAATATTGAACAAATGTGTAGTCTGAGGGGGGGAAAAAGCACCCTACAACACTGAACAACTCTCGTATTATCTTAAGCCAAGTAAAACTAAGTTAAAACTAAGTACTAAGTTTTATTATATTTTTTTATTTATTTAACCACTAGATGGCAACACCGCACAAGTCATTGAGTGAGTGATGGAAGACTGCTTTCTAAGCCTAAAACTTTACACTTTGAAAGTGAAAACGAATAATTACATTTTTATATAATTTTATAACTAGTGTTATAAGTCCAGGTGTATAAAACTATTTGGTACAGTTCTTTAACCGTTTTACTCACAGAACAGATGAGAACCATATTAATAAAATTCATTAATTAAAAACCTATTTGGCAATCAAATTTAAAAGCAATGAGAGAGAGAAAATACAAAAAAAGTACAAATACATGAAAAAAAAAATTAAGTTACAAAAAAAATACTAATATCTGGAAATTCTGGCCTGATGATAAATTTTTTTTTAACACTTTATGCCCTTTATGATGGATTAACACGAGTTGGCTAAATAAACTAAAGTAAATGCAATACTAGACCACTGAAGAATGAAATCTAAAAGATAAAATTTATTATACAAGTCAAATCTGAAAGATTCCCAATTAAACACACACAACATAGTCCATGTACATTATGTATATTTTAATTCATAGCATATGATTTTTTAAATGCACTTGTTCAATATCGTCCATTCTACAAAACTGACTGGATGAGAAGTGAGGGGTATGGTTCCATGTGGAGAATAAAGAGGAAGACAACAACCATGCAAGAAAAATCTACACAGACAAAAAGCTGCCTATTATAAAGATAAATACTGATGTTCCATTATGTATTTTGTTTAATAGCTGATAACCTCAAAAGATTTGGATGTTTGTTTACAGAGAGATGGACTTTATACCAGCACTCAGCATGTGAAAATGGTTTGGATATCACATGATCATGGCATTCCCTTCATTATGCTCTCTCCCCCTGTACACTCTGTTTGCACTTTTTAGCATTAGTAGTCTTTCTGCGTCTCCTGTGAACTATTGTTTTTCTTGTATACCCTCCCAGTCTTGTTCTCTCTTCCCATTATCTTCATCTTTCACATCCACCTCTTCTTTCCTGTTTGTAATATGATCGAAAGCACAAATGGTTTTGTGTGCATGTGTGTATATATGCGTGTGTGTACTGTTCTGTGTACAATCAGTACTAATGCATGGAAAGTACTAATACAATGTCAACAGAAAAATTTTATTTCAAATTCCATAAAATAAAGAATACAAATTAAAAACAAACCTCTAAAAACTCAAAGAGCAGTCCTATAACTTTGAGATTCATATAACATCTTAATCGAAAATCTCCTTTTAATTATAAAAAATAAAAATAAAAATTTAAAAAGACATTTGTCTTTACTTTTACCACTCCATGTACATGACCTTAATTTTCATCCCCCATCCACATTTTGTGAAGACCCTCCTCAACTGTCTGACCTACTTATGCTTCATCCCTGATTGTAAGTAGGAGGAGGAAAAAAAAGCCTTGTGTTTCTGTGAAACTGCTCAATATACTCTTAATCACAACCCTACAATGAGGCAACCAGATTTTTTTAAAACACCGATAAAAGGCCTTTGAGACTTTACTCATTTGAGTTCAGTTCAGAGATTTAAAGTGGAACTCCAACACCTTCTTTTGGATCAGTCTGCTCTTCCAAAGTAAATGACTGATCCAGGAGGATACTGATTCAGCAAAATATACCAATTTAAGAGATCAATGACAAATTAAAATGTTGTAGTTATTGTGGTTGAGATCAGAATCCTGTTTGTCACGCTAAAAACAAATAAAATAATACAATGCAGAGGCTTAAGTACAGAAGGGAGCCTTATATGTAGGAAGACAAAACCTTGATCTAAATCTAAAAGTATGTGTTTAGATCAAGGGGAGCAGCATATTACCACTTACTGTGAGATTATGATGAAATAATAACTCAACATCTAGGTGTGCAAACCTGGTGGAGACAAACTTGCACAAACAAATAGCTATAATTAAGTTAACTCCACCAAGTATGAAATCAGGAGACTGCACATTTTGATTAACCAATGTTTTGTTGGTAATGTGCCCTTAGGTTGTGGGACAGATTATTTTCTACGGGTTCTATGAGTATAGCAGGTACAAAAAACACCATGTCAACTAGTAGTAAAGGTCTAGAGCTCAAACCGAATGAGATTCAGTGGCATAAGCTGCAGGGGGCTGTTTAATAACTCCCTCAGCAGTCCAAAATTCCTCTAAACACGTTTGCAAGTCTGAACAGCAACTACATGAACAATTATTGCAGATAAAGGGAGTTTCACCAGGTTTTAAATACAAAAACTTATAAATCTGGCAAAAATAAAGTGTTTAAGAATTATATTTATAATAAAAATACAATTAAAGTTCTGCATAGCTAACTATAAAGGTATGTAAACTTCTCCTAGAGTTTTTATGTAAAATGCTGCAGCAATCGTTTAATTGTAAATAAACTTGGAGATTTACAAAAAAATAAAAATAAAATAAAAAAAAATTACTCTGCTGGTGTAACAACTACAGGACTACTAACTCACTGGTGAAGAAATACACTGATCAATTGTAAAATGTAATTGTATATTTACAGCATGAGGCAGACACATTATACAGAACAACACAATGTTTGTACCTGTTTTCTCTTTACCTTTTCTAACTTTCTTCTGCAGTTTCATTGTATCGGATGATTTCTTCTTGATATCTGCACGTGCTTTCTTGTATTCTAAAAAAAACCAAAAAAAACCTCAAATATTTTACCAAATAATGACATCATGTAGGATTTCTCCTCACACCTTGATGGCTGATGCGGCAATATTGCACTTTAACTCTGCTGTATAAAAATGGTATCCTGTTTATTTCAGGAATAATTTGTACCTTTGGCATGATCTTTATCAAGCTGACCAGCAACTTTTTTCCACTCCTCAATCTTCATCTCCAGAGGATTAATCAGGTTATCCATCAGAGCCCTACAACACAGCAAGATTTACTACACTGCACATTTACATATATTAGTTAACTGAAAACTTTCAATTTTATTAAATTAAATTTATTCAGCAGTGTCGTTTATATACAAGTGAGTTAAGGTTGGAGTGACTCACTTGGGTGAAGTTCTAAGCAGGTTATAAATATGAAATACTTAAAATTTGTAATGCAAACACCACATTTCTAAAGCACATTGTGAGACACAGGTGATTCTTACATGGTGAACATTTTGAGTTTGCTCTCAATACTTCTATGTCTCATACACATTCGGGTCAATGCTGAACCAATTTCTTTTGTGGCTCCTGAAAACACAAAATTTTAAATAATTAATTAACTAATTACAGAAGACATGCACACACTTCATTAAAATGGCAAAAAAGGGAAAAAAAAGTGTTTGTATGAATATAATAAAAAATAGAATGACGATTTGTTCATACTTTGTAGATCTATATTAAATTAAAACCAGCAGAACCAATTATTGTTTTACAAAATGAATGTGTTTAAAGGTTTAGAAAACACCTCTGCTTCAAGTTTTATTAATCTGAGTGATTTGGTTCTAAATGCGAGCTTTATGCAGTGCCTGCATCACTAACATTTGCAGATTAGTGCAATAGGAACAGAATCACAGTCGCAGGAATATCCTGTGCCACTGCTGAGAAGTTTATTCACTAAATGAGCTTCTGTGTGTTGAATGCATCAGCAGATCAAATAAAAAAAATGAATCTTCACGCAGTACGAGTTTCTTCACTTAACTAAAAGAGAGAAAAGATTTTTCACAAGCTCCATTACACTGAGAAATGAAAATGTGTACCTCCTGGGTGTTGTTAGCATTTAAATAATTTAAAATGGGCTGCAAAGTTATTTTAACTATGGTTAATTGGACTGATCAATTGAAATGATCCAACTACTGGAATTTTAAAGCATCCATGTTATTTAAAATGGTCCAGATGATCTTTTTTATTGCCATTCTTTACATTATACATACATCAGGTTCAACCAGTGCAGGATCATGTAACAGGGATATGACTAGCTGTCCTACTGAAACCAGAGCTGTTCTTTGTACCAAGGTAATCTCTGGTGAAACTTTGACAAAGTAAGTCTGTACACATAGTTACAGGTCCTAGTAAGTAATAAACTTTCTTAATTTAAGTGGGACTCACATAGGTTCAAAGGGTTTTAATGGCTCTGCTTTCTTTCTAAGCTGAATAAGAATACTTACAAGTAAGTTGATTTAGTTTAATTCATACTAATATAATTAAAAGGTCATTGAGACTTGGAAACTTCCAACTGTTAATAAAAAAATAAAAATAAAACATTTTCTGTCAGTGGAGGCAAAAAAAACAGTAAATAATTCTTTAGCGGAATGCGTCTTTGGCCAAGGCAAATGACATGCATTTTCCTCAGTTACACAAATGGTAGTGTAGTGCATCTACACACGTTTCTCTCCACACAAAGACATCCAGTGTGCTCAGACACACTGACTGCACTGTTTGCACCTACAAAGTTTACCCAGCAGACATGTTTCTTTATAGACCAGTTGCTAAGAGGTGGCTGCCCTAAAGCATAAGCCCAGTATTTTATAAGTAAATGCATTCCTATTCCCAGATTTTCCAGTACACAAAAGATAAATGGCCCCAATCAAACTGGCAGAGCTACACTGTAGGTAACAAAACACAGTTTGTTTTATCAACACAGGTAACAAAACTAAAACCCTTTAATAATCCATGTGTTACAATGACCAAAATGTCCAAATCTTGATTCAAATGAAAACCCATGGATTATTTTATTTTAACCCATGGATTATTTTATTATAATTATTTTATTTCTCCAATCCAAGAGGCTTAAGAATAAGTGAAGCTATTAAGGTCTACGCGTACAATCCTCACGGCAATACAGTCAACAGCAGACGCACATTGGTTCAGTTTACTTTCAAGAGTCAACTGGGAAAATGTTCTCTGTACACTGTACAGTAGCTGCATTCATGCCCAAGTTGGCTCAATTAATGTAAAACAAATGTCTTAATATGGCGTGAGGGTAGAGCTGTACAGGTGCGGAAAGTGACTTTTTAAACATCATAATGCATCCAATGCATCCCTCTGCTGCATGTCCAAGGATGAAATTCAGGCCATAGGGCCAATACATTTTTTAATTTTTTTTTTAAAAATCATTCAATTTCAAAGTGCTAGTTGTTACAGTTAATTCCTTTTAAAATCTCTCACAATGGAAAAACTGTAAAAAGCCCTTAGGGGGTTAATACTTTCAGAAGGCACTGCAAGTTAACTTTAATATAAAAGTGGTGTGTCATAAGAGTTATGCAACAGCCAAGTCTCATGGCAACAGGTCATAAGAGTTAGTCAAATCCCTGGAAATAATCACCCTTTTCTTTTAATTAGCTTTGTAAAGGATTAAGTCAAATTATTTTATATAAAAAAAATAATAACGTCTCTAATAATAAAGCCTTGTGGCAAATCTGTTACCATGGGTTATCTGAAAATACCCATGTAAATAATTATTATTGGGACTTCTATGGAATGCATGTTTGGAAACAGCTCTAATGGAAATGGTTCAGACACATTGTGGTCACCGCTCTAACAGACTACTCTCATGTAGAGGCCTCTGCTTGAAACAGAGGGATCAGGAGATTGGCCAGGTGCTCTCAGGTGACACTGGAAGCGGGGGATGGGCAGTGGTAACGTTCAAAGGTAAAGAAAGGATTAGACACACACACACAGTCGTCTGTGACCCTGCTTAAAAATATTCTCTGTCACTCCATGAAGGCTGTGCAGACTGATGCTTAGGCACACACAGGAGGAGGGGGCATGATGAGGTCTGATGCCAGACAGCTGCCCCTATGAGGCTCGGTGTGCCTTCAATCCCCTCTCTCACGACACGGGAGAAGAATGTAAGAGGGAATTCGTAACTGATCAGTCAACTGTCCAAAGCTCCGACAGGCGTGCACAACAGGTGTGTCACCAAAAATGTCTTTCTATGCAAGATCACATGAACTGAGGGTTTCATTATGGTACACTGGGCCTGTCCCAAAAAGAGTTAACAGGAGCTTGCTTTACAATGTGGTTAACCACGAGTGCAAATGTAATACATTAAGAGCTAAAGCAGATTTACTTTTAAAGTAAAGGATAATATTTATTAAGCAGGACATTAATGTAAAATAAACCTTGGCAGGTTACTATAATTTGATATTATTTGAAGAAACAGTTTGATACAAATTATGATATTTAATATTTTTAAAAAATTATCAAAGTAATCGGTGTTCATAGTAACAGGTGCTATTTTTAGCAACGGCCTGTAACACAGAAATAACAGACCACTGAATGAAAAATCTTGAGGAAAATCTTTCCAAAGTAGTGAAAGCTATGATGGCTGCAAAACAACAGAACAACTAAAAACAACAGGTCATGAAATGTCTTGTAAGTGTAATGTGTCCCAAAACGTTTGTCCATGTCATGCAAAATTTAACAAGTTATACAATGGAATGAAATTATGTAATTATAACCCATATTCTTTTATATACATACAAAAAATTTTTTTAAACTAAACTTAACACGCACACATGCACTCTTCAAGCAAAACACTTGGCGTGTGAAGAGCACAAGCTCAAAAATGAAATAAACCTATAGCAGTTAAGGCCGCCTGAGGTCTAAAAGTGTAAAAGGCAAACTTGAAGTATTTAAACACACATAATTGCAGCTATAAATTTAAACATACATTCTTGTATAAAAAAGAAATTCAAAGGTGGAGAAATAACTACAAAACTACACAACAAACGCTAATATAAGGCTGAACCAAATGCATAAAAACAAATTATTAAAAAATGAATTTCAGAAACTTAATTTTGCCATTTCTTACAACAGCTTTGATTTGTAATTGCACAGAGAACTTAGAACAGTAAGTAAGTAAGAACTTAGAACTCTATCTTTGCATGTCCAGTTTGTCCAGACATTATGGTAGGAAACTAACTACACTTCTAAGCATTGGACTAAAACAAGTGGACTTCACTGCAGATCTATAGGCCACAAAATAAATAGTTTATTAAGAAATTTAATGTCCATACAGATTGCCCATTTCCATACAAGAGGAGTTAAATTAATACAGTCATATGGCAATCTTCAATTTACTCATTGGTATGTCTCAGAAACGAGTCCTCAGAGAAAACAGGACCTTCTAAATCACTTAGAACCAACCAAAATATTGTCATCCGAATTCTCAGTCACGGTAATTGAACTAATTATTAATCCTGTACATTTAGAAACATTAAAACAGCATACAGTTTCCAATTAGCATCATGTTACAAGAGCCACTACCTACATTTGCCACACTGTTAATGAAGCAATCCATTTCAAATTAATATAATTAACATATATTTTGGATCAGATATTGATTTCCTTAAAAAGTAGCCTTGTGAAAAAAGAGAAAACACACATCTGAATGTAGCTCTAATGTACTGATGTGCTCACCAGTGCAATTAACTATTAAAAAAAATCAATCTAAAATATAAATCTGGTTAAAAAAAAAAGAAAACCTTAGCTATCATATTACACGATTGTGAGTAATGATTTCTTGCTGTGAACTCATTCTGAGGCCAAAATAATTCTAGTACAGACACGTCTAGTCATGTTTTAACTTCTGCATATCTGTGCTACACCTTTACACCGCAACATACGGTATGAGCGTAAGCTATTAAAATATGAGGCATCCTCCCCAGGTGTGCGTGAGCAGCTGTCAAGTGGGACATGAGCTCATCAGAGTATTAGGTGTATGCACACACACACACACACACACACACACACACACACACACACACACACACACACACACACACACACACACACACACACACACACAGTGTGTTCTCTTGGCAGAAGAATAAAAGTACAGTGTGGCTCACAGTCGGTGGTCCTGCAATGAACAGATTCGTGTAGCACATAATAACCACAGACAATGGTGGAGTCAAGCATCTGTACCTGTTAATTATTTCTCAAAATTGATTATGATATTTATATCATGGACCCATGATGGAAGGTTCAGCCCACCTCTATTTTATCTAATGCTAAACCAGGTTAGTTGAGTTGACAACACGTTTAACTACTAGATATGAATATAAATATTGCCTGAATGTGAATCTCGCTGAGTAAGGACAGATGTGTTTGTTTTACTTCAGCCAATTGTTCATCTGTAATTGTTTGGCTACATGGTTTTCATTCACTGAACGTCCGACATAAAGCATCAACAGAAACTGAACAGGTTATTGATGGGATCATGAAACAAAACAAAACAAAACAAAGAGAAGCATCATGTTAAAGCTATGGTAGTAAAAAATGAACTGATTTTTAGCAACTGTTGAAGCGGTTGTTCCTTTTCTTTTTTTTTTTTTTACACAAAAATTGTGCCTTTCAATACTTTTTTGAAGTGTTAGCTTAACATTTTAGGAAAATCAGCTACAATTGACACACAAGAGAATAATTTGAACTGGCAACAGTAAACCTTATGTCAAAAATACTAATGGCCATAGGTTTTACTCTCAGTACCTTTACACTGTTCTCTAATTATAAGAACCCTCACAGGATCATCACAAAATTTCTTTGGATGGTTGGATAATTCTCAGCAGACAAACAATAACTGCTCTGTGTTGGACCTGATTACTAGAGAATAAAATAAAGGGGATTAACAAAAATCTGGTGAAACAGGTGAACATAAATGGATATATAATTAGTGTTAAAAAAAGTGGATGATGAGTACATGTTGCTAACAGATAATGTGTTAACTAACTGAAACCAAAAACTAAGTGAATTTCCGCATGGTGGAACTAATAACGTGTTATCTTATCTTATAAAACATGTAAATCAAGCTGGGCTGCCCAGATATTTGCATAAGACATAAGGTTTGCAAAGAAAACTCTTTAACTCATGCCAGAATTTTTTCTTACACCACATTGTAATTGCTCAATTAAAATGAATCATTCCGTTACAAGAACTGCTGGCTGAACTTTTTCTAATCTGCTCTTATTTCAATTGTTGTTTAGGCGTGACGCAGCGGCTTCTGAAAGGATCACACTACACATATTAAGGTGTGGCAACACCATGGGCATGTACAATCTTTTAAAAGACACTTCCTTTATACACTCCCTTTTCTGATTATGTTAGAAAGCTCTCATATTGCACTGATACATTTCCTAAGAGCATGATGAAATTCGAATGAAACCAGTCAGGGTCATAAAAATATGCTTCATTGGAATTTTAAGTTTCATAAATTTACACAAGCATCACGTTCTTGAAATTCTATATCTGAATTAACTACAGTAAATTAAAACCATAATGTTTGCACATTTTAAAATCAAACTGAAATTGACGAAGAAGAAGTATGAATTTCCAGAGATTACATTAATAAAAAAAAATTCAAATTTCATCAAGCAGCAATCAAAATGGGGTTTGATTATATTACACCTCACCTTAAGAAATGGTATCTGGTTAAGCATCGACGAAATGTAACATTCACAGAGATTAATTTCTTCTTCTACTTTCAGATGCTCCCATTATCCTTCATCTTTCCCTTTCCTGAATATCCTCCTTGCTTATTTTTATATAAGCAAGTAATGTCTATTAGTGTAGATATGATAACATGCAAATCTAGTTTCTGATGCACAATATTGAAGCCAAGAGGAGGCTGCTTCACATGAAAAAGACAATGTGCATATTCACACTGTGCTTACTGATCCTCTTGTCTATAATTTACTAGGCAGATCTCATATATAACTTAATTTTAGCATAAAACAAGTTTCTACAGTGACTCAACCTTGTGGAAGCAAGGTTAGAAATCTGTTAGCACACTAAACTCATTTTTGACCCAATAGATAATATTTCTTGAAAAAAAAAAAAAAATTTACAGCACACATGAATAGAGAGAAAGCAAGACAAATTAAAGAGCAAATGTATTTCTTACCTCGTGTTCCTGTCGCAATATCAGCTATCTTTTGAAAAGCATCAAGAAATGAGCCGATGACAATAATGGTTGTCCTAAAAGACACATAAAGCATTTACATTAATAAAACTTAAACATTATTTTGTACCAATTTTTGTACCAAAGCTTAACACCAAAAAAATATTTGTGAAAATATGCACTTTTCTTCACTTAGGTGAATCACAGAAAAGCATCTATCCTATTTGTAAGAACTGTTTTATAAGGCTCATGGTATGTATGCAAAAAATGCTGCTAAACTTATGTTCTAATAATATGTGATTATTTCTGATTTATTATTTTAATCAACACAGAATTTGTGCAAGTTTTGAGGATCTTAAACAGTGAAACACAGAAAAATCTACATTAGCACATCCATAAAACGAGCTGAAATGCAAACCAGTAATTAAAACCTGCACATAAAGGTCATTAAAATTCTTCTGAAATTAATTCTGAAATAAATAAGGGATGGAAGACACATTAAAGATACAAAATTAATAATTAAACAGAGCTCATATAAATAATTCAGAGCACAGATCAATAAAGTCTTGCTTGATCCTTCATGTTAAGGGTTAAGAATTAAAATGGCATAGTGGAAGAGTGAACACTGCAGTTGTAAAACGTCCTGAAAGATAAACTGACTGGTACTTGCGGTGCTCTGGCATAATGAGATTCGTGTTAATGAAATGAAGGATTTAATTCAAAAGATTTATTGTGGCTACTTGATCACGTTGGTGCATGAGGCCACCATGCAGTTGAAGTTAATCACATCTTTAACAATAATTTATTACATTTTTGTATATTTAAAGGCTAATTACATTGCATGGAGTCTAAACCTCACAGTAGTCAGTTCCAGTTTTGCTAATAAAACAACTTATGCAAAAAAAGCAAACACAGATTATATTTGGGGAACAAAATCATGGGAGGCTTAATAAACAAAAACCTTAAACTGTTATATTTCCCCATATTAACATGAAATTTAAAAATCCTTCAGGAACATGACAGATGACATTACAATCTTTTATTCTGCCACTACACCTTATTAAAATCCAGCAGCAAAAAATATGAACAAGGACGAGTTTGAGTCATTTAAAACGTCTTTTAAAAAATTTAACTGCGCTATATTAAAATGTCAGCCCTAAAACAGCCTCCCACCTTCATAAACGTCAAACAATTTGGGTCTTCTCTGTGCAGTTTGCATGTTCTCCACATGTCTGAATGTGCCATTTTCATGAAGTCTGATTACCAACTTTGAGGATAGGTTTGGCTTTATATATATATATATATATATATATATATATATATATATATATATATTGTATATATATCGTGATATGAACACAAAAGTAGCTGACCAAATTTCTTTTTTTTTTTAGAATTTTATAATGCAATTTAATTATCCGTTGCGTGTCAAAGTTAAAAAAACTTCTCTCAATACAGGTAATATCACATATTTCAACATTAAGAACTCCCCCAGGCTGTCAGGTATTCAAACTTCACACAAATTCTCATAACAACAAAAAAAAAAATAACTGAACCTGTTGGAACACATTAGCAGTGTCTATTATAGGACCTCCAGTCACTACTGAAAGAACAGTATGCCCCAAAATTTACAACGTATTTGCAATGTTTGCAGGTCTACACCCAATATGAACTAAACTGACAAGAAAGAACAAGAGTTAAGACTTATTTTTTATTATTTTTTACAGGTTTCATTTCCATTACTAAATGTAAATTCACCAGCAGCTTTGTTTAATACCCTTTATTTCTAGACTTGTTTATCTTTTCAGTTTAACTCATTAGATTAACTTTGTATTCAGACTGTAGTCCATCCGTTTCTCTACATTTTTATTTGGAAAGATTGTAGCTCAGTGGTTAAGGTGTTGGCTTATCAATCTGAAGGTTGTGGATTCAAATCCCAGGTCCACTGAAATTACCAATGTGGGCCCTTGTGCAAGACCCTTAACCCTCAGTGCTCCAGGGAAGCTGCATCATTCCTGACCCAGGGTACTGACCCCAACCAACAAGTTGGGATACTCGTAGGTAGCTTTGGATAAAAGCGTCTACTAAATTATTAAATGTAATGTAAATGTACTTGGGTGGTATATCATTGTATATAGTGTTGCTATGATGGGAGCAGAAAGCAGTGGTGATGGATTTTTTAAAACACTGTTCACTCACCTTCTTTGTAAAAACACCAGCTTGTAAAATCAGAGGCAGTAAGTTGCCTGTTGCTACACAATTTGTGTTAATCATACTCTAATCCTTCATCAATGCTCACAGGATGCTGCCCACTCGATGCTGGTGGCTGGGCATTTTTGACTGAACACTTCTCAGATAAAGTTCAGCTGCACTGCTGTGGCTGTTCCATTTATACCAGTGTAACACCCGGAAATCTAAAACCATCATATCAATTGGTACTGCAGTGCTGAGCATCACCCATCACCCAAAAAACATCTGGTCTTGGGTGGTCCTGTGAGGGCTCTAATTATTAGAGAACTAAGTAAAGGGCACTAACAAGGTTTGTAAAGAAACAGCTGGACCAAAGTCTGCAATTACAGAACCACAAAAAATAATCTATATGGTAAGTGAAACTGATTTAACTGGTAAAAACTGGAACTGATAAAATAGTCCAAACACAAGGCAATTGACAAGACAAAACCCAAAATTTGGAAAAAGTAAAAATAAGTAAAAATTGTAATGCAACTCTTGTTTTTTTGGATAAATTAAATCTAGGAGTGATAATAATTAAACAGTTTATAATTTAAATTATTTATCCTTAATGTAGATAAAACTGACTTTGAATACTTTTCATATCCGACACTCCGAGGCTAAAACGCAAGTCCTCTCATGTTTAACTTCAGTTATATTAGACAGTGACTGATCAGCCACAAAAAGCTTATTGAACCTACTAACTTATTTTTAACAGACCAGTGTGTCAGCAGTGAAGCTGAGGGAAAGCAGCTTTGAAGGGTGCGCATGTACATGTGTGTGTGTGGGTGTGCGTTATGCCGCAATGACATTTTAAACTGCTTTGAAACCATACACCAAATCCATTTAAAAAGCAACATCTAAATAGGACTAACTACTTGAAATAGTTTAGCTTTTTCTTATATAAAGCTATTGTAACATACACAAAATGAGAAAATGGAAATTATTTATACGAGGTATTAAAAAGTACTTGACAGACCCTTCAATACAGTCAATGTGGTAGTAACTCATAAAACACAACCCAAAACCAACAAATAAATAAAACGCAAATGCATTATTGTGCATTTTATCTGAAGGCAATTCAGCTACAAGCAGCACAAAAGAAATTGTTTATTCTATAACATTATGATTTTGAAATAATAAGTCACTTCTTTGCATTTGACAGACATGTGTCTTATACAAACGTAAAGGGAACAACGATAAAGTGATCTGATAAAGTTTCGATTAGTAATGTAATGGGCACTGCTTACAGCTGTAGATAGCAATGTGATGCACCACATATCATTGGGGTTTAACCATTAAAAATACAGTGGATGGTTGTAGGTCATTACCCTACTAAACTGTTTATTCTTAAAACAGCGAGAGCAACCTGAGAGGATAGCCATGACCCATCGGTCAGCACTTGGCAATGCTCCAAATACTCACTGTCTACTAATTTAAAATGCTTACTATGTAGATTCCTTTAAAGCTTTTTACCTTTTCTAAGTCATTATATCTCGGTTGACCCATTTAAAATTATGACAAGTGTTTAAGTTTAAAAATAAAAACTTCCTCTCTTAAAAAAAAATAAATAAATAAATAAAATACATCTATAGGGAGCTCTTAAATGTGACGATAAAAACAGAGTACATCAACACCCTGATCACACATTTATTTACTGTAGTTGAACCAGGTACATTATTCCAGATCTCATAAATGTGTTGTGGTTTTACCTTAGCTGGGATTGAAGCTTGGCCCCCTTCGTGACAAAGTCCTCCCAAGCCGGGTAACTTGCCTACAGGGCAAACACACAGGGACGGGGGAGTTGTTACTTTGAGAAAACACAGGTAAATTTTCACAAATCAGTACATCAGAAACTTCTTTTAAATGAATGTTTAGATTCTGAACATGTTTAGTTTCTATCTTTACAAAAATATTTATAAAACCAGAACTTTAAAAGATCATTTTCTACCCATCAGTAATATAATTTTGTTTTACATCAGACCAATTTATTAATAACTTCAAGGCCATTGAAAGAGACATAAACACACCCAGTTAAAATGCAGCTGCTCTAACCAGATGTACTCGTACCAGCACAGTCCTCTGCTATGTCACAGACATGTCAATGTCAGTTATGAACTTAAAATAGTTCCCAAGAACTTAAATAGTGTCTGATTAGTGGTACTCTTCTTCCTTTGAAATATAGAAATGAGAAACAGAAACCGCACAAAACATGTCACTAATTAGTTTAGGGTCCAGCCAAACTGAACAGATCAAAACTAACTGAACAGATCATTATTTTGTAATGCCAGTAACCATTCAGCAGTGTACTTCCTTTTTTATTATAACATACAACTGATTCTTTTCATGTGCTAATGTGCTTGAACCTGCTTTATTCATTGTGGAATCATTCAGTCCTTCCATCTACAGTTCCTCCTGCTATGTATGACTCAGGCAACAGAAAAGCATGGAACATTATAGTTATTTTTATATTGTTTAAAATCCTTTTTTTTTTTTTCAATTTTTGTTTAAAGTTATACACAGTAATCTTTAGCCTGCTTGTGCTTGCTGAGACTTTCCCCCTAGTTTAGTAATGCTGCATTGTTGTGTAGCTGTATAACACACCAACCTCTGATCCACCCGTCCCAGTTCAAGGAGTGCCCAGCTGCCAAATGATACCCCCAGATCACATGTAACATTTAATGATTCTTTTTATACCTGTTTGAATGAAACCTGACTAAAACTAAGTAGTAATTATTAACAAGTAATTATTAATCATTAATTATAATTATCAATAAGACAATAAGTACAGAACCAAATAAAAAAAAATACGAAAAAGAGCAGATATTTCAGCTTTAATATAGAGCATAGCAAAGGGTAAGTGAAATTTCTTAGCATTTGGATTTTACAAATAAAACCAATCAAAGAATCCACCAACAAATAAAATAAAACATAATAAAACTGAAATACTTTTATATTTAATCCGAGTACTAAAAAATTTGAAATATAAATCAGTAATGCTTTAAAGCTTTTGTAAAGAAATTCTTTATTTAGCAACCAAATGATGCACGAATAACAAATGAATACTGTGATGCATTTTATTTTTAGTTCTGTATGAGAGTCAGATGAGAACAAATGTGATTTTTAACTGCAATAAACATGCTGTTTTTATGCAGTTCACGTATGTCATTTATGTGACTACATTTGCAATATTGGTTATTTATTAGACACAATGTTAAGATAATTTTAAGAAGTCTCTTCTATTTACAAGTGTTTTTCCTTATTTATATTTTAATTGTTATATTCTTAAAGTTTTCTATGTCTTAGTAAGTGAATTTGTGTAACATTGTGTTTTGACCACAGGTGAAATAGCACATGTCCAAAAACAAGGGGTTAGGTTAAAGCAAGGATTAAACAAAACAAAGCAAGAATGGAAACTGAAGAACAATAATTTGCATATTCTATTTTTGGCCTATGGCTACTCTCACTCTTCCAGTTTTTATGCCAAACCACTTCTAAGGAATCAAAAGTAATAATTAAAGATGCAACCACTAGCAGCATTCTTACAATAAGATATTGTCAATTTAATAACTGACTAATACCATTATCTAATCTAAACAGTTTGACATGAGAAGACAAAGCTATTCTTACAAATGGACAAACTGAAATAGACAAATACAAAATAAAAAATATATATATACCAAAAACATTGATTAAATAAATAGGTTTCTACATGAGAGATAAAACATTTTGTGCCACATCTCAAAAATAACTATGTCAAGCAAAACAGTCAAAAACAGTGCAGAATAAATGTTTTCTGTGAAGTTACAGGGGCCAAAGAAAACTTCAAAGTAAAATCTGAACATATAAAAACACAATATTAATTAGAGTCAACTCCATTGATGTTGCTGAGATTTCAATGGATCATGAGCTTATGTTACAATGTCAATCTCGTCCCTCTTATTGTAACTATAGCAAACAATTTAAAGCAATGCAAGGCAAAAAAACAAAAAACAACAAAAACAAGTAAAAAAACAGGGAAAACCTGTTGGTCTAATGTATCAAGTAACAAAACTGTCATGTGAGTGATGTGGCTAAGTTGTTTGGCTAAGACTAACTTCACAGAGTTTGGATGGTCTGAAGTGGGTCAATATTACAGATAGGATGTGGAAAACACCATGCAACAGTATTGCTGTGCATATGTGCAATGAATACCTCAAATAAAACAGCTAGATTTTTAAGGCCTTTAGATCAGCAGCTTAATTAGAATAATTAATTCATTTAGATTCTTAATTGTATCCTACAGTGTCATTTTATTTACAATGTTCATCAATTATGTTTTTAGTAAAACACGTGTCAATTGTTTTCACTATTCACACTAAATGACAGTATAGTTTTATTTAAGCAAAAAATGGGAGAAAACTTAATGCATTTAGCTCAGTAGCAACAAAGAAAATGAACTGAGTAACGATGTGAACTCAATCTCGCTCCAGGGGCTAATTCAGAGCCAAAGGTTTTTGCATTTCCAGACGCATGTCAATAAACATCATAATAAGCACACATTCACCAAGTTTAGTGGCATGACTGCAGCTATTTCATGTATTTATTTAAAGATTTTGCTTCAGCATAGTATAAAGAAATCGACCTAAGGGCTACTAGCTGCAGGAAATTACACCAC
Source organism: Corydoras sp. C115 (assembly GCA_019802505.1). Lineage (NCBI taxonomy): Eukaryota > Metazoa > Chordata > Actinopteri > Siluriformes > Callichthyidae > Corydoras > Corydoras sp. C115. The sequence continues at coordinate 1,636,300 of JAFMOC010000035.1, read as the reverse complement.
ACTGTAATACAAAAAAACTTCACAAGTACAACTATAGATACTTTACAAAATGTTCCAGGAAAACAACTGATTTTTGCAGATTTGTGGAAGTTAAGGTAATAAGTTAAGGTAGCTGTGTACTTGGCTAGATAATGTCAACAACTGAATGAAATTAGGTGTAGAGCAGGTGATCCACACGTTCAACTTGAAACAGTACTAAAAGACAGCAGATCAAATGTACAAACTAATTACTGTTACATCACCTCCTTTCTAACAATACTATGAGGAACTTATCCAATAGGGAAACGTAAACCAACTGACGTAGATCTGATGTTACCAGATTGTACTGTCCACTCTATCTAAACTAGGTATCTCTGAAATCGTGCTTGAATGGACTCTACGTTACAGGGAAACCTTTCATGGCATCATGGATAGATGACCTTTCCAAATCTCATTTTCTCACTCTAAAGTGCCTCTGGCTAATTTTTTCCCCACTTTATAGAACCTCAGAGTTCGGCTTGATTTTGTTTTGTTGGCATATGTTTTATCATTGCTATGCCGATGACACTCAGCACACATGCGCAATGCCCCTGATGACACCATATTTTGTACTTAGATATCTGCCTACATTTAGCAACATATTAGTTTGGCCTGTTATCTCATGCTAAACTTAACACAAACAGAACTTCTGATCATTTCAGCAAAACCCTTTAGAATCACAAGACCTGACCTTCCAAAATGAAGCCACTGAAGCAGAACAGCAAGTGGTCACGTTTGAGAATGCTGCAGTTCAGCTGTTACTACTTTACTTACGGACTCGTGCAGTTTTCTTATTCGTAATCGCATTGGGTAAAAGTGTTGTTTAAAAACAAGACCTACTTTATGAACAGGAAAAGTGGAAACCGGCTGACTGAGGATAAATCTCTTTTCTTTTATATTTACTAGAACAATCATTTCGATTCAGTGCTTGGCTACAAGTGTCTTATGCACAGCTTTAATGTTCTGTGTTCTGACCTTTACCAAGGGATCCAGTTCACTAAAGAGCTGGAATTCCCATTACTAACCCAGAAAACAGACTAGTGCCACAAATAAAAATGTAATTTGCACTCACAGAGGTGCTGAACAGGCATACTAGAATACTAGCCTTAGTGATGTGCTTATGAGAATAAATTTCCGGTTAGAGATGGCAATTTGATGCATCAAACACTTAAGAAAGAATAAAATGACCAATGTTTTTTTTTTTTGTCTTATTTTACACAGAATTTCTCCATTGTGCATTGTGCTCTTTCTTCAGATTCTCTAAATCTTAGTAATAGTGTTCACTGCAGATAATGAAATATTACAAAGAGAATATAATGGTTTCTTTATGTTCATCTTTACTACACCAATTATTTCTGAGATGCTCTGCCAGAAGTGGTTTTTAAGCATAATCTTTTGTTGGTTTGGTGTCAAACATGCAGCCCTGGTTGGCAATAATTTTTTTTTTTACATGCTAATATTTATTTGTCCCTTCTTTCAATACCTGACCTATTTTTGTAATCCTTTCAATTAAATATGTGGTTTACACAATCTGCTCTTTATGTTTTATACAATATCCAATATTTTTCGACACAGGCTTATTATTCTATGTCTATCTAACTATAAAATTATTCTATTCTATATATTCTTAATTACATAAAGCATGTACCACCCAAAAATATCATTTAATCCACACAACACAATGATCAGGATTAAATACTTAACACATTATGTTTCACACTTAATAATCCAAGGTAATTAAACATACTTTGTTTAAGCAATGAACAGTTTTGTTAAATAAATAAATAATGCGTTGCAAAAACATAACAGGACTTTGAACGCAGGACAGATAAACTGGCTGTAATTGGTGTGCCTCACCCACAATACACCAGTCATGCACATTCTGTCCGATGCAATCCACACGTGGTTAAGAGATTTTCTGAGATGGTAAAGGTTCTATAGTTCAGGTTGCCTGTTCTCTGTTTGATGTGTTTGAAGTGCTTTCACAGCCCCCATTTAAAACACATTTTTCCTGTTGAGTGTCCTAGAAGTAGACAGATGTTTTTAAGTGTAGCCCAAATGGTCTCTTCTGCCATTTATCCACTCATGGAAGCACAACCCAATTTAAGAGAAAAACACAAACCGTGATTCTCCCATAGAAACGAATGGGGTGAAATTCAAAGTGATAAAAAATAAACGAAAAGTGCACTCTGTCTGTAAATTTTGTAGATATTTACCCTGGATCCAAGCCTCTGGAGTTTCATGGATCCAGTTATGGCAGTTTGAAAATTGGCCCCATTCATTTCCAATGGGGATTTTTTTTTTCTCTAAAAACTTAAATTTATAAAATAACAAATATCAAACTCCAAAAATACATAACACAGGTCATGTCATTATTACCCATGTAAGGGTCTTTAAACAGAGTCTGTACATTGAGCGGTTCGGGCTGTATTCGCACAAATTAGTTACTATAAAAAATAAAAAAAATAACTAAGGAACAAATACACCAGCTCCACAAAATACTTGCCTTATGACATTTACAAGTTTTTTTTTTTTAAAGTTAAACTCCTCAAAAATAGTTAATCAACAGGACAGGATGTGCTGAAAAATCCAGATTCCCTCAAAATAATGCCACTCTTGGAGACTTTTAGAAAAGTCAACCAAACATTTAATTTAACATTTTGCATCGGACTGTGTAGAGAGCCCCAAGAAGTCATGTGGGTTTTCACTTTAAGCCGGTTTCTCAGGTCTGTTTGCACCTGAGGATTAATGTTATCCACTCTAAAGAGCAGTCAAAAGCATCATGTACAGTGTGCAAACTCAAAAATCAATTACTGAGCAGCTATGATTAAATCAACACATGAGAAACAGTCCGCAAAAATGTTTTTGGTATTTTATTATCCAATGTCAAACCTTTTCAAAAATGCATTGCATTAATAATTGGATGTGTTACAGTCCACCATGACTGAAGAAACCATCATGTGAGTCACAGTAAAGTAATAGGCTAAGTCAGAACTATGTTCAGGCTAAAAAGAGCTAGTTAACATTTAGCAAGTTTACTTTACATTGTCCACTAAACACTGACAATGCTGACATTTAAAATGAACATCATAAAATGTATAGCATAACCTCTATCGATTCTGCTTGCAAAAAGACTGAAGGTACCATATTTAATTTTAAACACTATTTTACAGTCTGCTGTAAAATAAATAAGGACAGAAAGAATTTATCTCCATTTCAGTATATTACAGTAGAGAAGATGTTATATGAAGATAAAGTAGATTGGAATTACAAGGTTTTGATGTGCTCAGAGCACAGAGTATTACACTTTGCATACAGAGTACATGAGAAGAACATTGAAACAGGATAGGAGTGTAATGTCATGTGAACTGTAAGGGGTGGGGGGAGATTTTATTGCATTTATTTTAAACTGTAGCGATGAGACTAAAAAAAACAACCAAAGTCAGGTGTCCCAATACATTTATCCATATGGTTTATGAAGTCAAGTTACCACCTTTGGCAAAAATTCCATCATACAGAGCAGTCAAGAGGACAAATACTGTTTGCCTAAAAGAAAAAAACAAATATACAGCCTTGTTTTTTCAAAGAACCATCAGAACATTTAGTACAAAGTTTAAAAGGCCAAATGCAGACAAGCAGCTTAAGGTCCTTATGGTGCAGATATTTTATTTTATATATATATATTATAACATATACATAACATAACATAATATATATTTATTTTATATATATTATATATATATATTATAACATTTTTTAACTAGTGAGAAAATCTTAATAGCAAGTTGAGTAATAACGAGAGGTGTGTGTGTGTGTTTCATCCAAACTTGGAAACACAGAACTATGGTGTTACACATGACTTTGACTAGAGCTGCACAATATCATTTCAACATTGTTATTAAGATAATCACATGAGTATAGTCACATTACAAGACGTGCAACATTACAAAGTTTAATAACATTTTAAACATGGAGTATCAATTAAAAGCATCCTGTGATCTCCAGCTAATTAAACTAAAATAAATATCATTCTTCATTCACAAAAGCTCCATATTTTCAGGTAATAAACATTCTTATGACATGTTAGGAGAATTCACTTTAACCTGATGGATAAGTATTCTATAAATACAGCAGTGTGAGGGTCATTCAACCAGTGTATTAACTACCTAAACTGCTCCAACAAATCCATTTAAGCACCGCATTCAGAGAGCTCACCAGTGTGTGGCATTAAAAGGATAAGAAATAATGCCCTTAGAGTAAAGCATGTTTATTGTTCAGAAAGCTTTGTTCTTAGCAGCTGCACTACCTACAAACATATTTCCAAATATTGCTATTCAGGATATCTGCTGGGGCTCCCATATATATGCAATATGAAAAATACATTCACCAGCCACTTTATTAGTTACATTACACCTCCTTGTTTCTTCACTCATAATCCATTTTATTAGTACCACTTACTCTGTGAATGCACTTTGTAGTCCTACTACAGACTGTAGTCCATCTCTGTCCCCGTCAGTCCTCTTTATTTTGTTCTTTTATGGCCAGGACAACCAGAGAGCAATACAACTGATACAAGTGATTCTGACACAGTGCTTAGTACTCGCAGGACATTTCTGTTTGGTGTTTTATTTGAGGTACAGTACAGTAGTGACAGTAAGGTGTTTAAAGACTCCAGCAATAATGCTGTAACTGATCTGTGCATACCATAAGAATACAAACCCATAAACATCCATATCAATGCTACTGCAATGCGAAAAATCATCCACCAGCCAAAAATCTACTCTGGTAATTACAAAACAAAAGGAAAGTTTGCAAACAAAGTTTAGATGCAAACGGACTAGTCACTGATTGTAAAAATACAAAGTCATTTTGCAGGGTTAGTGAAACTGATAAAATGGATAAGGAGTATAGAGACAAGACATTTTGCTTAATAAAGTGGCCCATAAAAGTGTCTGTGTATGTACATCCTACTGTATGACTGACTAGCAGTTTGTGGTACAGTTTAAACACAAGTACACACACACAGACAGACAGACAAGCACTATTTTTCCTGTGAGTCAAGTGTCCCATTTCCACATGATGCAACTACTTCAAAAAAGAATCCTTGAAGCTAGACTGAACAAATCTATCATCAAGTGTGTCCCTGAAAAAAAGGAGTCATCAAGATGTACTAGTCACTACACAGGAGTTTCTGTGTCCTCATCCAGCCTGATTTCTATTATCCTATTTGTTATACAGACTACATCAACGACATGATGTTTGCTGTAAAGCATCAAAAAAAGCATCATGCTTGAGAGATGATTAACTGTCAAGTATCAGCCAGTGCCTTGTACTGCATAAACACATTTGATACTCGAGTCAATACATCAACTACAATTTGGCTACAAAAACTCAGGCAAGTAAAGACTTCCTTTAGACTCAACTGTGTCAGAGGAAGTAAAGAGGAGAAGACAACCATATTTATGTTGTTAAGACTTAACACACAAAACCATAACATCAAAGGCTGATTTGTGACAATGTCACCAATTCCATACAAAACTGCAGACACCAAAAACTATTTATAATCTTAGGAAACATGGCAACATATCACTTGTTATGTTTAGTTTCCTTGATTGTGTGTTGTAACGCAAGGTCACAGTCCTCAAAGCATCTCTGTATCTCAGATAATTGATTGTAAAAGGTTTGTATTATGTCTAGGTCTTTAAAACCATCGTGCAACTTAAAGATCTGTGGCATCACATGAGCTTCCATTGATAAATGCACATCAAGCCATACACTTTGTTCCGGACCGCTAAATTAGAAGACTGCATCGTCAATGATGACTGGTTGTCAAAGGAGGCAATCGTAAACTTGTGGTTCCTGGTTCGATTCTCAGACCCACCAAGTATTATGACGAAAGTGCCCTTGGGCAAGGCACCTAATCACAATTGCTCCCTTGGGTGTCGTGCACAGGGCTGCCCATCACTCCGGGCAGTGTGTATGTGTGTGTTTCTCAGCACAGAGGGGTTAAATGTTGAGAATAAATTCCTCTGCAGGCAAAACAGATCATTCATTCATTCATTATCTCCCGCTTTATACTCTATTAGGGTCGCGGTGGGGTTCCCCATGCCCATCCAGGGGAGAACGTCTCGGGCGCTGGGCAGAAAGACCCAGGACAGGGCGCCAATCCATCGCTGGGCACACACTCACTCACACACACACTCTATGGGGCAATTTTGAGAATTCAATTGACTTGATCCATGTTTTTGGACTGTGGGAGGAAACCGGAGAACCCGGAGGAAACCCACGCAAACACGGGGAGAACACGGAAACTCGATTCGAACCGGGAATCCCTAGCGCTGAGAGGAGAACGTGCTAAACCACTAAGCCACCGTGCTGCCTGCAAAACAGATCACTTCATTATATTATAGTTTGGTTTGGCCCAGAGATGTGGGCATTTTATTATATTTGACAAAACTGGACTTGGAACATCCTGTTAAAGCCTGGTGTGCTTCTGCTTCTGACAGTGATTTGCAGCATGACCTTGGTCCACGATCTCAGTAGCACCATATCGACGATAACAATCGTAAGCATCACGGTATATCGTCAGTGCTGTATGGAAATACAACAAAATGCTCCAAAAGAGGGCTCGTCGTCCGGCTGTAGAGCATAATGGTGCATTGAGCTGTGTGTGAATCATGGGTGCTGCCGTAAATTTTGTACGATCGCGTAAGTATCCATTAGTGTGGGGTTCTTTTTTTTTTTTTCTTCCCCCCTCTTCAGTTCTCAGTCCACCAACCAGAGAACTGTTGCCAACCGAAGTCGAGCCTCGTCGCCTGCGCGGTGCAGCAGAGCAGCTGGCGACGCGGTTACGCAAAGGGCACGGCGCACACCGGGGGCACACGCGTTCCCAACTCCGGTCTCGATCCTAAACGAACAGCGTCGCGTTCGCCGCGTCTGCTTACCTTCATGTCGTTCATGATGGTTTGGAAGAGTCCTCCCAAAGCGCTGCACTCCTTCTCCATTCCCGCATCCATTTTTACTCCGCCGCGCACAAGCCTCCAAAACGCAGTTCGAGCAGCGGGATTTCTTTCTCTTTTTCCTTTTTCCTTTCCCCCCGAACGAGAGCGAGCTGCCCCGGGGGAGGAGGGCGAAAGGCGCCGATCAAACCCTTAACGAGCCGAAAACCGCGCCGTTGTGTCGGGATGGCACCGCTTAGCGCTGCCCGGCTGGCCCGCTAACTGAACCTCCAGCCGCCGGCGGGGGAAACCGTGAACCGCCGCAAACTCATCTCGATCGCCTAGCAATTAAAAGTCACGCCGAAAACGACGAGCGAGCCTCTTAAAAGTCGAGCCCACCGTGCGCAGGGGGAAAAAAAAAAGAAAAGAAAAGGAAAATGGAGGCGTCGTGTCGGCAGGTAACCTTTGCGGAATCTCCAGGCAAACAGAAAACTATGGAAACTAGCTGGTTAGTTCGTAACTAACAGCATTCCGTACGGGTTTCGGGAGCGATCGCGCTAAACTTCGGCTGCCGTTCGCAGCGGGATCCCATCGAAGCCGTCGATCCGAGCGGCGGCGGTGTTTGGTGTTTTTTTCCTGGTGTTTAAGGTGAAATTAAAAACACGTTCCGACGAGAACGTGCTCCCAACACCTGCCCAAAGTTTCAATACAGCGATTCCGTTGAATCCACGCAGTCGGTTCTCCCTTTCCTGCGAGCCGTATCCCGAAGTGCATGCCGTCGCCTATAGACGTGCGCTCGTTCGAACGCAAAACCAAGCCGCGTGTAGCACCCTAGGAAGGGCACCTCGTATTCAACGGGACGTCGTTTTAGGATTCGGCCCTCGCTTTTTAGGACCCGAGTGTTGGGCGGAGCCAGAGGCTCTCGGATTTTTCCGTAGAGGGAATGTTGTTGTTGAATCTGTTGGTGTTTATGTGCTGTTATTGTCACGCAACGCCAACTACTGAATGTTTGTCTGCAGTGGGAGGATGCGGGAATTCAAAGACAATAGTGTTATCACAGCAGACTTGCCCCTCGCCCCATTAAATAATAAATAAACATAAAAGAGTCCCACTGCAGAGTTAGGCCTGCATCTTTCAACCTTTAGTGACGTAACAGGGGGTCTGCCATGAAAAGGTGATGTAAAAAAAAACAAAAAACAAACAAAAACAACAACAACCTTCCTCCCAAAAGAAAATTCTTTGGAATGCATAAATAGAATAGATTAGATAAAGCGGGCGGCATGGTGGCTTAGTGGTTGGCACGTTCGCCTCTCGGCGCTAGGGATTCCCGGTTCGAATCCCCATCTGGGTGGAGTTTCCATGTTCTCCCCGTGTCCGTGTGGGTTTCCTCCCACAGTCCAAAAACATGGATCAAGTCAATTGAGTTCTCCAAATGGCCCCATATAGAGTGTGTTTGAGTGAGTGAGTGTGTGTCCAGTGATGGGTTGGCGCCCTGTCCTGGGTGTGTCTGCCCAGCGCCCGAGACGTTCTCCCCTGGATGGACATGGGGAACCCCACCGCGACCCTAATAGAGGATAAAGCGGGTGATAATGAATGAATGAATGAATGAATGAAAAAATAAAAAAGTCCCACTGCAGAGTTAGGCCTGCATCTTCCAACCTTTAGTGACGTAACAGGGGGTCTGCCATGAAAAGGTGATGTAAAAAAAAAACAAAAAAAACAACAACCTTCCTCCCAAAAGAAAATTCTTTGGAATGCATAAATAGAATAGATTAGATAAAGCGGGGCGGCACGGTGGCTTAGTGGTCCGCACGTTCCCCTCTCAGCCTCTCAGCGCTAGGGATTCCCGGTTCGAATCCCCATCTGGGTGGAGGTTCCATGTTCCTCCGAGTTCTCCGGTTTCCTCCCACAGTCCAAAAACATGGATCAAGTCAATTGAGTTCTCCAAATTGCCCCATATAGAGTGTGTATGCGTGCGTGTCATTGTGAGTGAGTGTGTGTCCAGCGATGGGTTGGCACCCTGTCCTGGGTGTATCTGCCCAGCGCCCGAAACGTTCTCCCCTGGATGGGCATGGGGAACCCCACCGCGACCCTAATAGAGGATAAAGCGGAAGATAATGAATGAATGAATAGATAAAGCGGTGACGTGGAAAGCCTGTTTAATGCAGGACAGAACTACTGTTTTGTGTTAGGATGGAGATTGTGAGCAGACATCACACGCCCACGTTGCTCAGATTGTCACGCTCACCTCCCACAACAAGGAGTCTTATTCAAGTTGGAAATTTTAATCTCTCTTGCTTACTCACATATACACACTTTATGAAGAACACCTCCTGCTTACTGCACCCCTTTTTCATTTTCACATCCGCTCACCAAGATGCACATTGTAGTTCTATAAATACAGATCAATCATGTGGTACATTTGCTTCTCTGCATATTTTCTAAGTCTAATTTACACTTGCGGCGCGGTGGCTTAGTGGTTTAGCACGTTCGCCTCTCAGCACTAGGGATTCCCGGTTCGAGTCCCCATCTGGGTGGAGTTTTCATGTTCTCCCCGTGTCCGCGTGGGTTTCCTCCGGGTTCTCCAGTTTCCTCCCACAGTCCAAAAACATGGATCAAGTCAATTCATTCATTCATTCATTATCTCCCGCTTTATCCTCTATTAGGGTCGCGGTGGGGTTCCCCATGCCCATCCAGGGGAGAACGTCTCAGGCACTGGGCAGATACACCCAGGACAGGGCGCCAATCCATCGCTGGGCACACACTCACTCACACAGACACACTCTATATGGGGCAATTTGGAGAATTCAATTGACTTGATCCATGTTTTTGGACTGTGGGAGGAAACCGGAGAACCCGGAGGAAACCCACGCAGACACGGGGAGAACATGAAAACTCCACCCAGATGGGGATTCGAACCGGGAATCCCTAGCGCTGAGAAGCGAACGTGCTAAACCACTAAGCCACCGTGCCACCCATCAAGTCAATTGAGTTCTCCAAATTGCCCCCTATAGTGTGTTTGTGAGTGAGTGTGTGCCCAGCGATGGATTGGCACCCTGTCCTGGGTGTGTATCTGCCCAGCGCCCGAAACGTTCTCCCCTGGATGGGCATGGGGAACCCCACCGTGACCCTAATAGAGGATAAAGCGGGAGATAACGAATGAATGAATTTACACTTTTCTTCAACGCCCAGAATCCACACAGACAGCAGGTATTCTTTAGGTGACAGATCATTCTTAGCTCTGCAGTAACATTGAACTGGTGCTGATGTGTTGGTGTGTTGCACAAGTCATTTAGTTAAAGCAGTGCTGCTGAAGTCTTGGAATGCAGTGTCCATACACAATGCACATATATGATCATCCTCTGATCATATATCAGTGCTTAAAGGTCGCTGCTTGCAGAATCCTGGTAGCTGGACACGGTTTTTGTATTATACAGAATAACTATGATGCTTAAAACTCCAGCAGCACTGCTGTGTCTGATCCAATCATACCAGCACAAAACACATCAGTCTCCCTGCAATTTACATATCCACTGTCCAAATAATACCTGCACAGTGCTGGTTCTAAACATTGGGGAACAGAATAAAGAGGACGAACAAAGTATGCGACGAAACAGACATATCGCAGTTTGTAATTCTGAATCTATTAAGTGCCACATCTATATATTTTCTCAGCTCTGCTGGATTTACTAAGTGTATGTGATCTCAAGCCTTGTATCTCATGTGGGAGTAAGCTTTTTACTGCATTTCAGTAATGCTCAGTCGGAACCGTAGCAGGTAATTTTGATTATATCGTCATGTATAATGCATTAAATTACTGCCATGTGATTAATTTAATTGCTGATTAATGTAAATGACAGATGTACATAAAGTGCCTGATGAGTGTATAAATGAATCTCTCTCTCTCTCCATACACACACACACACATATATATATATATATATATATATATAAATTTTAAATGATGGGGTCTTGCTTCAATAATTATGTTTCCAAATGCCATAGTTTTAGTTATTAAGACAATAGAAATTATTAGTTTTTGCCTTTGATGTTCATATAAAGACATGTTTACATTTAAACGTTTTTGCTGCCATGCTGTGGTGTAACGCTGCAACTGCAATAGAGTATCCGTTCAACATTCAGGTGAAAAACATGATTTATTTACGTGTAACAAAGATAGACCTTTGTAGTAACATTTCAATCACCAAAACAAATTATTGGCTACATGCTCTTTACAAAAACATGTACAAGTCTATGCAGTAGAAACCTGCCATCAACAGCATTTTGGCAACGACATGTATGGTATTAAAATAATGTTTCAGTAATTTTATGAATCATGTCCTTTAAATAATTAAATCTATTGAAACGTTAATAAAACATGCTTTAAACAAATGATTAAAAATAACTGTACAGAATCGAATGGGTAAAAAAAAAAAAAAAAAAAAAAAAGATATTTAGTATTAGGTTGAAGTTCACTAGTGTAAAGTTATCCTGATCCACTAACTGCATTTATATCTGAAAGATTGTCTAAACACAATATAGATTGTGTAAAGAGTGAATAAAGGGTTGATCAGGCACGGTTTATGTAGGCTTCTGAGGTGATGTCAATGTGCACACAAAGCAGTTCCACATCAGTGTGCTGCAACATCATTTAACAGATCATCTGTTTATGGCTTCTGCATACCATTTTTCAATACAACCCAAACAAGTGACCCCCTCTCCCCCCACAAGTGTCCTTCGAAATAATGTCTAAATAGGAATTATGTACACACTAGCAAATAACAGACACACAAATAATATAAAAAAATACAACAAATACCTACATTTATTCCTAAATGAATTCTACACACAAACACTTTCAAGAATATTGCAATTAAAACCAGGTTTAAACTCATTCATTCATTCATTATCTCCCGCTTTATCCTCTATTAGGGTCGCGGTGGGGTTCCCCATGCCCATCCAGGGGAGAACGTCTCGGGCGCTGGGCAGATACACCCAGGACAGGGCGCCAATCCATCACTGGGCACACACTCACTCACACACTATATGGGGCAATTTTTGAGAATTCAATTGACTTGATCCATGTTTTTGGACCGTGGGAGGAAACCGGAGAACCTGGAGGAAACCCACGCAAACACGGGGAGAACATGGAAACTCCACCCAGATGGGGATTCGAACCGGGAATCCCTAGTGCTGAGAAGCGAACGTGCTAACCACTAAGCCACTGTGCCGTCCAGGTTTAAACTGTTAAAAAAAATTAAAACAGGAGCTTGTTTTTGATATGTGACCAACTCCTTAACTCAAACATTTTTAACAGTTTCCAGATTAAACCACAAAAAAAAAAGAAAAAAAAAACAAAAAAAACGTGAAAACCAAAGCTACAGAAGAAACAATGTGAAATTCGCTATAGTGCTTCTGGATTATTGTCCAAGTGGCTATACCTTCAAGATTCCACTAGAGGGGGTGATAACACAATTTAATTGATTCCGTTTTCTGTGATTATTCTAATGCTTATATGATAAAAAGTGGAGTAAGACCCCAGGACAATCACCAGTCCCATTTTCAAAGAAAAGCAGCACAAAGTTTTAAATAAAGGACAATAAGGACATAAATAATTTTCTTAGTGTAAGTGTAATGTCCAGAGCACCACCATCTTGCCCTCATTGGGCAGTTTAAACAATAAATGACTGCCAGCCAGGAGAGTATTTATGAAACACTAACATGAGGTCTGCTCTTTGCTATAAAGCTTTATACAAGCTTTACATAAAATAATTTGTTAGTGAGGTGGAAAAAGAAGTCTCTTCTAAATATACTTAAAATAATATAATAGTGCCTCAATGAAAACTGATTGAACTCAAAACAATTGTGCAAGAGGATTAGAAGTAACATTCTACAATGTTTAACAATCACAAGGTCTCATGGGCAAATGCATACCTGGCCAAAAAAAAAAAAACAAGTCACCAAAATTTTTTTTTTTTTGTTTGGACCACCTTTAGCTTTGATTACGGCATGCATTCGCTGTGGCATTGTTTTGATACGTCTCTGCAATGTCACAAGATTTATTTCCACCCAATATTGCATACATTTTTCACCAAGATCTTGCATTGATGATGGTAGAATCTGACTGCTGTGCAAAGCCCTCTCCAGCACATCACCAAGATTCTAAATGGTGTCAAGGTGTGGACTCCGTTGTGGCCAATCCATGTGTGAGAATGATGTCTCATGCACCCTGAACCACTCTCTCACAATTTGAGCCCAAAAAAATCCTGGCATTGTCAGGGAAGAAGTCCCTAAAATATTCTGGTCAATCAGTATCTTCAGGTAGTCAGCTGACCTCGTTCTGTGAGCACATACTGTTGCTGAAATACTTGTACCTGACCAATTGTACATCCAGGTGGCGATTTTTTATTTTTTTTGGCCAGGTAGTGCATGTTCATATCTACAAAACTAGCACAGACGATCATACAGACTGATGATGTCATTACTGCCATCCATTCTTTTATCAAGCATTAAATAAGGTTCCAGCTCTCTCAATTTCAGAACAGTTGGACAACATAAATATGCGAATACATCTAAATAAAAATATTCAGTGAGTTGCTGACTTTTTAAAGGCACCCATGACAAGGACATAACAGGTGGTTAAAATAAGATGTCCAGCTACCCTTATCTATAAATTCAAACTATAACATTCTACAAAACTTAATTCACAAAACCCAGATTTCAGACTTTTAATCAGAACATAAATAGATTTATATTTACACAATAGTATAAACTCTACCTAAACCATTATGTCTCACTGGTTTATGCTGCAATATAAAAAAAACATTATTTTTGAATGGGTTAATTGTCACAAAGATTTAAACATAATTACCCTACAACAAGTTACTGAAACAATACCAGCCAATTAGAACTGTTTGATATTCTATAAATTAAGGCAGACGAAACTTAAACTGTCTTAAATTTGACATAATTTTCAGTGTTTAAAGACAACCTTAATACAAAAGACTTTATCCACATCTTGTAAATCAGTGTTTAGTTATAACACATATCATTAACTCATTATGAATTAATATAAGGATAAAAAAAAAAAACACAACATGGTGCAGTTACTGTATATCAGTTATAAATTTAGTTGTATAACCTTTATAGTAGAGTTGAGTACAAAGGGTGTTTAAACTAAAAGCTGTTTAGGACATTGAATCGGTCCAATATTAAACATGAGTGCCATGAGCGATTGAGAGAACATGGTACCCCATCATACTCACAATGAATGCAGATCTTTGAGGGGTAAAAGATTCTCACCTTTTCCTTTAACCCCACTTTTCTGAAGTTAGTTATTAAATACAAACTACTGTTTAAAATATTGTAATTTTAACAAGTAAACTAGCCTTTAACTAGCAGAGCACTGTACTGCATATTTTGACGTAGCTGTCATGTGTAATGCATCACAAAGATTCATTAAATAAACAACATTAAATACACGACTGATACAAAAATACATTTGCTTGGCAAGTAACTTTAGATTTTCTTCAACTAAAGAGATCTTATCCAACATTACTGCTTAGTGATGGAGTGTTTAAAAAAACAAAGATAAGAATAGAAGAACTTTTGATTGTTCCCATGTATGTATGTATATATATCCTAAATGTAATACTTAATCTACATATCCTTTACTAATGACGGTATTAAAAGCCTATTATAATCTATAGCTACAACAACTAATTACTTATTAACTATTAAACGAATTGCCAGATATTTTAACATCCAGTTTAACTGGTAATTGATGTTTTACAGGTTTTCACCTTTTTTACTTTAGCTGCAGGCCAATGGATAATTTCTGTTCTTAAGCGTTTAAATTTTTTTTTTTTTAAACGACCTGTTTAAATTTGGAATGATGTGCATTTCATACTGAACACCACTTTTCCTTTCTGAATGAAAGGTACAAAGATGGAGTACAAATACAGGGGTCTTTGTTATTAAACTCAACACCAATCTCACTTCTGTGGAAACAGGAGTTCATAAACAACTCTTTGACACTTGAGAAGCAGATGACATTCATTGAATGTCTGATACCATGACAGCATCGCACTGTGTAAAACAGAAACAGGCTACTCTTTTATGGTTATTGTTTAAAAAGGGCTTTTTAATTGCCACTCTTCTTGCATAGTGCTGTGATGAAGTTGTATTGTGCCATGGTGTGCTCTGCAGCACTTTTTTTTTTTTTCCTCTTTACATCCCCAGAGCCATGTCATGCAAAGTCAGTAAGGAATAGGGTTTTAGATGCACTTTATAAAAGGCAGCCAGTGTAAATAAAAAGGAAAAGCAGGCAGTGCACATTAAGCTGAATGAAAATGTGCCATAAAGAACTAATTACCAAGCAGCATCCTTTGTTTACATGGTCCCTACTTTCCAAGTCATTTACTTTCCACTCCTCTCTCTGTGATGGCCTCTTAAAACAGGGTTTGAAAACAAACCTCAATACGCTCTTCTCCTTGTCACTTAAACAGTTCATCTGTTGCTAAACATCAAGATTACAGTCAGACAGTTGTTGGCTTAAAGAGTTGCCATCGTTTAGTCTTCTTTGTAGGAGATGACATGCAATTCCCAGTGCACCACCTTTAAGAAAGCGCACAAAGTTCTCACCTACAAGAGGTCCCATGGCATATAACCCAGCTTCGTGCACACTCTCATAAGTGTATGGGTCCACTTTGATTGGGTTGCGTCGGCAGCTGATTGCCTCTCCGGTTTTTGACCCTAGATGACGCCCTGCATCAGGCAAGAATGACAGATCGGGCTGGGAGCCAATTAAAACCAAGGCTAAGGAGACCTGCAACACAACACTTTGTCCATCATCGGTCTCCAACACACACTTGCCATTTGGTTTGAAAGCAACCACACGGTGCTTTGGGAAGCTCAGGTACCCAGGATAGGAGCAGGGTGAAGGGCTGTGATTTTTGCATGATGTGTCTAGGTGCTGCGAGCGAACATCAGGAATCAACTGGCCTGGTTGGTGCTGCTGTTGGCTCATCATCTGGTGGACTTTGTGGTACTCGGGATAGAGAAGGCGGGGCAGTTGGTTAAAAATGAGGGCTGGGTCTGAGACACTACGTCGGAATGCATGATATACTGGTACACTGAGGTGGTGGGTGCACAGCACGGCGTCAGCCGCAGTTAATCCGGCGCCAACCACCAACACAGGCTCTGATGACTGACTGAGTTCCCCACACGCGATGACAGTCTCAAGTTCTGCAAAGCTGTGGCACACAAAGGGCAGCGACTCACCCTCAGCACCAAGACGGGCAGGGGCATCATGGGTGCCTGTGGCCAGGACAACATTCTCTGCCTGGACCAAAAAAGGGACCTCATCTCCATTTTTGTTCCACTGTGTGCCCTGAATTTGCCAGACTGAGTGGCCGGGGGAGAGGCTGACACGTTCCACTGAGGTGACTGTGGTCGCATCGGCGAAGTTGTCACTCAGGTTCATAGTGCTGACATAATGCTCGTAGTAAGAGGCTATCTCAGCTGGTGTTGCACGGTCATTGCGAACGCTCCTGAAAAATACACAAAGCACCTTAAATACCACACAATATACCAATTTATACCTTTAGCCATATGAAATATTCCTGACATACTGTATAAAATAACTTGTATAACATTTTTAGAAAGAATTCAATATAAATCAATCATTCATGTCATACAAACTGCTTATTTTGACGCCAGCAAAATCATGACGTTATTATAAATGTCTGACTGAGCGAAAACAAATCTTAGACAATACGGACATAGATTGGGAAAACAGCCCCTCATTTAGAACTGATTAACAACATCTGAATAAGCAGGCCTGTCTCAGGACAGGAGAAGAAGTACGGTAATTCATTTAGTTACCAGGGTAAACATGACCAGCTCTGTCACTGTAAAGATGCTTTCAATGTTGTAGGGCATATTTATAAGCTTACATAAGTTTTCTTGAACATGCATTAATGGCCTTACAGAAAAATATTTTATAATCAGGTTCCATTGCTTGCCAGTGTTCACTGTATATTGTTTATAAGTTTAGATTTTCTAGAATACTACTTTCATGTTGGCTAAATATTTTCTTAAAACTAAATAATTCTTTTTTTTTACACTTCAGTTATTTGATTTTCATAACTTATAGTCAGAAATGCGTGTGTATCAGGCTTTACCAAAAGTGTTCCTGCACATCTTTTATTATATCATACAAATTTATTCATTTATACTCTACTGTAGATGTCCACGGTTGTAACTATACACAACCAAATATGTTGGTTAATTTGCAAACACTAACCACAGTGTTGAATGAAAAGAAGATAAAACGAATCCTTCCTGCTGGTATGTTGCTTTGCATTTTCCTAAGGTGTTTCGTAAGTCTGGGGAGTGCACACTATTCTTTTTCTGGTCATACAGTTCATTGAATCACATGCAGAACACCATTTAAAGTTTGTCTTCTGGAACTGAGCGAAGTCTTGAGATGTAATAATACCTGCGTTTGTCTCTTATCCAGTCCTTTAGTTTGAGTCCAGGAAGCTCCATCCAGTTAGCCAGGCTGAGTGTTAACATGGATCCCTCCATGGTCTAGAAGGGGAAAAGGCATAAAAACACCAGGAATCAGATGATTTTCCATATGCAAAGCACAGAACTGGGAGTGCACCATGCAGATTTCCACAACACCAAAAATAATAGTACATGTATTTGCATATTTGTTTTGAAAACACTTTAAATTCTTTGTTAGAAAATATAATTGTGTTACTGAAGATCCAAACCGGAGAGTTGGGGCCGACCCCTTGAGGCACTAATTAGCCCGACAAAAGGGTTTACCTCATCATCTGGAAACATCTGGTTCAGATAGTAATGAAACCAGACTGGTTTAGAAACCAGAATGAAGCCTGCAGATAGTATTCACTATTCACTGTGATGTTAAATAGAGAATATCCTACATGCCACGCCCCTCCAGGTGGTCCTTTTCCAAGCACAAGGTGTGGCAGGGCCTTCTCTGGTTCGTAGCGCCACAGCAGTGTTGAAGCATAGTCTGATCCAAGGTCACTGTCCGGAAGGAGCAAGGAATCAAAAAGAACAGCCAAAGGGTTTGATGATCGCCCCTCCAAACCTTCACATAGGTACTCTAGCTCCTGCACACAAAGGTGGACACATCCAAAAAATATAAATGCAAATATCAATATAATAGAAATGATTTGTAAAGCAAATCACCTTTAAATGAATAACAGTTATTAGACTAAGTTCCTATCATCTTTTATAACAGCATAAAGCCTCTATTAATAATTACTTACATATAACAAACTAATATTAATCAATGTAGAACTACATAAAGAGAATCAAAATATGAGTCCAATAAATGGCTCCTGGAGGAAGTCATTTGTTTGATTACTTTACATGCTGTTTACACTGTGGTTACATTTACAGCAAGAGCAGTAGGTATCCTTCATCTTTTATATCCTGCAGCATGTTAACATGTACACATGTGTACTTATTGATGAGTAATTTACCTGTTCAAACAAAGACAGATGAGCGCTCTCAGCTAGTTTGCTGTGGAGGATGGGATTAGGGTGAAAGGACTCAGGGGAGAAGTAGGGTGTATATCCTGACAGCAAGTAAGAGAGACAGATTCCTGAAGGACCATTACCTGGTTCAAAAAAGAAAGAGTGCATTATGTTCTAATTCTTTAGAGATTGTTTGAAGAGAATGAAGGTTGACAATGACTCAGACTGTGTTTACTATAAGCAGGTCTTCACAGAAAAGACCTAAAGAAGACTTTCAAACATTTGCCACACCTTAGACAGGACACAAGTACACACACACACATTTTAAATATGTTCAAACTTACCGATAATGACCACAGGGAGGACGTCAGAGTCTCTGCTATGCAAATCCATGACTGAAGCACTCCAGCTGTGTTCACACAAAGGTCAACTATAGTTATTAGAAAACAGAGAAACAGACTATTACACATCAGATGGCACATCAATGTGCAATACTTCTAACTTGGTGAAATTAGACACAAATATTTTTAATTAGCAATCAGATTTGAAAATACATTTCACCAAGGAATTATTTACCCAGCCAGGGCTTCACGGAACTTAATGTGGCCTCATTGTGCAGTGCCCAAAAAATATAATGCACATAAACATCTTAAAACAGATTTTTACAACTGACAGATTTAACCCAGAAACCAGCAGTGGGAATGAGTGCATCAGGTTTATGCATTTTTCGCCTACAGACTGAGCTGCCAGGGAACCACCTGTGCTCCAAATAAAGTATTAGTTAAAATGTCTCTTCTTTAACTTTTGTAGAAAAGCAATAAAACACTGCTTCGCTAAACATTATCCAACCTCCACAGTTTCTAAAATATTTTAAAAAGATAAGCATCTTTGACTTAACAAAGGGACCACATTAACGCTGCTTAATATGAAACCAGCAGGTGATATCTTTCAAAGTAAACTCACTTTAACTAGAAATTAATAACTTAAATAACGAATAACAAACCATTTACAGACTTGCAGTTTTTTATGTGTTATTAAATGTCGTGATCTTTCACTGCTGTTTAAACACACATTGTCTTTGCTTGACAAATGACAAGTTGCGAAAATCGACATTCTTAAAATTGTAAAGTAAATCACTCTAGTGAACCACTTTTTGGTTATTTGTGTTAATATTAAGTTGTTTGATTAGGAATCAGTTTTTGCTTAAGCACATTTAGCCAAAGCTTGTTCGGGTTTTACTTTTTTGGACGGCTCATCACTTTGAATAGTCTGGCACCAAATATGTGCAAAATGCAAGATAAAATTCCATAAACACACCAAAATCTTGCACATAAGCAAGAAATACTCTCACACCACAGTTACCATGATTTATCCGCTCCTGTTAAGTCACTGGCAGCCAAATTCTACTGAATAAGAACTCCACCTATTCTGAGCATGCACCATCCCACTTTTTTCTACCAGCATGGTTACATAACTGAACACTGTAAGAGTGACTCTGCAAAAAAGCTCCTTCTGTCATACACCACGAGTCCCCACAGAACAGACACGAGTATAGTGCAGACATGGAAAGTGCTACAAATTGACCTAACCGTTTTGTAAGCTTTGGGACAATTAACCAAACAATAGCAACGATCCATATTCTAATAAAACTTACATAGTGGACTGGTTAATGATGTAACTATTTACAAAGTATGCAAGTATTACCATAGCTATCAAGCTTTTAACTGTGAATTGACGAACTTGTATTATTATATTTTCGGTTAATGCATTGTATTAAACTTATAATATGTTAATTAGGCGGCAGCACGTTAGCCTCTCAGCGCTAGGGATTCCCGGTTCGAATCCCCATCTGGGTGGAGTTTCCATGTTCCCCCCCGTGTCCGCGTGGGTTTCCTCCGGGTTCTCCGCTTTCCTCCCACAGTCCAAAAACATGGATCAAGTCAATTGAATTCTCAAAAATTGCCCCATATAGAGTGTGTCTGTGTGAGTGAGTGTGTGCCCAGCGATAGATTGGCACCCTGTCCTGGGTCTATCTGCCCAGCGCCCGAAATGTTCTCCCCTGGATGGGCATGGGGAACCCCACCGCGACCCTAATAGAGGATAAAGCGGGAGATAATGAATGAATGAATATGTTAATTACTGATGATTAAAAATATGTATATCGTATTTTCTTTCGCTACATTATAACGACGTAATAATTACGTGGTCGTTAATTTATTTATTTAGTATTAGTATTTATATTAGTATTTATTTATAATAATTGTATTTCGGGAGTTATCGCTTGTTTTATTTTTCAGACTGATAAGGACTTGGTGCTAAAAGACCAGTTACGCCCCTCACTTCACAAAATAATGAAAACGCCATCTAGCGGCCAAGTACCAATTCGAGATACACTAAACGTTAGGCGCGCTATGTCCTTCCACAAATCCCGTTTATTCCATACGTTAGCTAGGGCACCTAAATAGGGCGTAAGTGAAAGTTTTGGATGCACGTTAGAGCCGAAAGATAGCGGCGCACTTAAAGAGCCAGGAGCTTCCCTTTCTGACGTCCTGTACACCGGGCTCATTAGTCACGTAGAACATGTGCAGCACACAGCCAGCGTTTCTGATATTTAATAAAACGAGCAGCAGCTTTGAAATATTAAACATTTCGGCAGAACGATGTTAGAAAAGACGCCGGCGGCTTAAAAACAGTGCGTTTACTTACAGATCAGCCAATGAATTAATCCGTTAACCGGCGAGCTGTTGAAGTCAGCCGTTACGTGGTGTGTGAGTGAAGGCGATGCGGCGGGGTGGAACGGAAAGGTTCTCGTGTCTTTGTCTTTGCTTTAAGGTTCTCACGAGAACCACGAACCTTACAGTGTGTATACGACGTGCGCGTGCGAAACGGATTTTATAACTCATGCAGGCGCTGGGATGCCCCGACCAATCAGCAGCGAGCGATGACGCAATGCGTCGTGATTGGCGTGTTTCTAGAACCTACGGCGCGCGCTCACTGGGTCGAATTACATGCCTTCTATTGCTGACCAATCGGAATGGACGCTTTGAAGTGCGCGGTGTAAATGCGCCGTGCAACGTCGCCGCCGCTCGATAATATGTTAGAGTTCTTTACATTTGGGTCATTTATTCATTCATTCATTCATTATCTCCCGCTTTATCCTCTATTAGGGTCGCGGTGGGGTTCTCCATGCCCATCCAGGGGAGAACGTCTCGGGCGCTGGGCAGATAGACCCAGGACAGGGCGCCAATCCATCGCTGGGCACACACTCACACACACAGACACACTCTATATGGGGCAATTTTGAGAATTCAATTGACTTGATCCATGTTTTTGGACTGTGGGAGGAAACCCACGCAGACACGGGGAGAACATGGAAACTCCACCCAGATGGGGATTCGAACCGGGAATCCCTAGCGCTGAGAGGAGAACATGCTAAACCACTAAGCCACCGTGCCACCCCTGCTACACAAATTATCATTTAAAAAAGGCATCGATTTTAAACAAACATAATCTTGAAACATTCATTCATTCCTTCATTCATTATCTCCCGCTTTATCCTCTATTAGGGTCGCGGTGGGTTCCCCATGCCCATCCAGGGGAGAACGTTTCGGGCGCTGGGCAGACAGACCCAGGACAGGGCGCCAATCCATCGCTGGGCACACACTCACTCACACAGACACACTCTATATGGGGCAATTTGGATAACTCAAATGACTTGATCCATGTTTTTGGACTGTGGGAGGAAACCGGAGAACCCGGAGGAAACCCACGCAGACACGGGGAGAACATGGAAACTCCACCCAGATGGGGATTCGAACCGGGAATCCCTAGCGCTGAGAGGAGAACGTGCTAACCACTAAGCCACCGTGCCGCCCGAATCATCATTCAACTCTCCTTAAATAAGTCGCTTACCAACAATCAGAAACATTATTATTTATTTAATAATCCTGCTACGGCACTAATTAAAATACATAGCTCCACATTGCATGGGGTTAAACAAAAATTGTAACAAATTAATAAAAAAATATCTATACACACCTTTTTAGGTACACATCCTTGGTTCTACACTTTTTCTGTTGTTATTATTATTACTATTAATTAATTTATTATCTGGGCGGATGGCGTTCGCCTCTCAGTGCTAGGGATTCCCGGTTCGAATCCCAATCTGGGTGGAGTTTCCATGTTCTCCCCGTGTCCGCGTGGGTTTCCTCCGGGTTCTCCGCTTTCCTCCCACAGTCCAAAAACATGGATCAAGTCAATTGGGTTCTCCAAATTGCCCCATATATAGTGTGTATGTGTGAGTGAGTGTGTGCCCAGTGATAGATTGGCGCCCTGTCCTGGGTGTATCTGCCCAGCCCCCCCCCCCCCCCCGCGACCCTAATAGAGGGTAAAGCAGAACATAATGGATGGAATTTATTATCTTCTGCTTAATCCTCTACTAGGGTCACAGCAGGTGGGATGCCCATCCATGAGAGAATGTTTCGGGCGCTGGGCAGATACACCCAGGACAGGGCATCAATCTATCGCTGGGCACACACTCACTCACACAGACACACATTATGGGACAATTTAGAGCATTCAGTTCACCATATTGTGGGAGCAAACCGGAGAGCCCAGCGGAAACCCACTTTCACTAAAATAGATGCATTTTGTAGTTATTGAATTACAAACTGTAGTTTGATTCTCTGCACATTTTTGCTGTAAATCCTCCACCGCCAAATTCATATCTCCTCTGTGGTGATCATAGGTGGGGCATTAGAGAAAAGATTAAAGAAACTTCACAAAACTCTATAATCTATAATAAATGGCTCTGTTCAATTAATAAATAGAAGGGACAAGAATGAGTACCTAATAAATTTGTTGATAAGTTCATATCCACTTAAAATCAATATCCAGTTGTGTAATTCTATTTTTGGATTTTGCATTTATGCACTTTCCACCATGGCTAACCTTAAATTACTCAAAAGCAAAAGACAGAATTGTGTGGTTCAATAGTTCACTAATCCTTTCAGAAATTCCAGGTTTTACCCTTTACTACTCTTGTCAGGTTTTCATTCAAGCACCTTACCATTTCTGATGTCCGGTAACAATGCTAAATAATATGGCTTGGCTCCCAGGAGGTTTTCCAATTGGGCCCAACTGTGCAAAAGTCCATGGCACTGCTCAAACTCCTGAAACCTTTTTTTCTACCAAAGTTGTGTCTTTATAAAGTACGGGTCCTCATTCTGGAACAGTAAAAAGCGAGTTAAAAATAAAAGGTTTATTTGGTTATTCTTTATTATGAAACCTGTTAAAGAACATTAGTTTTCTCAGAGCACCTGCTTGTTTCGTTGCCAAACTCGAAACGCTTTCCAGGATTGAGTAAAGATGGCACATTAGTTGCACAATTCTCACATGTGTCACAACTATTTAACTGAATATGCAAATGTTGTTGATTAAATCTCCAGTTCCAAATGTCAATTTTTCTCAAAACCATTTAAAATATATAATTACCTTTGGTATTATGATTTAATAAATTACTTTAAATTTTTAGTTTGATTATATAAAATGTGGAAACGTTTAGTAGAATGACAACGACACCGCAAGAAATGATTTACTGGTTAAACCAGCTGCATGAGGAAACATTAACATTATGGTGATGGGATTTAAATCATAGAATCAAAGAGCTGTATTAACAAATTATTTAAACATTTAACAAATGAAATATCATTATAAAGAATAATACAAAACTGCATGTAATGTTTATATGTCGGGAAATGTTTATATGTTCTTTATCTTTATAGTTAGTCAGATATTAATTATTGAACCCATGTTATTAAATTTGAAGGTGGCATTAATTTTCCCATTTTTTCTGTGAAAACATAAGAGATACATAAATGTTCACTGTTGTGAGCAACAAACACGTGAGGAGCCTTGAGGTTTTATTTAGAATGCACAAAGAGTACTGTTCAGATCTAATGCACAACAAATACACAAGGTTAGCAGTCGTCTGACTGGCAGACAAGGTCTTTTTGTTTGGACTTTGCATGATCTGCATGATTCTTTTTCCCACCAGGCTAAATAACATGTTAGAGGGTAAATACTAAATGTCATCTAGGTGTGAATCTGTGCACAGATGTGTTTATGTATCAATTAACACATATTTTATAAGGGTTGAGTTAAAAGGCACATACTACATTGCATTTTTAGTCACAATAAAGTAAGAATCAAGCTGCCAAACTGATTTTCATTGGTCAGGTGGGTGTAAATCTATATTTCTGGGCTTTCTTATATAATTCTTTTGTTTTGCTACAAAATTCTTCAAGCAAAGACTTGTTTTTCTTTCAGTTTGTGAGGCATTTGCAAAGGAATGCAGCCTAGCAAAAGTCTTAAATACTTCTGTAGAACTTAGGTAATAGGGTCATGATCTGGGACTAATTTGCAGTATTTTGGCAAAAAACATGACATTGTTTTGGAAACAATAAATTCTGCAGTACAAATGAATTTTAATATATATATACAAAAAATATATACATATTTTTATATACGTATATATATATAAAATATATACAAATACATGTCATTTGTCTGTGAACGTAATCTCAATAAAAAGTGCTTAACGTAGCAGGATAACGACTATGCTTAGTTAAGTCAGACTTTATTTAACCAAAGTATGGTTAAAGAATAAAGATAATGCTTTGGAGCTCAATGTTCAGACCACAACTAAAACTCATGACCATCCAAGAATCGAGGCTGTTCTGTCCTGAGGTACTGAACAACCTGATATACCTGCAAGCTAATGTGAAAACTGATTAAGAGACCAAAAAACACTGGTAGTTAAGTTGCATTGTTTCTTGCACATGCAACTTTCTTGTTAAGTTGCATTGTTTCTTGCACAGGGTGGGGTTGGGTTATCTAAATTACTGGATTATTCTCAATAAATGAATGATCATCTGTAATATTTTGGCTGACAGCTGAGACTTGTTTAAACATTTTTTTAATAGGATTTTGAAGTCTGGACAGCATTAATATCTATTTCTCATTAAAAATGGTTATACAGTCATAAAGGGTAAAGCAATTTTACTACAATTAACCTATCAACATGTCTTAAAAATGTGGGAGGAAACTGGAGACCCCTTAAATAAACACAGGTTGTAGACACACATATTCAGTCATGACTATCGTGCTCTACTGGCACGTTTCCTTTCACCACAAGATTCTATATACTGAATAGACCATTGGTTCGTCATTGGAACAGACCACAGGTGATTTAATTACCTACCTCCCCTCCCCTCAAAGTTTCATCAACAACACTGCTGTCAGACACATCAACCTTAGTGTTCCACCTTGCAGATCAGATTGTCCAATCAGGCACAGTAACTGTGTGCAGTTAGTTCATTCTCAAATCCTTTATTAGTGCTCAAAGTCTTTAGGATACTGGTGGCTTGATATTTATGATGCGGAAGTGGATTATACTTAATCTAAAAGTGTTAACTATATATAGGAAGAAATTTTATTTTAATTTCATTCTAGCGACTGAATGCTTGTTCTCATTCACCATAAGTGGAAACAAATCAAAGTTCAAATTTCAATATCTTATAAACACACTGAGCGTAATAGGCCATTTAGTTTGATTCGGACATTATCTAACAACTGGTCATTCTTATCAACAATTTTCCCCCCTCCTTTAAACACCAAATTATGCATTTTCGGCACCAATTCAGTACCTTAAGTCACCCAATAATATTATAAAAATATTATAATATTAAAAATTCTCAATACACTGTAGCTGGTACACTGGCTTATATCTTATATACCTATTGATTAGGCGTGTAACGGTACAATTATTTCACAGTTTCACAGTTGGGGGGGGGGGGGTTGTTTTTTTTTATCATTATTATTATTATTCTCGAGAAATATTATACCTTAAGTCACCCAATAATCTTAATAGTAAATTGTGTTAATACTGCCTACATTAAAATAAACCACACACCAAGTAAGTAAATTCCCTTTATTAACTAAATAGTTTACCCGGTCAGTCTGTTGCCAAGCTCCTTTTGAACAAATAAAAAACAGAAATAGATGTACTCAATTAACACCAAATTGATGACAAATTGGTGTATTTACATATACATATGTACATATGTAGAAAGCAGGCATTTGCCAGAGTTTGTGGAAAATAAAAAAACGTACACTAACCTTATTTAGACTGGGATGACTGCACTGGATTTGGCTCCTCAATCAGAATGATGCACTGTGGAAACAAATAAAAATACAATTAACTACAACACAAACTTCTTGGGGGCTCATATAAATTAGCCAAATAGAAATCCCCTGTAAGAGGCTCATAGATCTTAACTAAAAAGTCCCTTGAAAGAGGTTCATTCACCTATTTAAGTCCTCTATCATGGGCTCATATGTATTATTCTAATAAGTCCTCTTATCAGGGGCTTATATGTGTTATAAACAGATTTGTCCACCCAAAGAAATGTTAATTGAAAAAAACATCCTAATACAACATTTTTATATATATTTTATACATACTTATTAAATTCTATATTCATGGTCTCAATCTTGGCTTATGAACCTATTGATTAGGGGTGTACGAATTCTGTATAGTGATGTGTGTGTGTGTGTGGGGGGGGTTATCCTCTATTTTTTTTTTCTTTTCTTTCTTCTTGGGGGCTCATATAAATTAGCCAAATAGAAATCCCCTGTAAGAAGCTCATAGATTTTAACTAAAAAAGTCCCTTGAAAGAGGTTCATTCACCTATTTAAGTTCTCTATCATGGGCTCATATGTTTTATTCTAAGCAACGTCCTCTTATCAGGGGCTTATATGTGTTATAAATTGATTTGTCCCCCAATGAAAGGTTTATTGAAAACAAACGTCCTCATAAAACACTTTTATACATACTTATTTAATTCTATATTCATGGTCTCAATCTTGGCTTATGTACCTATTGATTAGGGGTGTAAAAATTTGGTATAGTGGTGTGTGTGTGTGTGTGTGTGGGGGGGGTTATCCTCAAAATTTTTTTTCTTTTCTTCCTTCTTGGGGGCTCATAAAAATTAGAATAAATTATAAATTTATTTGTCCCCCAAGGAAAGGTTTATTGAAAACAATCGTCCTCATAAAACGCTTTTATATATAGTTGATAGGTTACCCTCGATTTTTTTTTTCTTTTCTTCCTTCTTGGGGGCTCATATAAATTAGCCAAATAGAAATCCCCTGTAAGAGGCTCATAGATTTTAACTAAAAAAGTCCCTTGAAAGAGGTTCATTCACCTATTTAAGTTCTCTATCATGGGCTCATATGTATTATTCTAAGCAACGTCCTCTTATCAGGGGCTTATATGTGTTATAAATTGATTTGTCCCCCAATAAAAGGTTTATTGAAAACAAACGTCCTCAAACACTTTTATATATAGTTGATGGGTTATCCTCAAATTTATTTTTTTTTTCTTTCTTCTTGGGGGCTCATAAATTAGCCAAATAGAAATCCCCTGTAAGAAGCTCATAGATTTTAACTAAAAAGTCCCTTGAAAGAGGTTCATTCACCTATTTAAGTTCTCTATCATGGGCTCATATGTATTATTCTAAGCAACGTCCTCTTATCAGGGGCTTATATGCATTATTATTTGATTTGTCCCCCAAAGAAAGGTTTATTGAAAACAAACGTCCTCATAAAGAGGTTCATTTTAAATTTTACAATGATATTCACAAGCTTAGCGTCTGGACCTTACGGTTCAGTGAGAAGATGTTTGTTTTTATTCTGGTGAACTTTAATCAAATGCTTTAAAGCAGATTCACCGCCGCTGCATGAGAAGCAGAATCCTGTATATAATAATATTATACTATATATTAAACCCCGCGGGTAAATACATCTGCGCTCTATATGTTGCCAAACGTCCACAGGTTTAGGAGTTTGTGGGAAGGTTGAATAAAGAAATTTAAAGAAATAAATAATAAAATAAGTTTAATGCCGATGGCGACAGCGTGGGGTGTTTGGAACGTAACTTAAAATGTGAGGGACTACTGCGCATGCTCATTGCTTCAGTAGGCTTTTACCCCTGTCTGATTTACAATGTTATAAAAAATAGTGTTTAATCAGTTTAGTGTTTAAAAGTAACGGAGATTAAGTTTAATTCGGTTCCATGTTTGTAAACAGCTCTGGTTATCGCTACATGAACAAACAAACAAACAAACAAACAAACTTACCTTCCAGCTGCAGCTTCACACCGACAAGCCGTCCGTGCTCGATCCACCTGCTGCTCCGGTGATTTCGTCATTTACAGCGAACCAAAATCCTCCAAACACGGTTAATATAATTAGAACAGCGCGTGTAATTTGCGTGGATCTTTTCCACGCGTGGTTTAAACTCCGCCTCGACACTGAG
The DNA here is from genome assembly GCA_019802505.1 of Corydoras sp. C115. Taxonomy (NCBI): domain Eukaryota; kingdom Metazoa; phylum Chordata; class Actinopteri; order Siluriformes; family Callichthyidae; genus Corydoras; species Corydoras sp. C115. Next base: position 1,607,451 of record JAFMOC010000035.1, on the reverse strand, counting down.
CTGCACTTAGCGCGGCATGCGCTACAGTGAGTACAGCTAAGGTGCAACCGGCAACTCGGCCCTGAGTGCAACTCGCCTCCCAATTTCGGTTCCGCCTTGTGTTACTCTTTTTTGCTTTATTGCAACAACACGCGATGCAAAACATCATATAACAATACAAATGTACGGGTTTTATAAAACTTTTAAGTAATTTAGTAAACGTTATAAAGTAAAGTAAAACGCACCGTAGTTGAATAGTTCAGGGAACAGAAGAAAATGACTATTTGATGAATGAGCACGGGAAAGAGTAGAAATGTCCGGTTGCAGGGTGAGCGGGGAGTTTTAAATAACAATAATAATAATAATAATAATAATAATAATATATATATATATATATATATATATATATAAAATACATTTTATTTTAGGTGGCACGGTGACTTAGTGGTTAGCACGTTCTCCTCTCAGCGCTAGGGATTCCCGGTTCGAATCCCCATCTGGGTGGAGTTTCCATGTTCTCCCCGTGTCTGCGTGGGTTTCCTCCGGGTTCTCCGGTTTCCTCCCACAGTCCAAAAACATGGATAAGGTCAATTGAATTCACAAAAATTGCCCCATATAGAGTGTGTCTGTGTGAGTGAGTGTGTGCCCAGCGATGGATTGGCGCCCTGTCCTGGGTGTATCTGCCCAGCGCCCGAGACGTTCTCCCCTGGATGGGCATGGGGAACCCCACCGCGACCCTAATAGAGGATAAAGCGGGAGATAATGAATGAATGAATGGACATTTTATTTCATAGGCGCCTTTCTGTCACTCAAGGACACCTTACAAAAGTGCAAATAAGCATGAATTAAAACAAGATACACAATACACAATATTAAAAGTAGGTTAAAATCAGAAAATCAGATAGAGGCCAGTTTGGACAGTTGAGTTTTAAGTGCGGATTTGAATTGTGAAAATAAGGTAATGCGTCTTATGTCAGGTGTTAAAGAGTTCCAAAGTTGGGGAGCAGAGCGGCTGAAAGCTCTGTTCCACATGGTGGTAAGGCGAACGGTGGGGATGGTCAGCAGGAGAGAGGAGGATGATCGGAGGGAGCGAGATGGAATTACAACCTGAATAATAGGACAGTCAAATAGAACATATCATAAATTCATACCCCTTGGGTGGGGGGAGCAGGACCAGATGGGGTAGAAGATAGAGATGTTTTGGTGAATATACACATGAGAAAAAAGACTGTTGTCTGGAGGGGCGTGCACACAGAAGAAGCGTCTCCAAGCCAACTTAATAAGGTGTTGAAACTCACCAACTGCTCTACTCATACTTGCATATATATTATCATGATCCAGAAATAAAAAAATCCCCATGTGTGGGGGTTCTTAGCATGGAAAAACAAACACAAGATGACTAAATACACCAGCTTCTTGTAGATACAACTTGTTCATACACTCCAGTTCATAAATTCCACTTTCCACACAGATGGACTTTGTAGTTCTGCAATTACTACAGAGTTCATCTATGGACAATGAGTGTAGGAACAATTTGTATCTACAAGTAGCTGGTGATTGTAGTGTGGGTACACTGGTTTAATGTTAATCCAGACAATCCCGAACCTTTCATATTAATAATTTACATTATTTGTATTAACTCGCCTAAAAGTCAAATCACGGTGTGTCAGCATTTTTTCCTTCTGCAAATCAGATCACATCAAAAGCAATCGTGTCCAGCCAGCACAATAGGCACACATGACCGGAAGGGCATGTATGCGGGTAAACATTTCACTGTTTTACTTTTTTCAGGAGTGCACAGATCTGCGATCACACCTGCTCATTCACATTCTGTCTTTATGAGCAATGGTCTACAAACAGACATCACTAAAGTCAACACTGGAAATGAAAATCCGCAGAGTCATTGTGATCTCATGTCAAGACCCAATTTCTATGATTAAGTACATTTACTCGTCTGTAAAAACCTTAGAGATCCTGTTCATGTTCTATTGATGACAGCACATTGCTTTTTTGCCTTGCTAAAATGTGCTGCTGTTTTTTAGCATGACCTATTTAGATGATCTGAACTGACATGTGACTGAACTACTGAACTAGCACTCTTTTCACACAGATTACACTTCTGCATTTGTTTCAAGACAGAAGCAGATAAGTTAGCACTCAAAATGTTTACAGTTTACAACGTTTTCCCACAAATGCCCTTTTATTAAAAACCGTACATGATAGTGGTGAAAACAGGGTCATGAGGATTGAATAATGACTAGTTTGTAAATGTTTAACTTCATAAATTTAAAACATAAAGCATTTCATAATCAGTTCTTTTATTATTAATGTACAGATACATAACCTATAAACAGGGACAAGTCTTTAGCCATCGTACTATGTGAGATTTATGTAGATAAACCAGAAAAGTAAAGGAAATATTCATGTTTTTTGGATGAATGTGTCATTCAACCAGCTAACTGCTATAATAAAAATGAACACAAGAGTTGTAAAACCCTCCATTGTCTGGCATTTGTGTAATACTTAATAAGTGTTACATTTTCATGACAACATGCTTATTTCCCAGTAAGAAAATAAACCCATGCCCTTCTTTAATAAAAAGGTCCCTTTGCACTTATTACTCAATAAATGGACTGCATGTGGATTTAACTGACAATGTGCTTAGTTTTCTGTGTCATTGCTGTATCAGTTAAGACCTCGGAGGTTAGTAGGTTTTGTTGTCAAATGTTCTTACCCTGCTTTATGACATAGAATACTGTGCCAGAGCTGTGGACTTTGGAGCTTTAATCTAAGGCACAGGTTTATGAATGTTTGTTTCTAAAACCAGCCACAGCACTTCATTCAAATCTCAAATGTTTAAGAGACTGTGTTAGGCTGCAACTCTAAACAGTGTGGGTCACAATAGAAACAGAAAATTAAGAATGTTTTGGATGATGTTAAAAAAAAAGAATGAAAGTATCCAAATCAGCAAGTAACACAGACGAGAACAGTGGAAAATTCCACTGCTCTGGAGTTACTCGGGGTCACCTGCAGGCTAGCAAGGTCATGACACTTCAGTTATTTGACGTCACAGGCAATGTAAAATTAGCCCGAACAGCTGCTTTTCTGGATATGATGTTAAAAAAATATTAGAGGTTAAAGGCTGCAAGCGTATAGTTCAATGAAACAATATGGCATTGCACACAATTACTGCCGAGTTATTCTTGGTGGAGATGATCTTCAAATAGAGGTGATAAGCACACAGATTGTATGTAGGACACTAGATTTGGGACTTTGGGAATTCACTTTTAAAAGACATCTGACCCTTTTATCATCATTTAACTTCAGATTCAGACAAAAGAACATAAAGCAAACAGTTTGAGAGAAATAATCCTAGTAGTTCATTACAGAAAAGAAAACAAAAACAAATACAAAGCAATTAACACATAAAAGGAACAAATCTGTACAAGCATTTTTTTTACATATCTGAAAATTAGTATCTTTGATATCAAAATGAAATAAAGTTCTGAAAATGAAAAATATAAATGTTATTAAACGAATAATTTTCTGACGTGACTAAAAATGCGGTAGCTCTCAGAACCTTGGGTCAGTTATTAGCCCATAACTGATCGCTATTGTACATTCAAAAGCCATCCACTGCATGTCCAAAATATGTGGGTGCCTGACCACAACATTTACAATCTTTATAATGTGCAGGTTTGTATACCTTTAGTAAAATTCTGTGTTTTATTGGCTTTATAAAATAAGTGAACACTTCTCTAAAGGGAAATGCTACATATTTTAAGACACTGAAACTGTTTATTTTCCAAATTAAATACATTGGGAACATGAAATTTATCCAATGTAAAGGCAAACACACATTTATATTTTAAGTTTAATTCATGCAATTATTTCAAAGCTGCTCATTCTGAGCTGTAGGGAACGCTGGGGTTTATTAGTGTTTACTGTGCAAAAGGTGGGTGAAACATCATGGTTAAAAGTCTATAAAAAAAGATGCACAAACACATTCAAGCCCACATTAACACTTGGGGGTAATTTAGTTTCTTTATTAAAACTAAATAACATGTTTTTTAATTGTCGGGCAGGGTTGGGAAGCTCGGGCTTTTAAGCAAGCAGTGGAAGAACATGCAAATTCCACATTAAAAAGACTGTCTTCTCTGTAAGGGAATCCAATCTGAGATCTTTTTGCTGTGTGGTGTGATATAAATTTAAGTCAGCAAAAAGATTTATACAGAATTGCAGACAAAAGACAAATGCCATTTTATGTTTCCCACATAGGATGTGTTAACTCTTAGAAAATCAACCCAACTTGTAATCAAACATTTACATACACTTGTCATTTATATGGCACTGATCACAGTGTAAAAAAAAAAAGAAAATGTGCACTTTGCCTCTTGTCATACATTATATGTCGGCCATGCAGTGGGATAGAGCCTTCCTTACATCATCAGTTGCTCATGTAAATATGTAGCTCATAACTGACCTGATTCTTAAATAGTATTAAACAAGTTATTATAGAAACCAAAATAAAGACAAAGTGACTAAGTGCTTTGTAAGCACTCGGCTAATTTATTAAAATAGTTTGTAATATGTATATGATTTTAACACTATCAGTAGTAAGATCACTGCAGTGTCCACTAATGGTGAACTTTTGCACAATTCCCTCACAGTACAGCTTTGGTCCAAGACTTGTACCACAAATAACTGAGAAGAAAAAAAAATTGAAAATCTATTCAGCAAAAAAAAAAAAAAAAAAAAAAAAAAAAGAAAAAAAGAGATGGGTAAAAAATTAAATAAAATCAACAAAATAAAAAAAATGGAAAACACAAAAAGGAAAAAATAAATTCTAGAAATAAGGGTAATGAAAGATGAGAAGAGAAACTAGCACAGGAGGCAAAAGAGAATAAATAGTACAAAAGCCGAGGTCATTTCAACACCAGAGTAGCTTCACTGCCATCTTTTCTCCTCAAATAAAGTCCCTGGCTCAGGTGATGCTCCCGACGCAGGTATGCATAGAAGTAGTCAGAAACTAGTAAGATCTAAAACACACACAAATTTTGTTTTATGCATTGTGAGGACTTTACAGAGACTATTAATTTTGTAGAGACTTAATGGAGCTTGTAAGATTGTTAGGTAATTGTAAGATTGTCTTTATTATTTTTAGTGTCTGCTAGAAAAAAAAAGAAGAATTGTACTAAATCTGACATTCAAAAGGTGGTGCATTGTAAAGATCTTGTAAATTCTGCATTGTACGATATTTTAATCATATTACAATAACTAGAACCAAGAATATTAACACAGTATATTCATTCATTCATTCATTATCTCCCGCTTTATCCTCTATTAGGGTCGCGGTGGGGTTCCCCATGCCCATCCAGGGGAGAACGTCTCGGGCGCTGGGCAGATACACCCAGGACAGGGCGCCAATCCATCGCTGGGTACACACTCACACACACTCTATATGGGGCAATTTAGAGAACTCAATTAACTTGATCCATGTTTTTGGACTGTGGGAGGAAACCAGAGAACCCGGAGGAAACCCACACAGACACGGGGAGAACATGGAAACTCCTTAACACAGTATAAATGTTATTAAAATGAATAAATGCTTGTTTATATGTGAGTGTAAATTAAAAATGTATTCATACAAGTTAATGCATTTTATTTAGTTGAAGATGTGGCTTTGACAAACTGACAGTTAATACACATTTAATGCTTATATTATTTTAAATGGAGGTTGGAGTAAATTTAAACAAGCATTACTTAGAATGCAAACACTGCAGATTAAGTTGGCAGGTAAATATTTTACAGATATCAGTTGCACAGTAAGTAGCTGGATGGGAACAATTCCTTTATTGCTAACAAACCTGTAATCTGGGGTTAAAAGCAAAAGGAGATTAGAATGCTTAAGTTGAAAATGACTTGCTCTTATTGGAACCACACCCAGAAAGTAAAAAGCTAAAGAATGAATGGAAGTCCGGTTGTCATTCACTTGCCAGGATTTGTTGCATAACAGATCCAGAGTAATTTATTGGCAAACTATATAAGTTTAGCTTGTTTGTTGTTAGTCGCCATGTTTATACTGTCTAGCAATCTGCATTTAGTGCTGCATTATATCTTTCAGTTTAACCAGGACTAGATTGTCCTCTAAAGAACCTTTTGTGGCAAATTCAGTAAAAACCCTGGAGGATGTGGTTAATGTGCGACATGCACCATTTTATGTTTCAGTTTTCAACAGCAATTAGTAAGCAGCAAAAGACCTTGTTTACACCTAGTTTAAACATTTCAAGTTTGTAAATCAGTAAATGGATGTGTAAATTGGGTCAAACATGCCTTAGAAATACAGTTATCTGATCACATAACCTGTATTAGGTAGTTCGGTAGAGAGACTTGTATGGCCAGATCGGCATGAAACATTACAGTATATTAATACCCCTTATCAAAGAAAAAGAAAAATACAACGAGGAAACTGGTTCAGGGTTAAATGACCAAAAACACCTCAACATATAATATTTACTTCTATTGTACGTTGTGCAGTGACACATTTTGTATTACAATGTAACTGGTGGAAACCAGGGGTGGTTCCCGGGATAAAACTTACATTTCAGGAACCCTGACAGGAACTGGTTTTAAACCCTCAGTATAGAGGTATGCAACCAGGACAAAAGAACAGCAAATATATAATATACAGCTGTATTAATTAGCTTTTTGTCATAAGTCCTTTAATATTTTTTTTCTTCCCATAATAGAAAAATATTTTGATAAGAAATTAAAAAAAAAATTAATACTGGGTTTTATTTCATAATGGCTGGGAGATTCACTACTGTAACCTTAAACACAGATTTTAAGCATCCTGCTTAAGCATTCTTTAAAAACATGTACTTACCAGGTCATAACCTGAAAGTGCTTTTTACATATGCAGGTCTTTTCTAATGTACAGCATTTTAGCAGACAGCCTTATCTAGGGTGACTTAAATATGTCACATGATATTTTCATAGCAGTTAAAGCAGGGTTAAGGACTTTGTCCAAGGTCCCTAACATATTTAGATTTAGATTGTCTGAGAGTGTTTGGTATTTAGTGTGCATCATGTTAAATTTTAATTTGTAACCATTTGTAATGTTTCCACAAAACCTAAAGGTTGATCATGGTCCAGCTGCACATTTATGCTGCATAATGCTAATGAACATTATACTGTATAAAGAACAATAAAAAGTTGCCCACCTGCCCGACGTTGAATAGCAGAGTGATGGCATAGTAAAAATTTGAATTGGCACTGCCTGCGTAGATCCAGAGATGCCAGAGAACAGGGAACAGAGCAGAGCATGCCAGCAAAATGCAGGAGACTAGAAAGATATTCCTTAAAACTGAAAAAAAGATATAGATTAAAAAAAGTGACACACCTGAGCACTTGTAGCTTAACAATGCATACATTTTGCGATGCAAAGACATAAACACCATGTTGGGTAACGGTTAATTATTTTAGGTAGCTTTATTAAACTTAAAACACTTAAAAAAGGTGTAAAATAATGTTGATATTTTTACTACATAATGTGTTTGGATAAATCCTAGACTTTAATATGATGTCTTTTTCCATGATACTCACATCTGTAGAGATGATTCCAAACAGGCAAAAAGGCCATATATAGTGCTATGTCTCCAACAGTGGGGTATGACTTAAAGATAGATATAATAGCAATCTGAGTAAAGATAAGAAACACTGGATGTTCCCTGTGACAAAAGAAAAAAACAAAAAACAAAGAAAATATTATTTTTGCAGATTAACTCTCATCTGTTGTCAAATATTACAAAATTGTTACATCTGAGCATTTCCTTTTTTTTTTGTTTACAAGAGCATTTCTTTGAGGTGCCTGCTGCAGTACGATATTCTAAATATGAACAGTGATCAAAAAACATTAGACAAAACAAAGAAAGACTTACTTCAGTTTAATGGACAGAGGGATGGAATATAAAAAGACGTTGATTTGGAAGACACAGATGAAAAAGAAGCGAAAGTGTTCAAACATCTCAGCAAAGAAGTACCAGAAAAGTCCTATATTCGGAGTGAGATCCGGAACAGAGAGACTGTAAAACACGCAAAATACAAAACAAATGAAATGCACACAATGTATGACTTCAGTGAAGAAAAACAAAAATCAAGTATATAAATTAAAGCTTTTGTCTATATGTTAATTAGATTAAGGATACAGTTCAAACATATTTGTAAATTAAAGCTGAAATTAATATTACCTACTGGACAGTAAGTACTATAGTGGATTCAGTAAGCATTGCTCAACCAGAAAAGCAGTAAGATCTTTATCTAACCACTTATGTTTTATCCACTCAACCTCAGATGCATTTATGATCCACACCACCAATGTAAAGGTTTCATTATTCATTAAAATCTTTACATTACTTGGTGTAGAACATTTTTCTCCATTTTTATTATTATAACTTACCTCCACCTGTAAAGACTGGAGTCCTGTGATAAAGCACATTAGATAACAAGCCTTAATAAAAAGTGGAAGCTGTGACAGTTTGTTGGTGGTCACCTACATAAATCCGTAGACGGATGGGATGAAGTCCCACGAGCCGAGCAAAAAGAACGAAAGGCAGATGATGACAAACAGACTGCCCACAAACATGAAGACATACTGCAAGGTGAAGAGCCAGAAACTACTCTTGCATGGGTTCACAGGGATATACAACCGCTATAGAGGACAGAAAAAGAAAAAAGAAAAAAGTGTAAGTGTAAGTGTTGCACGATTTAATGTGTTCTGGAATTAATTCTGGTCATTTTAATGGTATAGTTAAACCACACATTACACTCAATTCCTCATATTGATCAAATCGGTGGTTAGCATGTTTGCCTCTCAGTGCCACTCATTCCAGGTTCAAATACTAAGCTTTGAATAATTCACTAAGGTGCTTAGAAACTAGCAGCAACTGCCCTCTAGTGTTGTTTAGGTTGTATGACAGGTCATGTTAAACCAAGGACAGTTGTGATTTTTGTCAAGAATGTACCAGTACTTACCAAGTATTTATAAAGCTAATTAAACAAATTTAATATTATTTTAAATTCTTACCTTAACACAACATTAATTAATATTTTGACATGACAACCCACACAGGCTATATGGAGTAACACAAGGACATTCATTTCAAAATGTGAAGCATGTAAGTCATATTTTACCTGTAGCAGAAAAAGGAGGGCAGGTGCAAAAAGTGTGACTGGATAAATACTCTGGTAGGTTGCCAAGGCCAAGAATATTGCACTTAACAAGGCACTTCCTAATGATCATGAAAATCAAAAAATCAAAACATGAACAATAAACAGTACATCATATTAAAAGTGTGAAAAAAACTGAATCCTAAAGAATAATAAAGTAGTTTATCTGAAGGTGCATTATATGGGAAGTCAGTTTGTTGTTGTGTTGATGTTTTGAAAATTATTATAAGTATAAAAAATAGTATTAGATTTGCTTTGAAATATTATTAGTAAATTTAGACGTAACAAACATAAGGTACATAAGGCAAACATATTTAAACATAGCATTTTATTCCTTTTTTGCCCCACAGTGTTATGTAAACGTGGACAATGGCAGAACAGACATGTCCTTTTATATAAAAAGTGCAGTGTATTCACCTTTGATTGTACAGAGGATAAAGAGTGCAATAACAGCATTGTTTAGACCACACGTAGACTTTGCAACACAGGACAAAATCGTAAATGGATTCAGCAGGTAACTTGAAGACCATAGAAATAAGAACAGAAAAGTGTTGCTGTAAAACTTTCTGAACAAAACACATTTTTACCAAAGAGGAAAGTTTTTCACAAATTACCAAGTAGTACTGACATACTGGAACCAAACAGATGAGAAAAGTTAAGACTCACAACATTGCCACCTTGAGAGGTATATAGAACATCTCTTTGGGTGAACGCATGAGCTCCAGACAGTCGTGTGGATACCTGTCTGCCTCCAATGCATACTTCTGTTTTCTGAACTAAAGTATTAGAGAAAATGTTAAAGAATAAGGTTATTTTAAAAAAGTAAAATTTTACAGATGCATTTTGACAAAGAGTTTTGAAAGTATTCCAAAATGGTGGTTGGGGTCAGTACTAAACCACGGAGTTGCTATGTTACATTTACATTTGGTCATTTAGCAGACACTTTTATCCAAAGCAACTTAGAAGGTGAGCACAGGGTTCATCACAACATCCCTGGAGCAATGAGGGTTAAGGGTCTTGCTCAAGGACCCACACTGGTAACTTCAGTGGACCTGGGATTTGAACCCCCAGCCTTTAGATTGATAACACAACACCCTAACCACTGAGCTACCACTCCCTCTATGTCCAAAATAACTACTACTTACTAAGTTACTATTGTTAATAACGCTAAATCATATATAAAGTAGGACTCGGGGCTTTTACTGAGTGAGATGGAACTAATTTTAATTTCAAGACTTTATTTGTTTCAATGTATTTAAGTAATGCAAAACAATATTTAATTAATATTAAGATATAATGAATAGAATGACAAAAATTCTTTATAAACTCACCACATTTTTGTTGTAGGTCTCCACTGCTTTATATAATGCTACCGCTGTGATTCCATCAGTAATCTGGAGACAGTAAAATATTTATTTATTAAACAAAACCAAAAGAATAGAAGTATTCAAAATTCATGGTCAAGTGTTTGATTTTACAAAACCAAACACATCTAAATCTAATTATTGTGAGATGTGTCTTTACAGTTTCATCCATATAGTGTATTTACAGGGCATATCTATATAAATAAATTGTATGAAACTTATTCAATATATATATATATATATATATATATATATATATATATATATATATATATATATATATATATATAATTTTTTTTTTTTTTTTTTTTACAAATTTCTAGATTACGTTCCCCTTCAAGCCTAAAATTTGATTTCTAGCAGTTTATACATCAAAAGCTTGATGCAGAACAAATACATCACATAAATGTTCCATAAAGCTGACATCATGTCATGTTAGATTCTGTGTTGTAACATGTAACCCTAATCCAAGTCAGTCAAAATTTTTCAGGCTGAGAAAATACTGTACATTCGCTCACATCTTCTTCTAAATACAAGCATCTTTTTACAAAAATCACTTTCAAAAATCAGTCCATTTCTTTACACTGTCAATCTTAAAAGTTGTTTAGAATATATACTTACCATAAATACAATCTCTGCATAGTCGACCAAAAAATGAAAGAGGTATATGATCAGGGGTGTCTGAAAAAATTCAAACAAATGTTTTTAGGTGTGTAAATGTATCATGTAGACATCATTAGCATGTTCTCTTCTGCACTAAATTAACAGCATTAATAGACAAAGCTAGATAAAATAAATTAATCAGAAATAGTTTTCCCTTCGATGCTTTTACAGTCCTCACTACATCAACTCTATGTTTTTGCCATAATGTGACTCAGATCTTATTGTTAAATGTCTGTGTGGACATAACAAGATTTAAGTTTTTATATGTGGCTTTATCCTATATTAGGGTCACGGGGGGGTTCCCCATGCCCATCCAGGGAAGAGAGTTTCGGGCGCTGGGCAGATACACCCAGGACAGGGCACACACTCACTCAAACACACTCTACATGGGGCAATTTGGAAAACTCAGTTGACTTGATCCATGTTTTTGGACTGTGGGAGGAAACCGGAGAACCCGGAGGAAACCCACACGGACACGGGGAGAACATGGAAACTCCACCCAGATGGGGATTTGAACCGGGAATCCCTAGTGCTGAGAGGCAAACGTGCTAACCACTAAGCCACCGTGCCGCCCTGGCTCTTTTATATATATATATATATATATATATATATATATATATATATATATATATATATATATATATATATATATATATGTGTGTTATTTGTTGCCTATGCACATGCTCTATGTACTCAGCCCACTTTTATAAACCTGCATGATCAGAGCAAGGTCTAATGGACAGCACTAAAGTATACTTCCATTATTCCAAATTATAAACCACTGTGAGTTACTCACTTCATGAAATACATCTCCTGAATATGGTGAAACCCCAAGATCCAGTAGTGCAAGGGCTTCCACAACTGTAAAAAAAAACAGTGTTATATCAGTTATGACATTAAGGCTACACAGTGAAAATTATGATTTTTTTATGCATTTAATAATGTCTTACGTGCATAACATGTAAGTACCAACTTCCAATTCCAAAAGTTTACATTAAATTTTCTAGTCTCTGATCCAGTTAATAAAAAAAATGCACTATGGATACATTAAGAAACGTGTGCTGTAAACTGATGCATCGATGAGGTACTTCTAATAAAACACTAGTACATAATACATTATTAGTGCTGCAAAACATTTTCTTTACTAAGAATCATTTAAATCTGTATTTCAGTTCTTGATAGATATAATAAAATGATTAGAGGAAAACTACCATGAACTAATTTCGGCAAATTCTGAATTTATCTCCATCTGGTTAAATAATTAGGTGGGTGTTTTTAATAGAATGCACATTAGGGGACATGGTTGGTTGGTGTCGAGAAACATGCATGTAATTGTTGAACTACAATGCACATTTATGGCTATATGGCAAGTAAAAATTTTAATCCGCACTTATTTGGGATGTGGTGGCTCCGTGGTTAGGGTGTTATGTTATCAATCTGAGGATTGAGGTTTCAAATCCCATGTTGACTGAAGTTACCACTGTGGGCTGTAGCTCCCTCAGATTCAAAGTCGACAGCACAAATATTCTTGCCAATACTCATTCATTCATTCTCTCCCGCTTTATCCTCTATTAGGGTTGCGGTGGGGTTCCCCATGCCCATCCAGGGGAGAACGTCTCGGGCGCTGGGCAGATACACCCAGGACAGGGCGCCAATCCATCGCTGGGCACACACTCACTCACACAGACACACTCTATATAGGGCAATTTTTGAGAATTCAATTGACTTGATCCATGTTTTTGGACTGTGGGAGGAAGCCGGAGAACCCGGAGGAAACCCACGCAGACACGGGGAGAACATGGAAACTCCACCCAGATGGGGAATCGAACCGGGAATCCCTAGCGCTGAGAGGCGAACGTGCTAACCACTAAGCCACCGTGCCGCCTCTTGCCAATACTGATTAGGTTTATTCTTGAGTTTGCACCTTAACTTTGTACATAACCTTACACCCAACCATAAGAACTGTAACATAAATCAAATAAACAAATACACAATGAGCGATTTCCACATTGTAAACTATTAATCTTAAGAATGATCCTTTGTTGTTTTTTTCACACGAATTTGCATCTTGATTTAGAACCGTAATTACATATCAATTCACTCTAATCAGTTTGTACTCAGAACACAAACCTCATTGGCCGCATGAAATATCTAAGAAAGCTATAGTTTCACGTTGCGACCCGTCGTAGTCCAGCTTCTGAATAACCCTTAATGTTAACTTTGGACCCTTTACAAATATAGTAACCGTGGTAATTAGCAGTGTAACCATGGAAACCATGTTCTTAAAAGAACAGACGTTATAAAATATACACAGTGTACTTCACAGTGTACTTTACAAAGTGTACACAGTACTTTACACAGTGTAACTTCATTTAAACCAATTTAAACCAATTAAAATACAAACTGCTCAAGTAGGCAGTTACAGTGGGCCCTTGAGCAAGGCCCTTAACGGTATTGTTTTTTTATTTCTATTGTTTTTTCTATTTATATATAATACCATGTGCACTTTAAGGAGGAGCGATATATACTGTGTATGCGGGGTATAATGACAATAAAGGTACTCTACTCTACTCTACTCGCTGCCTAGCCGCTCTAGGAGGATGCGTCCCCCGCTGAGTCTTGGTGGATGCGTCCCCCACTGAGTCTTGGTCCTCCCAAGGTTTCTTCCTTAAATAACAACATAAAAGGGAGTGGTTTTTTTTTCTTTTCTTCTTCTTGCCACTGTCGCTTCGGCTCGCTCTTTGGGGGTCTAAAGGCTTTTCATTCTGTGAAGCTGCTTTGTGACAATGTACTGTTGTAAAAAGCGCTATAGAAATAAATGACTTGAACTTACTCTACTGGAATTAGAAAGTAGTTTTGGATAAGAGAGTCTGATAAATGAGCAAATATACTGAAATGTATATTTGCATGCACTGTTAGTGAGTAAAAGTAATTTTTTTTGTATAGTTACTCATCATACAAATAGCTTTCAGACACTTTCCTCTAACTACAATTCTAAGTCTAACATTTGGAGGATTTCACTAACTTGATGAACTATTTAAGTGATGTGTATGTATTTATTATTGGAGAGTCTCCACCCTGCTCCTCCTGCAGGGACTGGGTTTGATTTCAGAGACTCGGGCTCCACACCTCCACTCTGCAGCCTCCAGAAAGCCAAGCTGACCGTCACCTCCTACCTCTTTTCCAGGCGTTGAGGGGAGACGCGACCTCCACTCTGTCGGAGATCAACGCGGCCAAACTGGAGCGGAACAACGCTGCCCGAACCGTTACAGCTAAAACCAAGACCAGCGTCAGGGGAGCCGCCATTTTTTTGGCTGTCAGGAAGAACTCCACGCTGCTCTTCTCACTGCATTATGGGAAATGTAGTCTTCAACGCTCCCAGGCACCGAGCGCGTGCAGTCTGAAGGCTCTTTAAAGGGACTACGAGGGTCGAATAAATAAAGTAAAGCCTCACTTCCTGTGTCTTCCTTCTAGATAAAAACCGAAATTAGGAGCACGAAGATGACTAATTTCGTTACGTTTCTTCCCGACGCCGCATTCGAATTGTTGAACTATTTATTTATTTAGGTGAGTATCTAGTTTTTGTGTTCGTAGCTGTCACGGTGCGGAATAAAAGCCTCTTTTACCTGATGTTAGCTTTGTTAGTATTGATTTTAGCGGGTTAGGAGTTTGTTCTTGATGGCTTTTAAACTGCTTGGCTCTCGGGGGGCGCGAGCGCGTCCGCACAGAAGTGCGCACCGGTGCGGGATTAGAGCGCGCGAGGCGACGCACAGCGCGCGCGGCTAACTGTTAGAACACTTTGAAACTACAGAGAACTATTCATCCTCATCCAGCCAGGTGATGCTGACGAGGTGTTTAACCCAGGCCTCTGTCTGGAGTTTTACTATCAATAAATATCAATAAACCGTTAGTTTAAAATGAACCATCAAGTGATCAATCCGTTACATTCAGATTTTGACCTTTTAAGATTAAACCAATTTTGTTAAGAATTATATATATATATATATATATATATATATATATATATATATATATATATATATATATTTATATATATATATATAAATATTAATATATATTATATATATATAAATATTAATATATATATATATATATATATATATATATATATATATATATATTTTTACATCAAGTGAAATAATTAAAAAACTATAAATAATACATGCCCAGCGATGGATTGGCGCCCTGTCCTGGGTCTATCTGCCCAGCGCCCGAGACGTTCTCCCCTGGATGGGCATGGGGAACACCACCGCGACCCTAATAGAGGATAAAGCGGGAGATAATGAATGAATAAATAATACAGCATAACAATATAAAAACAACAAAATGTATAATACTGCATAACAATAATAATACTTGTAACAATATATTTATCATAAACAAATGCAGATAGTTTGGAAATTAGAAAAGCAACAAATATTTAAATAAGATAACGATTTAAAGGTATTTTTTTTTCTGTTTAAATTAAAGTTCATAAAGTTCACTAGTTCATAATACTACTGCCCTAGCAGTTATTCTAAAATCCTTTAAACATATTCTATTAAAAAAAAAAGAAAAGATTTTTTTAGTTTAGTTTTAACAATTTAGTTTTTCACTTTATGAAAAAAAACTGTCTGTAAATCTCATTTGTACATTAAACAGTGATTTCTCAGTGGTTGATGGTTGGGGGTTCAGCCCAGTTGCCTTTGGTTGGTGCTGCATCATAGCTAAGTCTGTGCTTAAACCGTAATCCCAGCCAACAAGTTTGGGATCCTTAGCATGAAATTTATTGGGACGCATATCATATATAATGTTTTAAACATTTTTGAACATTCATGGGAGGTCCTTACCAGTATAAACACATTTGGACTAATGTTTCCTTTTTAAATAGCATTTAGGGCAGAAATTAGGGGAATACCACTCAGACACAGGGAGAATATGGAAAATCCACACAGAAAGGAAGCGGAATGCCATATCTGGGAATAAAATTCTAAACATTCTTCCTATGAAACAACAGTGCTAAAAGAATCATCATTCATTTCTTTCTTATTTTCTACATCAGTAGTGTAACTCCAAGCATCTGAGGTCACAATCTCAGCTTGACGTTTTAACTCGGAGACAAAGACATGACTCTCATCAAAGTCATATCAGTTTAATGTTGGTTCTCTATCTTTAGTTACTATAGGGAACGCTGATGAGGCCAAGAAAGCCCAACTGGTCTGTAGAGCAAAAACTGCTGCTGGTACAGCTAGTAAAAGCCAGGAGAGAAGGTCTGCTAACAGGCAGACATTCTTGCCGTGAGACTGCCACCACCCGGAGGTGGGCATGGGACGAGATTGCAGAAGAGATCTCCAACGCCCACCCTGATGTTCCACGTACAGGAAAAGAGTGTGAACGACACTGGTTCATAGAGCAAGCAAAAGCCAGAGAGGCTTTGGTAACTAACAGAATAACAGCAGGTGGGGGAGTAACTTGTGCCTGTGTGCATGCTCTCAGCAATTGCATGGCTGACGATAATTTTGGAATGGCAGGTATTATACTCACAGCATTAGACAGAGATTTTACAATAAACTTTTATCTGCTTAGCAATACTTGCAAATCAAAGTCTGCGATTGTTGGGTTAAACCAAAAGTGCAAGTTGACACAAAAAAGGGTCTTTTTTATTTATTATTAAAAACTTATTACTGAATACTTGTACAATTATTACTATATTATAATGGCCATTTGCAATATGCTTTGACTTATATAGATATTTCTTATATCGTGTGTTGTGTTACAGACCTAAAAACGAAAGAACGTCATCTCAATTCATTTGTGTTCAATATCCCATTTTGAAAAGCACTTTTAGGAATTTTTTTTGGAGAATGGAGAATCATTCATCTCAACTACTTGTACGTCACCATCCCTTAAACTGATCTCCTGACAGCCATATCTGGTCCAGTGGATAAAAGCTTATGGCCAAATTAAAGTGGCACTATCTAGTGGCCCGGTTCTGATATCCTGACTTTGTCTCCTATTCACAAATACCGTTCAATCATGACCTCACACCATGATAATGTCAAGATAAGACCTTTCCAAACTGGGGCATGTTTTTGTCATTTATAGAGTGCACACCATACCACTGAAGATAACTGAACTTATATAAATAAGTTTAAACATTAATCTAATATTTTCTTCTTGATGTGATTTTGAACAACATCTAGTGTCAAATCCAGTGACGAAGCTTGTACTTGAAATTTTGAGACTGCAAAAAAAGGACATTGAAAATGACAGGTAAAACTTTGCACCTTTTTTTCCTCTGCACAGTTAAAACATATGAAGAACATGCTCTGTGTTTAATGCAGTATGCTTATTTATGTTTTGAATTATGCAAAGTTCTAATTAACAAAATACATGTTAATGCTTGGACTGTTTTGGTACACACAAATTATTTCCATTATACTATTAAGTTAATTTTAAACGCAAGTTAGCAGTGCAAAAAACTGTGGATTACTTTTAGCTAAAAATGACTAGAACCTTGTCCAGAGTGTAGCACAGAAATCTAAATCACACTAATAAACATCACAATGTTTCTGTTTAGGATCGAAGAAGATAGTTCAAGTTTCCAGGATGAAGAGGAAGAAGAAATGGAAGTCAAATATGTACCAAATGTGGTCACACCTTTAATAAACATTGATTTACCTGTTAATCACACAAATAATGACAGTGAAGGTATTCCTCCAGAAAGCCCCACATGCCCAGCGTCACCCTCTACAGAAAAAAGAAACCTGGAAATGTCGGTGCTTCGACACCAAGAAAGGGTTTTGAAGCTACAAGAAGAATACTATTCCCTTAAAATCAAACATTTAAAAGCCCGGATGCTGATGGACCTTTGATGTGACAATGAGGCTACAGGAAAGAGACTTAACGTTAAACATTAGAAAACTAGAATACATTTATCTTGTAGTTTTAAAGAATTTTTAAAACCAAGTATTGACCATGAACATCCCACTTATCCAGAACCTTGTAAACTCTCAAGATCTAAATGAATACAACGAATTGTTTACTTGCTGAACATTGCATCAACATATTCTGCATATAAATTAGTTTAAACAAATTTATAAGCAAGACATTTTTTATTTGATCTAGTTAAAAGTTTTATTTGTCATACTGTAGATGAATCGATAATGTAGGAGGACATTGTGGGGATTTCTGACTTTTGCTACTTTGATGTTTATCCCATCTTGGTAGAGTTAAGTTTATCACTAAATAATTGAAACTAGTATTTATTGTGTATAAGGAGCAATATACCAAGTTAAAGAGAACATGTTTTAAAAGGTTTATGTTAAACCTCTGAATTTTAGTGAAGGGTAAGAATAATGGTATAATACTTGGGAATAGGTCAAAATTCTATTTTCTTTGGACTTTTAAGACTCATGCTCATATGCTTCATATTTTCATACAGTTCACTTTTCATAAATGTTCTGGGATGGTGAAATTTTTAGGAATGTGTTTCCAGCTCATTGTGTGGCATGAGCTTGCAAATGCTCTGGGTTGCTTAGAACATCAGTCATTCTCTAGAAAGGCAGTTGTTTTGGCGTTGAGTCTGTAATCGGTTGGAAAATTCAAACCATTGACACCATTGAGCCCCAAATAATGGAAGAAAAACTTGTAATGTTGGAAAAAGGCTAATTAATAAATTAGTTAATAGTAAAAGATGCAACAAAACATTTTCAGGTTTCACCATAATTATATTCCAGTCATGCCTGCCCTTTTACAAAAAGCAAGGTCTATAGGGACATATGACAAGTTTTGTGTGGACATTCACTGACCTCCAGAGCCTTAGCCTCAACCCACATCGTAACTCCCTTAGTGATTAATCAGTACATGGGCTGTGAGTCAGACCATCTCCTTTTCCAGCATCTAATGACCTCCGAAACTTGTCTTTGGACAAAGTGCACATTTTTACACCAACCATAAAGACAATGGGGATAGAAAAGTGGGGAACATTCACAATATTCATACGGGTGTCTTGTGTCAAGACAAGATTTAAATATTTGAACAAATCCTATCAGTAACCAGATCAAGATATGGAATGAGGGTTATGTTTACCAGTAGAGGCTGTGATGCTGTTTTGGCTGAAGCTTGGTGCTCTATTAGTTTACTATTTTAATGAGATGGCAAACGCACAGCAATCAGTGATTTACAAAAGACTGTTTCTGTAAATGCATGTTCTTAGATTTTAGGAACATTATGTTGATGATCTTGCAGAATATTTAAATTGCCGTTTGTAGTTTTACATAGATGCTGATTCCACATATGTATTAAAGACAAAAATTTCTAAAATTATTTTTGTCCCATTCCTTCTCTGTGGTAAAGATTTTGTGTGCAGTTGACAACCTGTCACTTTCTTTTGTTTTGGGCTGTTCACATTAAGGGTCGCCACAGCACATTTTTCTCAATCTCTCCATATCCTGAGCATCCTACTCAGTCAACCCAACCATTTGCAAGTCCCCCCCTCAATATTCTACACTTAAAACATTTAACTGCATTAGCTGGTGTTTTAAATGAGAATAAATGTTTACCTCATTTCCAAACCAGCGTGCATTACACCGTTGATTAATACTGATAAACAGTGTAATTTGATGGGTAAAAACTACAGGTCTTAATCATTCAAAATTCAAATCACATTTAAATGCATATCTTGGAAGTTCAAATTAATAATTTAAAGTACTTTCATTCATTCATTATCTCCCGCTTTATCCTCTATTAGGGTCGCGGTGGGGGGGGGGGGATTCCCCATGCCCATCCAGGGGAGAACGTTTCGGGCGCTGGGCAGATAGACCCAGGACAGGGCGCCAATCCATCGCTGGGCACACACTCACTCACACAGACATACTATATATGGGCCAATTTGGAGAATTCAATTGAGTTGATCCATGTTTTTGGACTGTGGGAGGAAACCGGAGAACCCGGAGGAAACCCACGCGGACACGGGGAGAACATGGAAACTCCACCCAGATGGGGATTCGAACCGGGAATCCCTAGCGCTGAGAGGTGAACGTGCTAAACCACTAAGCCACCGTGCCACCCTTAAAGTATTTTATACATTGTTTACACACAAAAATATTATTATTAAAAATAGAGATCAAAAGATCTCCTTTTTAAAGGTCAAACAAAATGTACTGGTTTCAGTCGTGAAGGGGATGAAGTAGCCTCAGCTTGGACCAGACCTCACAGCACCCGCCGATCATCCGTTTATTCTGCTCTTAGTCAGTGTGCAAGGTCCTGGGTTTGGTCCTGTTGCATGCCTGGGAGGCTGAGACATTTCAACAGTGAGGACTCATCATGTGGTTTCATCACCAATTGTAGATTACACTGAGTGCAAACAGAACAGACTACAGTTTTAAAGCATAAAATACACACAAATATAAACATAGTTTTCTATGTTTATTCCATGTTTCACTTTTTGCCAACAAAAGGAAAAGACAATTAACCACCCAGACAACCTGCAGCTTTGTCCCTTACCTGACTCCACCTCCCTCCCAAGAAAACCCCTGAAAATTACAATATTTTTTAAACCAATATTAAATAATAGACCTGTAATTACTCAAAAATCTGCTTGACAAAGTAAAGAAGTACATTATTAATATCTGAACAGTAAAATCAATACACAACGTTGTCACCTAAAACAATTGACAATCATTAAATGTACCACCAGGTGTCGCTCTCTCATTTCAGTGAACCCACAAGCATCACAAATATAAAACAGCAGATACTGAACCTGACCTAGAAGTTTTCAAAAGTAAACTTAAAAAATTCAAATCCAAAATTTTCAATCCAAGGCTTCATTAATAAGAAATAATTCAACTTTTAAACCCTTAATTATTTATATTTTTGTTCAGGCATGCACAAAAATATTGAAATATTTCAGTGGAAAAAAACCCAAAGGCACTCATATTAAAATAAAAGTTTACTTACCGTAAACTCCACAAAGACTGTTGTGCTTGAACAAACCTCTACGTCCTCGCTCGCACAGTTACATTCAACAAAATAAGTTTTTCTTCTTTGCCGTTACCCTTATTGAAGTCATGGAGTTGAAGCCATCAGAGCACTCAGAAGCCACACAGAAGGAAACATAAACAAACAAACAAACAAAAAAGAAACAACATGGACAGATCACCAGCCCATTGCAAGACAGACACACAAACACCTTTGTTCACACATTAAACACCTGAAGCATTGTCATATAACTCTCACCTAATATTCTGTTTTCGACTGTAAGAGGAATAAGATACTAAGTGTGACAATGAAAGGAAAAAAGGAAAGGAAAAAAAATGTTACCAAGCTGGAACAACCTAAACATACATACAGCGGTATATGCAAATTATGAGGATCTCATGTAGATCATTTCTACACCGTTCCCATATTTTGCTACCATCAACAGTAAGGGCTTTAAAACACACCTACTCTATAGATAGTCTTTACCCAGCCACCTTACATATGCACCTGTGCAGCACCAGACTACCCCACTGAGAGTAGTAAGCCTTTCCTGTAGGCCAAAGACCAGATTCTGCGCTTAAACAGGGAATGAATTCCACTTTCCACTCATCCTTTGGGTGTTGTTTCTCTTTCATTACTGAAATTGGCAGGATCAGACTTTAAAAAGTGCCAATTAAATTGAAATGAGAAAGATGTGAGTTAGTGATTTTAGTGCTAACAAACAAGGACTGAAGGAAGCTGTGAAAATCAACAATTTGCTGCTTTCATTGAGTTACAAGCTTGATATAGATATTGTAAGCCAGAAATATGCAACCAAATATTTAATGTTATTTACTTTAATTTACTCTGCCTGACAAAACATTAGCTATGTTCTACGCTAACACATTAGTAGTAGTAAACACCAGGAAACAGAAACTAAAATTTTATACTTATCTCTCCCAAAAATGTCTTCTGTGTATACACACACACATATACGGCATCAACAAGTATGAGAGGTCCCTGGGTGTGCCATGTCGGAATGAAGTGACAGTAAGAATTTACTGATTTAAGATGCTTGCCCCTAATTTATACCCTTTCATGCACATGGTGTTTCAAAAAGCATAATCAGGTTTTTGTGATCAGGTAATGATTTCCATTACTCAGTGATCCATGCACCTTTAGCCCACTGAAACGTTTCCTTACTGTTTCCATTAGACATGAATGGCACTTAAACTGGCTTTCTGCTGTTATAGCCCATCTGTGCTAATGGTATGTGGACAGATGTGCCCCAAAACATTTTTGGTTTAAATGTGACGCTTTGAGTTTGTAAAATAGAAAACATTGCATTTTAGCATACCAGTTACTCCCCATCTGTAAAACATGATGTTGGTTCTATTTGGTTTGGGCTCAGCATTGAACTGAAGACTAGATTCTGAATTAAATTCCAAGTCAATATGTAACAATTTATTTATTCTCACTTGCTGCCATGTAAGTAAATACTACCGACTACCGATTCTTTATGAAATAGTGGACACGCCACTTTCCATAAACAAAAACAAACAGCCTGTCTGAGCACCAACTTTTATTTTTATTTTATTTTAACCAATTTTTTTGTTGCTGAACATTTTTGTGTATAACAAGTTTAACATATTGAAAATTACACCAACTGTGTCCTGCTCAAAATGAAAGAAAAAAGAAAAAACAGTATTCATTTAGACTAGCAGAAATATTCATTCATTCATTATCTTCCGCTTTATCCTCTATTAGGGTCGCGGTGGGGTTCCCCATGCCCATCCAGGGGAGAACATCTCGGGCGCTGGGCAGATAGACCCAGGACAGGGCGCCAATCCATCGCTGGGCACACACTCACTCACACAGACACACTCTATATGGGGCAATTTTGAGAATTCACTTGACTTAATCCATGTTTTTGGACTGTGGGAGGAAACCGGAGAACCCGGAGGAAACCCACGCAGACACGGGGAGAACATGGAAACTCCACCCAGATGGGGATTCGAACCGGGAATCCGTAGCGCTGAGAGGCGAACGTGCTAACCACTAAGCCACCGTGCCGAGCAGAAATATTATATGAAAAAATAAAACAGAGAGTTCATTCAGACTATCAGAAAAATTGTGTAAACAGAGACTTATCTCCTAATTATTGTTTTAATCTTCAAGCTAACATCCCTTTTAAAAATACCTTTAGAAAATAATTGATCAAATGCATGTAACACAATACAAATTACTTTCTGAGCTTCAGAAACACTTTTCAAAATCTATTGCCTCACAATAAAAGACGTGCATTTGCAAAATAGAAACCATCAAACCGCGAGTGATGCAACAGGAGAAAATTAGTTCCAGAAAATGGGAGTGTCTTAATTGTGGGGCACCTTGTTTTCTGCTTAATGTTCCATTCTATGCCACTCATCCACTCCCATTCTTCACCCCACTGATGTCCTACCACTAGCTCCGCAATGCCCTAAATGTATAACTTTTCCAATTTCATCCTCACACAGAGAAAGCAATAACAGATGCTGCAGGAGAGGCTGCTGATTCTATTCTCTTTAATATGTTCCCATTACCTGTAGCACTGGGAAGCCTGCGTGAGGAGTGTGATGCTCTGCATGCTCTCTGACCTGGTTTGATGGAGTCACATAGGAGAGGAGGATGCAGCAACCTCAGCTACCAGCGGGAGGAAATCAGGGATGGCAGGTGCATGTTAATGACATTACTATAGCAAGGCACCCAATCTGGATTGATGGGGCAGAAAACTGGCTCATTTTCAAGGCTAGTGATGCAAAAGGATGATAAGAGCTGTGAGAACAGAAAAAAGAAATAAAGCCTCCTTTTTTCAGTAGCCTCATTTTTACCCTCCAAGCTCGTTCAAAAGCCCTACACTGTATACATCCTACCCCATCAGAAAGCAGTCATCTGCATCAAAGTCTGTGAGTATAGACTGTCATTCACAAGTGTGCAGTCACATCCTGTGCATTTGTCTGTGTTCAGGCAGGGGCTCATTCAAGTATGCAACTTTGTAGGACTAATGTAAAAAAAAACATGAAGCATATTTAAAAAATGTGCCTAAAATATGTGCTACAGCAAACAAAAACATTTTTTGGACAATACTTTACATCCAGATATGTCATTTTCTGGTCAAACACATCTGCGCCCCTGTGTTGAAAAACAGTCTACTGAAACATTTGAGCCCAGTGCAACATCTCTGTCCTAAAGTTTTTAGTGCACCAGTCTACTTACTTCAGTAGCCAAACCTGCAAGAGCGAGAATGTGCTTGACAAACCAAATAATATATTGAATGTGCATACCTAAAAGTTTTTTTTTACTATTTTGTTACATCCCACTAACTGAATAACAGTTAGTGGGATGTAAAAAAATGGATAGTAAAATAATAAAATAAAATAAAAGATAAAATTAGATTAAGTGTTACTTTCAAGGTTTAAATAAGGCAAATTTTATTTTTATTATTTTTTTTATCATTTTATTAATAGTTCTATGACACACATTACACTATGGGGACTTATGGATTAATGTTTATAAATTGGAGATAAGGGAATGGCTCAATTATTTTCAGATAAACAACAGGGCTCATTTCATTCATTCATTCATTATCTCCTGCTTTATCCTCTATTAGGGTCGCGGTGGGGTTCCCCATGCCCATCCAGGGGAGAACGTCTTGGGCACTGGGCAGATAGACCCAGGACAGGGCGCCAATCCATCGCTGGGCACACACTCACTCACACAGACACACTCTATATGGGGCAATTTGGAGAACTCAATTAACTTGATCCATGTTTTTGGACTGTGGGAGGAAACCGGAGAACCCGGAGGAAACCCACGCGGACACGGGGAGAACATGGAAACTCCACCCAGATGGGGATTCGAACCGGGAATCCCTAGCGCTGAGAGGCGAACGTGCTGACCACTAAGCCACCGTGCTGCCCGGCTCATTTCATAACTAAAAAAACATTCACAGTTGAAGTGTAACAAGTGAAACAGCATGGCAAAGGAGATACTGGAAAATGTGCAGGTGCCTTCTTTTTACTGTTCAATGTATTATGTATTGTTCTTTCTATTTTTATGGAAAATAAGATTTGATATAAGAATGTGTCTATAAAAATGCTTGCTTATTGTATGTTGTAAGCAATAATGGTATTTTTTTCTGCATTTCTTATCTTATCAAATGCGTCAGATCTTTTTTTTTTTCAATTCAACTAGACCTTGCCACCATTACTGACATTTTAACAATGGTTCCATATAGAATCTTTCTTCATTTTTTAAAATCTGCTTTGAAAATCTTAAAGTAAGCTAAGATCCATTTTCCCAGGTTTGTGATGTCAGATAGGTAAAGCACATGGGACACTGTACATCAGGAAAACATATTGAGCTGGGTATTCCCACATATAAGACATGCATGACCCCTAAAATCTCTATTTTTAAAAAAAGATACAAGCTCTAAAAGGCCTTTAGCAGCTTAAACTTCAAGATGACGAAGAAACAATGGGAGCACAATCTTATTTTATGAAACACTTTCTCAGTCAGTGGCTTGTGATTATACTTTAGCTGCTGAGTTCCTCCATGGCCTTCCAGTATCAAAGGCAGACATTTGATTTCGAAAGCCCCATCATACAAAGAGATAAGAAGAACAGTACAAGAACAGAATGACTGCAAGTCTTTTTGGACTGGATGACCTTTTAGCAGAATTCAACCAAAGTTTCAGAAATCTAATTGGCCGTGGTCTGTATGATGTCTCGTCTGAGTGTATCGATTCAGGAACTTTTCTATTGTTATATTGAAGGGCAGGGTTCACATTAATACCAACAAGAATGTAACTCTGGAAACC
Source organism: Corydoras sp. C115 (assembly GCA_019802505.1). Classification (NCBI taxonomy): domain Eukaryota; kingdom Metazoa; phylum Chordata; class Actinopteri; order Siluriformes; family Callichthyidae; genus Corydoras; species Corydoras sp. C115. Next base: position 1,581,399 of record JAFMOC010000035.1, on the reverse strand, counting down.
CAGTATCGCTGTTTGGCCCTGATATTATTACAAGACTCTCATCCACTAAGTAACCAATTTATGTAAATTTTATTATTGGGGACCTAATAATAAAATTGGGGACAAGGCTGAAACAAACCAACAAGGAGGGTAATAATATTACCCTCCTTGTTGGTTTGTTTCAGCCATGTACTTTTTTCTAGACCAGCCCATTCAGCTTGCGGTGCCTTTTGAATTATGATGAAATAAAATGGTATATTTTGTGAAATAATTGACTATTACTTATTTTTGTATTTTTATATTCTGTAACATGGCCAATGTATTAACAAATTACATTAATATAATTGATTCATTTAAAAATTACTTTAAAAAGACTTCAACATCTAATTTTCTTCAGATTCGAACCTGGATCCCCAGTGCTGAGTGTCATCACATCCTGCAACATAAAGATTCTAAACATTAAATTGCTAGAATTTTAGAATGCTGTTCAAAAGATTCACAAAAATAAACCAGCTGTATTTGAAGATGGGACAATGGTTGCATGTACATTCTGTTTTTGTAGTGTTTTCCTGTAGTAGCAGAGGGCAAAAGCATTTGAACAGACAGATCGATTCACTTCAGGGCTCATTTGCAGCATTGATGTTGCATATTCACTGTAAGGACTAAGCCACATTATTTTTTAATCAAACTTTTGTGTTTCTCTGTACAATATAATTTATCTTATTGAAGCTTAAAAGGCGCGGCACGGTGGCTTAGTGTTTAGCACGTTTGCCTCTCAGCGCTAGGGATTCCCAACTGGGTGGAGATTCCATGTTCTCCCCGTGTCCGCGTGGATTTCCTCCAGGTTCTCCGGTTTCCTCCCACAGTCCAAAAACATTGATCAAGGTCAATTTAATTCTCCAAATTTTCTCATGTAGAGTGTGATTGTGTGTGTGTGTGCGTGTGTGTGTGTGACTGTGTGCCCAGATTGGCGCCCTGTCCTGGGTGTATCTGCCCAGCGCCCAAGATGTTTTCCCCTGAATGGGCATGGGGACCAGCACCCTAGTGGAGGATAAAGTGGAAGATAATGAATGGATGGAAGCTTAAAAGGCATCTGTGAAGGTTGCAGGAAAAACGCTGTATACAAGTCACTTTAGTTTGGAATTTTCTGTTCGGTCAAAAAAAGTTGTTTTCTTGGTGTAAGATTTTTATGTAAATAAGGCAATTCTAATATTCCAACTCCATGGAGGGTGTGAGAGAAATGGGATTGGGCATGTTGCTGCAATCATGACTTGCTTCCCAGATCAGAATAATTTCTCTTTTATGCGGTTCATAAAAATGAAACCAGTATTGTTAGATAAAATAGACATGTGCTAAGAACTAACTTTCAACTTATTTGTAAATTGAATTAGTGGTTTAGCATTTTAAATTAATAGAGGGTAACCAAATATTCTCTTTTTTGAGCTTCCCTTATATAGTGCTAAAGGAATGCTAAGGTTTTACATTTACACACATTGCTATTGTGGTAATTAAAATCTTTTAGGGCCAAACTTTACATCTGTTTGGAGCATCATACCTCATCTAAATGATATCAGCGTTGGTTCCTGATTATTAGAGAAGAGAATGAAGGGGACTTACATAGAACACAGCGAGACAGATGGATTACAGTCTGTAATTGTAAAACTACTAAGTGCTTCTATATTTAAAGAAGAGTTGGTAAAATGGACCATAAATGTAGACACAACGAGGTACACCTAATAAAGTGGGCGGTGAGTGTACTTTTGAATAGTATTATGACTAAATGAATTTAAACAAAATGTTACATCTTCTTGAAAAGGTCACTGACTTAATTCATCGGCAGTGTGGATTTATAATCATTAGGTTTGCAGCTAACAGGCATAATTAATGATATAATGTGAGCAAAGGTTATAGTGTTAATAAAATATATTATTTATGAACAGTTGTGTTCCAATATAGATAATTATTTGAATTATTATCTGTTGACCTGGGAGACTGCTTCCATGGGTTATTATTAACCCAGTGAAATCCATGCACCATGAAACAGAAAATTGTGGGTGTGCTTTCAAAACAGCTTCTGTAGGTAGTGCATGAAAAATGCATGTCAGGCCAACTTGATATCCAGCAGTGGCAATTTCCAAAATTAGGTCACCGTTTTTGCAATTTTGGACCTATTACTGCTGCAATTGGAAGAATGGCAAAAAATGTCCTCAATGTCATGTGAATGATGCAAAGAAGAAAAAAAAACGAAGACACTGTAAATCTAGAAAAAGAGCCAAGATTATAGCTGAATGTCAGTTCTAGACAAAATGCACCCTGTTTAAGAATAGTTGATACCATGTAAAGCTTTTAAAAGAACAATGATTTCCAGTCACAAAGACCATTTCAAGGATGACTGCTAGCTCCAGATGATTCACTGTCATCTTCAAAACAATGACTCTTATAGAAAATGAGTCAGTTTAACCTTCTCCTCATTGTTCATTTGTTCTGATCCAACTTTGCTCTTTGTGTTTGACATCAGCACTGTTTTTTTTTTTTTGGAAAAGCTACATTCAGCTTCAGCTTTTGTGCCTTGTTTACATCCCTCTTGTTCAGTCTTCTCTTTTTGCCCCTGTGTCTTTTCCATTACAATCTTCTGCTGTGCAGAATGTGAGACTGTCAGTCAGTGACATTTCTTTGTGGCCACGCGTATTAATCTCAGCAACCATCTGCAAACCCCAAAGCTCTCAAACAAGCCCCTGCTTCACTGTCAGTCCCTTTACACACTGCTGACTCTTTGCCAAGCACTCTTGCCAACCTCAAAGCTAGTAGCTGCACACTGGTGCCCACCCAAAAAGCATCACAGCTTCCAACTTGTTCTAACTTTGTTGACCCAAATTGCCAATGCGTCCTCTGTCTAACAAGTCAAAAATCAAGGGTGTTATGAATGTAGAAATAACTGGAAGTTAAATCCCATTACAATTCAGTCTTTCTTATACCAATGTTCTTTACATCATCGTGATGTTGAACTTTTGCTAGAGCAAAGAGAGTTGTAAAATCAACCAAAACATGTCTGGTCAAGTTTGCCTACAATTAAAGTTTTCGAATGATCTGACGAACTAAATATCTGTCCTCACAGGGGACACAAATAAAGTCTTCATTAAACAAATCTAAAAAGATAACATTAACTGCAAAAACTGATTCATAAAACATTTGCTGTGCTGAATTTATGTCCTTAATAAAGATGAAATTTTAGGGTCATGGTGACAGTATTTAGCAGCAGTAAAATAAAAGCATTAAATTTAAACTTACTTTTCTCATTCCCACTGTCTAATCTCGATCACCACCTGCGTTTTATCCGTACTCACATTGACCTGCTTCTACACTCTTTATACTGTACATGTCTTGTAAGACATTATTATTTTATTAAAGTGAGATTCACAAGATGTCATAATAAAAGCTGTTTAAAGTTCTCATATTCTCTTGTGATTTGCCTTCAGCAGAGCTACTGCATCTCCTTCTTTTGCACAAAGTTGCCTTTAGGTAGAAACAAAATGTCATAGCTTTCCAAAAAATGGTACATATTTAGTGGTAATAAAACTTTTAAATATATGTTTTTTACACAATGAAGCTTGTGAATTAACTTCTGTACTGGAAAATGATACAGGTTTATTAGGCAAAAAACATTTGCTGTTATATACCTTTTTTATACTGTGTTCTTGCCACTGTATGAATTTATACTACAGTTTTGAATCGAACACTGGGCACACACTCACTGACAGACACACGCACACACACACACACACACACACACACACACACACACCTAGGGGGCAATTTAGAGCAGCTAATTCACATTAAATCCATGTTTTTGGACTAAGGGAGGAAACTGGAGAACCCATAAACCCAGGTTGGGATTGATATCTGCATCCCCAGTGATGATAGGCAAAAGCACTGTCACTGTGACACCCTAATAATAAAAAAATAAAACACATCTAGCAGTCCTAGCAAGTTATTCATCAGAAAATATCCTCAACAGTGGGTCTAACTTGGAGAACTTTTTAACACTTTAACACAGAGAAATCTGATTGTTAATATTAATAGCAAATATTGGGATATTAAGTGTACAAATACGAGTACAATGTAAATACATTCTGTTTTCAGCTTAAGTTAACTGCAGCAATGATCAGTGGTGACCACATGGTAACACAGGTCTCAGAAGTGCATTTGATTATTTTCCTGTTCATTTTCTGATTGATGATTTGTTGTTAAGACTTTAAAAAGTTGTAAGTAAAAGTTTAATGCTTTTTGTGATTTAAGTCATGTGTCATTTTTGTAGCTCAGTAGTGTACATTACTGCTTAGTATTCTAACCCACGACAATGTCAGCTTAAAACAACATGTGGTGGTTGTGGCGAGTGCTTCTACTACGCCTGGGGTCTTGGATTGCACTACAGAGCCATCAGGAAGATCAGTATATATAGATGACAAAGTATGTTTTTATGCCAGTATAATGCCTGCTCCAAGTTACACATGCACACAGTGTGTCCAGACTCCCCCACCAGTCCCCCCACACACAATTCATAGTACTTACCCCCTGGCCACACAATCTATGGCAGAGTTTGCTATTTTGTGGAACTATAAAATGGTTCTCAGCAGAAAATCCTTACTTTTGGCTATTTGCAAAAGATATTTTAAAATATGTTGTTAAATTACCTTACAAGCATGCTCACCAAAATAAAGTTAATTGGACAATAAATTGAAACATTCGAAGCAGACACTGGTGTTGTGGGTAAACAGGCACTATAATGATGGTAAGGTCAGTCCCTCTCCGGGCTCTTACAGCCTGGGCTGAAATAATAATGACCATAAACAGTGTTAATATTTTATCGCTGTGGTGGCCTTGCCGTCGGAGAGAGGGGCTTTAATAATTTGTGGGTGTGAGTGAAAACCCCTCAGGCTTGACTGACAAGCTGTATACCCGTGACTCGAACAGCAAAACAGACCTAGCAGCAGAGTTGCCAGATTTGACAGTTTCAAGCAGCGTTTGATTTACTGTCTTGCTTCAGGCAGGTGCAGGTAGCATTAGGGGTGGGGTTGAACAAACAATGGGCTTTAACTAAGGGGACCTTAAATTTTGACACATAATGCTGGCTTTAACATAACATGCTGTCTATAGCAATTGCACGTCATACACAACAAGACCATCGAACACTGAATGCCATGATGAGATAAACGCAATGTAGTGGTTTGTGATTGATGAGGTCTTTTCTTTGTAAAGTTTAACAAATAGATTAAGTAATTTTGTAAAGGATAACATTTTCTTTTGATGTATTCTAGTTAAACTTGCAGACAAAGGAAACCAAATAATGTCTAATCATTAGAGAAATAAAGACATTTAAAGGCAAAAAAAGGCATTTAAATATTTATGGCTGTATCTTTGCACATTAAAGACGTGTACTTGTGTTAGTGATACTGGAATTGCAAAATTACAAGTCAAATTACACAATTTGGCAACACACTCATACCCATTGAGTCTTAAACCTCTTTCTGCAGTGTGACACAGAGTGCGCATTCTAAACAAGCACTGAAGTCTGGAAAAAGGGCATGGTCTTATCAATGGTCAACAGTAATTACCCTGTAAAGGTGAAGCCCAAAAATCAGCTGTTAATGTTGTGTTTTGAAAAAGAAAGAGTTGAAGTGTAAAAGTATAAACCTGTTTCTTATTTTCATTGCAATGGTCGTCTTATCTTATTTGGAATGGTAGCAATTTATATTTACAAAAACAATGCAACTAATCTAATACTTAAAAAAAACTTAATACCTAAAAAAAACTTAAAAACAAGTCATAAAACAGAAATAACAGCGAATAAATAAAACAGAATTTAAACGTGTATAGCTGAACTTATTTAATTTTTATACATCACAAGTCTCCATCTGAATCCAACTTACTTAGGCCTATTTAAAAATGTATCATTTCATACAGACACATATGTTTCTCTTAAAATGGTTATTCAAAATAGTTTAAATTTGGTGACAATGTAAATGAATGTTTCTATGACATGCATTATTTTTCTATAAAGTCTCCATCAACGTTGACAGCATCATATCAGTGTGAGTTCCATATTATGTCCTGTTTACATTACCATGTTCTCACAGCATGAATTACACTCTCATCATCTTCAAAGTGTGTTCCACACAAAGCATCTTTAAAAGGTTTACAGAGATGGAAGTCTGAGGGGGACATATCTGTCTATATGCTGGATGAGGCAATACTGTCAAATCCAATTTAGGTTGGCCAATTTGACAGTTTACTACAGCTGTGCCATCTATTGAAATGATTTAAAATAAAACCCAGCCAAATGAAACACGTTTCAGGCATTAAAAAGTTAACTTTGCTCCCTTTTAATGGCAAAAAAAAAAAAAAGAAAGGAAAAAGCCAGGATTCACATTTTAACAACCCTTTAATTTACCACAAAATGTGATGGATTGTTTAAATGAAAAGTTTAATCATTTATGGCCACTGCAAATTCTGCTCAGACCAGAATTTCCAAATCTGGGCATAACTAACTTGGTTCTAACTATTACATCACGACAAGACTTGAGTAGTTGATATGGCAGACTGTTCTCCGATCAGACCAGTGTAAATCAATAAGTATTGAAACACCAGCTTAAACACTTTTGGTTGCTTTATTGCCATCACAATTTTAAACAACAAAATCACCAAAGCAACTCAATCACACGTCACTGTCCCAGATAAAATAAGAAAAAAAAAAACTAATGCAATAAAAGCTGTGAAGTAAAATAAAAACTGTGGAATTCTTGAGCCATAAAATTCTGAAATGTTTTCCCCCAACAAGATACATTTTGAGCAGTTAGAACACATTACTGTATACTTGTATAAAAGTTTATCAACATGCCATAAAACATCAGATAATACAAGCAAGAGCTTCCCAATATGAGACAATAACAAACTAATTGGAGGAAACAGCACTGTGATTCATGTGGTTGGTGTCCTTCTACACCATGAGCTTTCATTTCCAATATCAAGACAGTTAGATGGTATGTTACTTAAGAATATACAGAAAATGTCTTAATGAATCTCTTCATAAAGATGATTAGAAGGGGATTTATCCATTACGTTCTTTAAAAATATTCAACCTTCAACAACACCAAAAAAGTTCAAAAATAGAGAAAGGTGACTGATTTGAAAAAGCACAGGAAAAGAGCAACGACGAGACAATGAGAATAACAAAAATAGCAATGTTCTTTTCACATATGTAAGCACTTCTTTTTTTCTTTAGAAAAGTTTTTTGGTGTTCCAGTGGCATACAGGAAGTATTTTAGACCTTGTTTAATGGATAGAATAACATGCATGCCATACCGAAATAGAAAATAACACTACAAGAAACTGTATGGTCCAGAACGTAGTGTTTGGATTGCGGAACACTGACCAAGAAAAAAAAAAGTTGAGTCACAGTTGCTTTTTTGTCACAGTTTGTTTGTACAATACTTTACACAGAGTCCAAGCCATGGTTCTCTCCATTAGCGCAATGGCCCAATGACAAGGAATAAGGCAGGCTTATGGGTGAGTTTTTAATGTGGCATTCTGATTCACTGATGGCTGTTTCTTTGCTCTTTTTCGTCTTCTTTAGCTCCCCATCCTCTTCACTTAGAAAGCATTGAGGCTCTCCAGGGCTACCTCATAGCAGAACTTGTACTGCTCCTGAACAAAATATTTTACAACCATTAATTTTGCAATTAAAGGCGCGATGCTATATGGCCAGTTATGCTGTTTCTGGTAATATAACGCAAGACCATCTATTTTTAGGAGCTGTAAACATGATGTGCTCATTTGGAAATCTTCATACCATGTCAAGTACTGTATATAAGATCAGACATCTGTGTACTTTGTATATACAGTATATAATATATATTTACAGCGCAATATATAGACGAAAATGTCAGGACACCAGGACCTTACGCATTCTAAGTCGATCCCTTATTCGAAACTGAAATGGGTTTCACTCTTCTGGGAGGGTTTTATACAGGATTTTAAATGTTGTCTGTGGTCATTTTTGGTTGTTCATCCAGAAGAGCATTTGTGAAGTCAGACACTGATGTTGGGTGAAAGGAACTTAGATGGGGACGAGGTCAAAGCCTTCAACCCAACCTTTTGGTTTCCAAGTCCTCTATATGGTCCAAGTCATGCTGGAACAGATAAGGACCTTTCCCAAATTGTTGCTTAAAGTGGGAATTTAAGTTAAGAAGTTAAGAAATTAAGAAGTTAAGTCGGGCTATCAGTCATTTTCAGTCATGGATTTTGTACATGTCCCTCTCACATAATTCAGGACTCAGTCTTCAGGGTGATATTTGAGCCTGCATGGCTAGATACTTGTTTAGATAAACTTCATACACTAGGAAGTGTGTCCTAATACTTATAAAGTGATCATACAGTGTGAGTCTGGTTAGGAACAGTAATTTATACAATAAACATATTAAATGATATTGTTCAAGTTTGGTGGTGAATAACTGTCATACATGTTTCTAGAGTTCTCGTCTTAATTAAAATACTGAATAATTACACATAGTGAACTAGACATAAACAACACTGATTAAGTCCAACAAGATTATTGATTATCACACAACATTTTATGGGTTTCATTAGACTGAACCATATACGGGTCAAATGATTAAACAAATTTGATTTGGCAAAATAGCGATGATTTAGCATACTAATTAACATGTTACAAATGCATTAAAAAAATATAAATAAAGCACTACTCTTTAATGAACATATATCACTTACCATAGTCTCAACCATGTTAGATTTGTTGTTTCTGAGCGTTTTCACTGTGTGAAACACGTCAACAATGTTCTGCTGTTGAATCATCTCACAGATGCTACATATGGCACAGAACGTTCCACTACGACCTCCACCAGTCCTTAAGAAAGAGGGGGGGGGTGGGGGGGTGAGACAATTTCAGTGTAATGTAAAATTTATTTAGTTTTAATTACACTGATGTTAAATACATTGTTGTAAATATATAATATAATATTGGATTTAATTTCCTTTATAACATTCAAAATCCCATTTAAAGCCAAGTTTATAATTCTGCATCTCAAGTAAATCTATTCAGGTATGGATTTGTTTTCTATTACATCTGCAAAGATGTCAGTAAAGCACGAGCATGGATAAAATTCTTCGGAGAACTTTTTTCTGAGCAGCCTTAATGACTGATTGACTCGATACATGCTTAATGAAAGAATTATTGTGTTTAATGGATATCTGATTGGTACTGATGACAGGATGCTAAATTTATCCCCATCCAATAAAAACAGTGCCTGGCCATGTACAGAGTTATTAGGTTTTTTAATCGCCGAACCTTATTAAGTTTAAATTGCAAAAGAGAAGGAATGCATTTTGTTTCATTGAAGATTTTTTTATGATTTTGGTTGTAAATTCTTTACTGTCTTTTTTATTCCACTCTCTCCTTCACTGGCTATTTTACTGTCCGTGCACATTGAGTTACTGTGTCATTGCCCACAGTAAAGCTAAAAATCTCATATACTTCATCTGCAGATATGCTTCCCAGCAGTCATGTACAATGACTGCATTAGTTTTTTTCCCCCCGCTTTTAATCCCATTATATTATTTTCACATTGCACTTATTGAGATGCAGTTGTTTATGTGTAACCTACTTTCCAGCATTATTTATTGTTTTTGAATACTATTTTTGTTGTATTTTTTAATACCCCACATACCCTGCACATATTACATTTGTACAGTTCTTAAAATAAGCATTTATTTAAATGAAGTTCCAAGTGGAAAGAGAAATATTGTCTTTAATGCGGGTCATTTAAATAACTTGGTTGCTGGTAGGCAGGTCTAATTTTGTCTAGGGGATATAAAGATGAAAGCAATTCAATGAATAATAAATAAGTATGAATAATGTTTGTTAAGAACAAATTGGCAATATTCTAATGAACCGTTGAAAGGTGGAATAAATATCGAAAACGGGTGCCCCTCATGTATCTGAGATTTCTCTTATCTTTGTCTCTCTGCTGATTAAATATTTGCTTCTTTAGCTGAAGAACAAAGAGACCTTAAATTAGGATGTTCTGGTATTGTAAAAAAAAAACTGGTGAAACATGTTTATGCAGACAAGAACTACAGTATGAACATTAAAAACAGAATATACCTTGTTAAATGTTAAAATGTCAGTGTAAAACTATGCTATAAGAGTGCATAATAGGGATGTCATAGAAAATTGTGTTGGAGCAAATGCATCCCTCCACATCTTCAGCATGGTGTGAGACTTCTCATACACAATGACCACAGGGTCAATCGGCTACTCAAGTTCAGCAGTTTATGTTATTTGTCTCATTGCGTTTAGTCTTTTTATTTGCTTTTCTGACCTTGTTGCTAATGCCTACCTTTGACTCAAGTTCATTAAAAATCCATGACGACCCAAGAATCCGACCTCAGATTAACCCTGTGACATGCTTCCCTATTAAATGAGGGCAAATTCGTTGCAGGAAACGACTTTATACCTAATGACTAGGCTGCTCATTAAATCTGCAGGTGTCGCTTTCAATCTGCATTAAAACAGTGCTTGTTTAAGTCCATCTCCTTCTGGCCTCGCTGTACCTGCATGCCATATTATGCCCTGCTTTAGCATTCCAGCCAGTCTCATTACCACAGAGAATAGCCTATAACAATTTAACTAGTGGATTCAAAGTGGCCAAGGGCATTTGTTAAATAATACATGACAGAAAAGAAACGTGCAAATTAGTCAAGAGAAGCCAAGTACAGAAACTTTTCTTTGGTTAAATGATGATGCTTGTGATGCATATAGAATATTGTATATTGGGCTTTTCTTCACAATAAGTGACAAAGTTTATTGTTTATTACCCAGGTTTGATTGCACAAAAAAAGTCATCTAAATCATCTAAAATGACTGTATTTCCAAACTCGTACATTACAACAATCTTTTGTTATACACACAAAACTATTTTATATATGCTCTTTACTCACAGGCAGTGAACTACAGTACGTCCATCTCCTCCATCATACTGCTCCTGCCATTTGGCCAGCCGTGTGACCAGCTGCAGAAAAGAACGCTTGGACAGTGGGGTTTCTCTGTATGCCGGCCAACCAAGGAACTGAAAGTGTTGGACCAGTCGGTAGCCATCCTGTGGCTGATGGCAGTGAGAAAGAGACAGAGACACATGCTGAGATATGCAACGACAAAGCTAGATTATAATGACACAATCTTTCCTAACCACCATCATATTTCTGTCTTTGGCACTGTGCTTTTTTTGAACAACAACAGCGCCTCATTAAAAATGCCAATTTTGCCTCATTTGAGCTTTAATGAACTTTTAAATGGTGAATTATGCAGATTGTGTACATGTGTTTATAGTCCTGATAAAATAAATAAGATAATCTCCTCTTCAGTGAATGGCCTCTTAATGACAAACTATTCTAAACAGAGCCATCCAAATTCCCTGCGATGCAGGCAGAGTGAGGGCCTTATTACACGCTGCTGACTCCTGATGGAGCCATTTCATGGCAAATTTGTGATGCCTGCACTTGTTTACATGCCATATTGCGCTGTGCTGATGCTGATTGGCTACCTGCTAAATCATGTCTCTCACCAGCAGTTAATCCCCTAAGCAAACCAGATCCTTGAACAGGAGCAAAATCAATCATATTTTTGATAAAACTGCATCTGGAGAAATATTATTGGTCCTTACTTCTGTCTAAGGTGTGTATTAACAATTGGAAAGAGACTATCTAAAAAAAGTTTATTAGGCATCATTTTTTAACTTCCAAAAAATTGCAAATTAGGTGGAAATGTAAACAAAGAAGCTGCTATAGTAGTTGAAGTGCTAAAAAGAGCTGGTAACAGAAGAACGCAGCAAAATTCCATTTACATTTGGTCATTTTGCAAACACTGTTATCCAAAACAAATTACAAAGTTCTTGGGATAAAGGTTAAGGTCTTGCTCAAGACCACACTGCTAACTTCAGAGGACTAAAACTCCCAACCTCCAGATTGATAGCCAAACACTAATAAGCTACCACACACTTTATAATACAGTATATATAATTTTTAAAAATAGACTTTTTTATAGAATTGCAAAAGTTTTAAAACAATGTAAAATTAAGTTAAGATAAGCATGCTTTAGTACACAACATGCATATATAACAACTTAATTTCTTTTTGAATAAAAAGCTTTTAAGATTTGTTTCTACATTTTAATTAGTTAAAGTCATAGAATGACCTTTCAAGGCAAACAGTGGTTAATCTTGTAACTTGTTAAAATGACCTTAGCTTAACACTGAACCACTCAAGTGCCAAACAACAACAAATAACTACAAAGGCAAATCAACAGACAGGACAGCAAGAAGCTCTTGGCCTGTTTCCACAGACAGGATTTGGCCTGGAGTCTAAATGCACAATGAGCCAAAACTGAGACAGCTTTGTGATCTGCATTCCAAGTTGTACTATTCTTTATTCTGACCATAAAATTTGTATAAAATCATATTGTACGTTATATACTATATACTATAAATTGTTTAATTTGATTTCTTTAATGGAATTTAATAGCGACATTGTTTAGAATTCAGTAAGGGTTCTAAGTCAGCTTTGGTCGGTGTATTTGGACACTTAGTCTGGTCCTTTGTAGGTCTGTCTAAATTTGTGCCAGAATTTTTTTTGGCAATTTAGACAGCTTTATGTCATTTAAAAAACTTCTAGAAAGTACTAAACAGTACATTCATGCATTTAATCAAGTTAAATGTTGTTATAAGCAAGCACACAATTATCTTGGTGGGTATTGAGAGATCTGTACTCTGTTGCTTTAAATGGAAATGATTAATGGTAAATTTTCCACAAGGGTATTGGAGACTCTTTTGATGTCATTGTACATTCCTTTAGACTCAATCATTAGCAAACACATCGTTTTTTATTAATCCACAAAGGTTTTCATTTAGCTTCAACAGTGACATGCTCCAAACACACTGATACTACATTAACAATCCAGATTTGTGATTTATAAGAATATTTGTCAATGGGACAAAATCAGAACGTTAACTACACATTGTTGCTTATACTTTACTTTTACATATGTAGGATTTTTCAGTCTTTGAGGATTTTTACTGCGTTACTAATACTTTTGTGCTGCTAATATATAATTTTTTTCCACTACTGCCACTCAGTTTGAAAAGATTATTGACTCCTTAAAGGTTCTTACCCGTGCCATATTGCAGATTCTGAAGATGCGATTGATTATGTCCTCATTGATATCAGCAGAAATAAACTCCACTTGGATTGGACCATAACAACACGAGCTTTTCTCAGGCCAGTACTGCATGCAGAGCTGAATAAGCATGAACAACAAAAACAAGAATTAAATAGACTAAATCTGAATTACAGAAAAATTATGGACCAAATTGGGTTTTTGGACAGTAAGTATACATTTTGTCCTGTGCTTGTCTTGCTCTAATTAGTTACAGTGCACATACATATTTATTGTGTTCAGTGGATAGACCTGTACAACAACTGCTTTCAGGCCATGCTATCACAAATTGGGCAATCTGTACATTTTAATGAAGGCACATAAGACACACTCGTGTGTCTCATATACTAATATCAGAGCTTTGTAAGACCGTGTCAGTCCCACTGCAGTGTCACTGCTGTGCTAAGAATAGTCCCCAGACCGAATAAAAGCTGATCAGTCATGGTCTTATGGTGGCCTCTTCCATTAAAGAACAGAAATGGCGAGTGAAAATATTTTATGCTGTGAAGGCATTTCTAAAGCAAACAAGTAAATAAATCTGAATAAAAAAAATCAACATCTTAAATAAAATGCGTTAGGCACAAAGCAATCATATGTTAATTATAATGTCAAATGAATTTACACACACACACAGGCATGCGCACATACACACCTGAGCCGCATCCATTTCATTAAGCATCACAATGGAGGAGCAGTTGTAGTCAAACACTAGCCTCCAAAAGTCAGCCACTGTGTTGGGTAGTGGGTGCTGCGTCACTATAAATGCCGCTGGTTGTTTATGACTCTGAAAAAAAGAAAACAGTTCAAGCCAGCTATAAAGTTTTCTGCACTTGTGAAAATAATGCTATAAAGCTTTCAAAAATAATGACACGAATAGATTTTATTAATCAATAACCATCGCAAAAAGTGCAGTAAGCAGAAAAAAAGCCCTAAATCAAATTAATGTTTGGTGTGACGACCCACAGACCCATTGCCTTTAAAATACTATTAGTTCTCTTTGGAATGGTGGTGTGAGGTACAGTTCTCTTTACCTATGCACACACCTACTCATTCAACCAATTACGTCATTCTTAATTTTAACTTATTCAAAAGTTTAACATCTGGATAGCATCAACATTCATTTACCGACAGGAATGGTTACACGAGTGTCTCCCATCAACATATAAGATATAAGAAGAAACTAAAGTCCCTGGGGTAAACCCATGCAGGCATGGGGAGGACATGCAGACTCTACGTAGAAAGGACCTTTGTATAATCCAGCTGAAAATCTAATCTGGAAATGAATGGAATTCCATGCTCCTGCTGTGAGGTACGAGTGTTGAGCAGAATTCCACACTGCAAATGTCTGACTATTGTGTCAGCAATGCAAAGCAGAAAACAACAAGAATACAAATAATGCTATGATCAGCCATCAGAATTGGAAACTAACATGACCTCTATGATCTTAAACATTGCATGGTTTGTGGTCCCAGATGGGTTTTTTTCATAGTCCCTGTCACAAATTGCACTGCAGGCCAAAGTCGTTCTTGTCTTTATCTATGTAAATGCAGATATTTGAATTAGTTGAGTTGTAATGGACTGACCTTTGTGTCGTAACACCATCAGACACATTTGAGATGGATTAGTACTAGAAAAGCACCTGCAAGTGCAGTACAACTTCATTGTCTGATCTATATATAAAGTGAATGTCTGTTGCTAATTTATAGTTGGTACATGGGATTATTTTTTTACACACAACAGTTTAAAAAGTTATTCAGAATGGCAGAAAGTTTTAGAAAAAATAAATCTTTTTTTTCTACAGAAGTACTACTTTAAGTGTTTAAAATCAGATGACATTAACATCCCAATAATTACACTGACTGACGATGTTTAAAAATGTTTGAGTGAGAACTTACATCCATTAGTGCTGCATTAATGTAGTTACTGGATTCTCCATCCACTGAGATGAGAAAAGGCAAACAGCGGTCAATTGCTAGAACATCCATGCTGCGGTTCTTGTCATGGTTACGCGGAAGTAGGGCCACGCTACAGTCTTCTGGTCGAACACGTGGAGTGACAATATTCAGTGTCTGATAGAGAATAAGAGAGCGAGAGGGAAAAGAGGACACAGTAACAGAGAGAAAGAGAGAGAGAGAGAGAGAGAGAGAGAGAGAGAGAGAGATTGATCAATTCACAGTTGGCTGTAAACACACATCAAGTTGTTTCACTCTAGATTCTTAATCTCACTCTCTTTGTAACACAAACCTCTGTCTACACAAATAACTGTGTGAAAGGATGTATTGTGAGAAGAGCAACTGAATGAACTCTAAAGAAAAAAGGAAGGAAGACACTTTTATGAGCGAAAGAAAGGATAATATATAGAAGGTTGGAAAAGACAAGTTGGGCCTTGCATTGTACTAGATACTGATCTTTCTCTCTTTTCAGCAGATGGAAGCTGCCATTCATCTTAACTGAAATTATAGAAGTGCCTTTAAATGAAGTTGCCATCCTCTGGTGTTTTATGGGGAGCTGGCAGTTCGCCAATCGTTTCTTAAGAAACTCTCTTGAATTATACTGCACTCAAAGTAAGACAACTGACTTTATTTGGTTTAAGATATTAGGCATTAATTCTGGATTGTGGAGAAATATCAGAAAATGAAAATGCAGTTGAAACAGCAATTTGTAAACTTTGAAAAAACTGCATTTCATGAGCGACATCACTCAAACCTCTCAAAAAAGCTCCTTGTCTTAATTAACAACACTCATTCATTATTATTGTGAATATTACCTGAAATTCATCCTTGATTTGACTGGAGTTGGTCTGAGGGTCCAGTCTGCTGATGTTATAGTAGATGGCTCTGAAGTCGCACACAGGAATGGCTGTGTTGCCACACAAACATGCCTCCAGAATGGCATCATGCACAAACACATACTGCTCCTTAAAAATAAGCACATGTATCCAAACTAAACCTTATACCGAACTTTTTTCAGGTAGGCAGTGAGTGTGCAGTTATTTAGAAGATACAACATATTACTAAAAAGAATATTCAACATTTTTATTCTCTTTCATATTCTATTTTTATTCTCAGTAATAAATTCACTTTTGATTTAGACTTTTTTGATTAGGATCAGTAACAACAAAATCATTTACATTTAGTCTGCTAAATGATTAAATGTAAATGCTAATGTATAATCAGAGTAGAGCCTGAGTAAAAGGGTGTTGGAGCCTAACCCAGCATTCATTAGATAAATTGTACAGAAACACCACAAACAGATCGTCAGTCAATCGCAGAACAGAAAAAAACTGGGGCAATTAAATAATGTCAATTCATTTTTAATTTTAGACTGGTTGAGGAAACAAAACTCCAGAAGAAAACCTGCACAGTGGTTAAGGGAACAAGCAAACACCAAACAGGTCTTTTTCAACACACTCATGAATTAAACCCAGGACCTTCTTTCTTTGAGTGAAAGGAAGTAACCGTTAATTTACCATATTGTACTATTGTAATCGTGTCTAGTATTAAAAATGCAAAATGCAAATGATGTGATGTCTCAATCAAAAATCCTGGTTTCAACTCCCAGCTGTGCAGTTTGCTTATTTTTCTTGTGTCTTTGTGGGACTCCTTTGACAATCCCCAGACCCACCTCACCCACCACAAAATAAATACAAAATAGGTAGTTTATGTCACGTTTTCTTAAAAATGGTCTATAAACTATACCAAATATTAATTTCACATTGAAACATATTACATACAGCTGAATTCTGCATAAAGTCCTAGAAGTGCTTAGCAGTGCCATTTAAAATGCAATAAAGAGGTCATTCAATAGAACATTCAGCAAAAGCTAAAATTATCAGCATATTAACTTGACAAAGCCTGAAGCTTAGCAGCATGAATATGATCTTGCCCTAACCAAATCTGTTCAGTGCAGCACTCCCTTCTCCATTACATTTTGTATACAATTGCTTATGTATTTGCACAAGAGGACATGGACACTATCCTGGTACATTTGCAGTTAGTCATTTAGCAGACTGTTTAGGGAGCAAATGCTTTTTAGTTAAGCTAAAGAACAATTTATTTAGAGCAATTTCAGTCTTCTTTTATAAATACAAGACTTAGCTATATTCTAATGCTAAACCGTATAAGAATGCCAATGAACAGTATAATTAAATCTAAAGGCTATTTAATGAAATATTATTGTGTGACTTGTAATTTGGCCAGACAGCATATGGTGGAATTGACCAGCGTTATTGATTTGAAGATAAAGGGATGGCAATATTATATTAATTGTTAACTGTTAGTGGTATTATTAACACAATGTTGATGATCCTGATTTGCTAAGTATAATTCTGATCTAGACTACAGTGGACAACACTAAGACTAAATAATTAGATATCCTGACTTCCTCCAAATGTAATTTGCTTATTTTAAAGCTACTGTATAATTCATTACTACAAAAACATCTTTTGGGTTGCTTCTAAAAATGTACTTTAAATTTCTCAATAATGCATATATGACACATATGTGAACTCCAACTCTTTAGTTCTTAATCTGGTTAAAGAGTAATAATTAATATATTTTAGGACAGCACACTAATGATTCCTGCACCTTCCCGCCGCTCTGCATTGAACATGAGGGCTTTAGACATTTAATGGATTGAGAGATTTAATATCCAGTAAAATCCAATTGTTTAAATGTGTTATTTTGGAAAGAATTTACTTTTTTTTTTACAGTAAACATTAGCTCAGATGATATTAGTTTAAAAATAGGAAATGGAACAAACCAGTATAATTTTCAGTAATTATTACTGCAGTAATGTTGTGAATGTTTTAATTACAAATATTAATCCTTACCACCAAATGCATTCTATAAGTACTCCTTAAACTGTAAATAAGGTTTTATCTTTGGTGTTTATAAGTTTTTTCTAACATCAATCTAACCTAATATTAATCTAGGGAATCAGTTACCTCAGTTTGAACCATACTGGCTCGCTGAGAGCGTAGTTCTCTGATGCAGTTAAAGATGTCCACCACTCCTTCGTTTTCAGCCATGTCCAACATGATATCCACTGCTATAAAGCAACCAGTTCTTCCAGCCCCAGCACTAGGCAGAAATTCGGATTCACATTCCTGTTACAGCTTTACAACTTAAGACTAAAACCTTTTAGTCTTCAACAAATAAACTGTAAACTTTATAGACATCATTATCCGATTTTTTTTGTCAGGACACAATGCTCCGAATATCTCAAATGTGGCAATTTACCCAGCCAACTTTTTTCTTTAGCTGGCATTTTGTGTATGTTATGTATGGTAAAGATATGTATTAGACAAAAATTTTTACCTGCAGTGAACAACCACAGGTCCAGTGTTAGGAGGGTTGAGGAACTTGACTTGTCGGATAAAGCCGAGCAGTCCAGTGGCATAGCAGGGAACACCATGATCTGGCCAGCTGGTGAAATGGAACTGCCGGATTTCCCGGAGCTCATGATGCCCCTTCTGTGATGAAGAGTGAGACAACATGGGACAATAAATCTCAAAGTATGACATTACCCTAATCTGTTTTCAAATGTTTCCAATATTGAACTTGCTAAAAACAAAAACAAACCATGTCATGTAAGCAAGGTTAACCAAACTTTTGTGTTACACTATGTATTCATAGTTTTTTTTAATGACATTTTCTTATGGCCCATTGAATCAGTTCTATCTTGTACAGTCTGAGCAATTCAGGAAATTGAATCTTTGTGTATACAGAAAATCTGAGAATGTATCATTCTCTTTTTAAACCTCCTGCACAGCTGTGACGACCTCCACCGCAATGCACAGATCTTTTGATTGTGACTGGAGAATTAAATTGGTTGGCTTCAGGGAACATGGTACAATTTCAAAGACATTATGCCTTTTTCACCTGTGCCAAAAGACCAGGTGCCTCGTGCAGATATCGAAAGTGGCACTGTCATTCTCCTTTATCTCAAAAAAATACATACAATGAAACACTTAGAGACAATGGACTTGGTAACATCAACTGGTCAGGTTCACTGAATCTTCATTTTTTAGGTGGAGTGTATTGTATTTTTATAGACAACATAATAAAACATAGATTAAAAAAAGGATAACATTTAAATAACATTTATAAATTAAACTACAATAACATAAGCAATTTTATTAATTTATGACAATACTAATATTCGAGTTAAAGTTGAAAAATATTTTGTGATAGATACTTTTGGTGTTTCCAACTGACAAATTTTGTAAAAAATATCTTTCAGCAAGAATCAAATCCCAAAAAAACATTTAAATTACACTTTGAGGAATGTAACAGAGTGTGTCACCAGCATCAAAATATATTGTTAGTTATTGTAATTACTACTAATGGTCTGTAAGCAATGCATACTTTTAACTTACTTTTGAACGTACAAATAATTTACCTAACATCATCATTCTACAGATAAGAAACAAAAGACAGGAGCAGAAGAGAGAAAGTCAGATGTAGAATTACCCAAATGCAGCCAGAACAACCATTAGACAGAAAACAATAAATAATAAACTTCACTCAAAAAAATCTGTGTTTCAAAAACAGCAAAAAAATGGTAACCTTAAAACAAATAATCAAATAATAATAACAAAGAAAATATTACAGTTTGTACTAATTGTTGGTATATTGTTTTGAAACCATGTGTGTCTATCGTTAGAGTATAGAGGTGAGCATTTCATGATATTGAAGAAAATTGCTTTGTAAAGGAAAGGAAATTTAATTTCATCGTCTAATCTGAATCTGAGGAAAAGATGGATTTCTGAAGAGGACATCTGCACAGGAAATGTACTTGGTTCATAAATAGTTGAATACTAGCTTTCCATCACCAAATCAGAACAGATAGATTATGTCCCTGTTTGACTTTTTTTCCCTGAAGCCTTCATCCTGCCCTCAGCCGACCATCTTAAAAGCAAACTAAAACATATGAAATCTTACCTTCATGCCAGAATTTTGAATAAGAATATTAAGCCCTGACTGAATCACAGCAAAAAGAAAGCTCTTAGGGGGAGTCTTAGGCTTGTGGTTAAGGAACCAGCCTTGTGCTCTGAAGGTCCCCGGTTCAATTCCTGGGGAAGGCAAGGCATCTAAACCCAATTGCTCCCCAATGATCATTTTATTTTTGATAGGTGTAGGACCAGTTTTGATTTTTTTTAATGAGTTTGGATCTATAATATGCATTGGTTATGATTGTATTTGTTTTTGAATTTTTTTTTTAAAATTTAAAACTTAAAAATAATTAAAAAAATTTTTAAATAATTTTTGTTTAATTTACATTTTAACTTCATATTACTATTGATATATTTAATTAATGTCAAGGTGTAATTTTGCATCCCAGTATATTTTTTATAATATACTGGAATTCCCTAAATTTCCCATAGTAAATATTTATTGCATATGAATATAATTTGCTTAGGTGTTGCATTTGCATGAGAGAGTGAGTGTATTTTAGATTTTTAATTCTTCCAATTCAGTATCTTGATCAGTTGTCACTGCCTAGAGGACTGTTTTGTTATGTTTAATTTTTTTTCCATGGATAATCTCACAAACTTCATTATGACACTTTCTAAAACTGCGATAAAATCTAAAATAGTTGTAATATAAATACTATTTTATTTTTTTATTTTGTTCATATTTCAGTTTTCAGAACTTTTAGAAAGTAGCTTTAAAAAAAAGTAAACTTTTTTGGATGAAGAGGTTTGAATGCAAGAAAGCTCTTCGTCAAAAAAAAAAAAATAAATAAAAAATAAATCTATTTGCCCCCACCCCCTTATCCCACAACATAATTGGTTGACACTTCCACATGAAAAGAAGGCAAACATGCATGGATAGAATCTCTAAAAAGATGTTTTCACAAATTTGAAATGAATCTGTTTTGTGAGATGTTCTATAGAAATTCACAATCTGTTGTATGTTTTCACATTTCACATTTCTTTCCCATATTTTTACTGCTGCTCTTGAGTACCTAAAAGACTCAGACACTGAAGTACTCGGCTAGTCATGTCCTTCAATTCTGGATGTGAATACTGTAGAACTGACAGTAAGTGTCCTTGACATCAAATCAGACCCAGTGAAGTTCCACATTGATGCCAAAGTGGTACTGTATTGTGATATATTTTCAATAAATCCAAAAGTTTTAGGTGTGAGTTGTAAACTTTGAAGCATTGGAAGATCTTTCAGTCTGAACAATATCACTACGTTCCAGAAGATGTTATATTTCAAAGGCATCTAAAGACTCACATAAATTACAGACCTCAATATGGACACATTCACCAGAGTTATGCCACAAGTGAAGAATTTATCAATTATGAGGTATAATTGGGCCCTATAGAGTTACTGTTGAATAAACTTGATCATGAAAACTTTTAAAAAAATAATAAAAAAGGAAACAGGTTTGGCAGAACTTGGAATTAGGAACTTGAAAAACAAAGACGATAACTTTTCAGACTACAAAGAGCAGGACAATAAAAAAACAGAAATGTGTTCAGATGTGTTTTGTACACCAATGAAAACTAAGTAAATTAGTCTTGGAGAAAATCAATCCTCATTTTACACTTCAAGCCCAGATTACCAGATTAAAGTTATTCTAATTTAGATACTACATGAGAAGAAGCAGTTTCATTAAAACTACATGTTTGGAAGGGTTGATGATGAGAGAAAATGGATTGATCATTATAAAATGAAAGGATACAAATAGAGGAGTCAGCAAAACACCATTAAATAACCTGAAGACTCAAACAAATGACTGATTGCATGGAGAAGCCATTTCTTTATGGCAATCAGTAGTAAGATGGCACTTCATTATTATACAGCATTCAGTAATAATTATAATAATACACTTTAACAGACTACTTTATCTGGCCTTTATCACAGAGTCTGACTTAGGAACAGAACTGTTCATTTAGTAAAATCACAAAAGGGTTTAGAAAAAGCAAATCATATAGATATCATACAAATTAATCTATAAATCTTTCATATAAATTACCCCAACAAGGAGTGGTAAACTAGCATTTTTGACCTGACTGTATTACCAGTTTTACATCTCTTTAACTAATTTCTGCCAATCCTCTCGCTCAATCTTCCTACCAGCAAAGATTCTTATAGACGGTCTCTTCTATGCTTTTCAATGCATAGAATCTATTTTGGCTTTAATAAAATAGGGTTATGCTAATACCTTTTGCTCAAAGATAGAGGTGTAAAATCTCCAGTCACAATAAATCAGTCAGCCTGATGTTAAATCTGTTGAGGTATATAGAATTTTATAATATGATTAATATCAGTCGAGAGCGGTTATGTAGAGCATGCCATGCTTAGCTTTGTTGTGAATCACATTGTCTTTACGTAGATGTAAAATTCCATATTTTCATATTTCTAAGATGTATTCTGTAATTTCACACTATGGACTCGATTTTTGCACAGGGCCAGGCTAAATGTGCTGGTTTACTGCCAGAATAATGCTAGTTCAGTTTAGCATGGATGAAATGATTTCCTCGGTTGCTATTTTGGTTGTCAGAAATTAACAGGTTTGCTCTGACATGGATGAATTTATACGGGGCATGTTGGAGCAGTATTTTTAATCTAAAACTCCACCTCAATCTCTGCTAACAGACTTATATTATTATTGCAATTGCAAAATAGTACTAAAAACCCTCTACTTGCTGGTTTTAATGCTTAAAGCTATTACTTTTTTTCCAGGACAGAATGCTGAAGAGAAAAACCATATGAAAAAATACTACACTGTAACTTATCAACAGGTTTTTTTAGTAAAGGGAGTTATAAGTGTGGGTTGCCTTTATATTTCAAGTGTATCACCTTTTGAACAGTAAAAGTGCGAATAACATATTCAGCCAACGGTTCTGTCTCGGTGAGAGTCACTTTGATATCACCGTAGACTTCAGTTTCATCAGGCCAGTACCGGACGCACTTCACCTGTGTGTAACAGCCAATAAATATATTATATACATTATAAAATTGCATAATGAGAATTGCATTAGTGAGAAAAACTTAATTTTAAAGTTTTCTGTTTAGTCAGTACACATGAATTTGCAAATGAAGCACATAAGGATGAAAAAACACCTAAAAGTGCGAAAGAAAACATTTGTTTATTTTACATCAGTTGATTCTAAGGTTTAAGACCCAAACTCCATAATCTAATTGAAAAGAAATTGCTCAAAGTACAAAAATATGATGAATTTTATTATTTAAAAATAAATATATGAAGGAAAAACTAACTCAACCAAACCCAATGTGATGAGTATGACTGAATTAGCTTGAACTAATTGTTAATGAATAAACAATAATGTAAATGATTTACATTAATAATAAGCAAAACAATACCTACCCTGCCCACTTCTACCAGGTTTGTTACCATGACAATGCTGGCAGAGTTCTCTTGCCAAACCATCCTCCAGAAATCTCTCACCGTCTCCTCCATGGGGCCTACAGGGAACGATAGAAAAAAGACAAATGGAGGCACCATTTCAAACCATCATCATCCCACAACTCTCACCACAAATTGGATGCAACACATTGTTATGTAAGTGCAGCATCCTGATTGTCTGCTGTTGTTGTTCTGAGATCTAGAATCAATTCTAAAACCAAAATGTCAATATTAAATGATGAAAAATGTTTTTATGAAAGATACTTTTATTACCTTGTGTAGCGATGTAATGCCTCGGCCGATGGTAGCCCTACAGAGCAAAACAAAATAAACACTCATTTCAAATCTGAAAAAATGGATTTTAAGGACAATTTGTTGTTTTATTTAGACAATTTAATTTTGATGATTTTGAGTAGATGTGGTGGCACCGAGGGACACGTATAACAAATAATATAATACAATAATATTATATAATAATATAATATAAATATCTATATTGTATTACTTAATAAAATGATTTTCAAATTAGATCTGAAGAAAACTGACAGCAAAAGGAGGAGGACAGGGGTTGTTCTGAGTGTCTTTGTTCTCTCTGTGTCTGAATGAATTTTCTCTGGGAGCTCTGGTGAAATAGAAATATGAAATTGCCCCTGATGTGAATGTGTCTGCCCTGCCCTGTGATCGACTAGAGACCTGTCTGGGGTGTTTCCCCTCTTTTCACACTATGAGTGCTTTAGCATTTGGGAAGGCTTTAGCATACCAATGAGTCTGACCAGGATAAAGGATGCAAAACAAAATGAAATGCATCTTGTAATTGGTGGAGAAATACTTCATTATCACAAACAAAAGAGTTAAAATGGAATGAGATTTCATAGATCAAAGCAATCTACTTTGATTTTAATCAACTTAACTGTTGGTCTCTGTGTGTTTTATTTGACTGTCAGTTCTTCATTGTACTGTTTCTTTTACATACATTTTTTTCATACTCACATCTATGTAGTTTGCGTTGATGTAGTCAGAATGTGGGTCTCCATCCTGCAGTTGCAGCCTGACCCGAGTTTGATCATCTGTGGGATCAAATATTTGCAAAACAGCCCATCTAAAGTTACATGTTACAGTATTTGGTATCCTGTTACGTCCAGAAAATGAGGCAAGCCACCTGCAAGGTACCCACCCCCTTTATATGCAATGCATTAAAATATTACAATACAATAATGCATTAGATTATTTTATCATCATGGTTTAGCATTAGGCTATAATTTTTAAATCTACATATTACTTTCAACATTTCAGGTGCTGAAAAAAATATCAGTGTAGTTTTAGTGTCTGTAGTGTGAATAGGAGTATATTTCCAGGCTATTCTATTCTTCTGGCAAAACCAATTATCGTTGACATTGGTTTATTCAGATTTTATATTATTTGCTATAATTTATAAATAGCTAAAGTTCATTAACTCATCATTATGTTTAATATCTATTTATGCCTCTTCACATAGTTAGCATGTTATACCTTAATTAAGTAGGTAGGAGTTGTTAATGAGGTTGTAAATGAGATCAACATTGCAAATTGTCAGCTGATGACAATTTCAGAGCACATTAAATGATTTGTTTTAACCCTTAACCCTGAAACTAAACGCAGTTAATTTCTACAAAACATGGAAAGTTTACGCCTAGCCTCAAACTTTGGAATTTTAATAACAGGGATAAAAATACCTACAAAGGTCTCTCAGCTCATCACATCTCATTATCTTGACCATTTAATCCTATACTAGGGTCACAGGTGCGGTTTCAGGCCCTGGACAGATACACCCAGGACAGGACACCAATCCATTGCAGGGCGCATTCACATCGCTGGGACATGGGGAGAACATTCAAATTCAAAACAGATCGGGACTCAAACCTGAATCCTCATTTTTGCTCATTCATCCATTGGAGTCAGATACTGATATTGGATGACTTCATTCTAGTTTATTCCAGTGATGTTAGATGGCTGTGAGGTCAGGGCTTTGTGGCAATTCTTAAACCATTAAAATCTAAAACTTTAAAAAATACTTTAAAATACAGCCCTTTTTTGCACACATAAGCCACACTTATTTGACCTTTATTATTTGTCCAACATGTTTTGTCTTGCTTTTGCCGTTTGAGTTTCTATGTTGTTTTAATACTCACAAGCAATGATATTGCCATATCGATTTTTGTTGCGGTTCTCTTCTTTCTTGGCTGTGTCCCATGGGGCAGTTTGTCCATCTGCAAGGGTCTAAGAATCAGAAAAACAATTCTTTGAACATTGCTTTAAAAGCCTCTTTCTCCTTCTTTCTCTTTTTTTGCACAACCACACACACACACAAATTAAAGCACCATATTACATATTAAAATGTGGATTTTGGCAGTTATAAGGACAATAAAAAACAAAGAAAACTATAATGCACTAACTGTTCTCTTTATCCTGAACAGTAATTGTGATCTTTGGAACCACATGCAGATATGCACATGTTTTTCTAAAGACAACTAAAAATAATTTTTTTGAAGAAATTGTCTCCTAATACAAATCAGCTGTAATGATGTTGCAGATGTGTTTTTTTAATAAATGACTGATAACATGGGCTTACATCAGTATTAAAAAGTAACTACCCTACTGGCAAGCAAAACTTGCTAAATGAACTGCAATCTCTATTTATGCTAATCATAACAATGACAAATGGTAAAACATTGCAAAGATACATATTTGAGTGGCACGAACCAGATTGCAATTTCCTTATTGTGCCATTGTTGGAGACACAGGAAGACATCAATCTTTCTATAGTTATTTATTAAAAAAAGGGGAAAAAATAGTATTACTGTTTACATGGTTAAAAAAAGTAAAGGGTGGTGGGTGGATGAAAGCCACAAAATCAGAGCCTGACAGATTCAAACATGGCTATATTCAAAGGTAAATTTTATTAAACTGTAAAACTATTCCTTCTTCATGGGATTTTTACAAAGTACATTTGTGGTGGTTAGACCAATATGTGTTGAATATAATAATAAAACCTTCATATTTGAATAAGAAAAAAGTGAGACAGTAGTTAATGACAATTTCTCAGTAAGCATTTACAACCCTCTTTTGCTGCTACTGCATTAGAACAATTGTATTGTAGTACAAATACAATTTATAGATTCATAGTTCTGTTTATTAGAGGTCATAATAAAGGGAAAATGTATGCAAAGAAACAGTCTGAAATAGAAGAACAACTATGTGCCTCTATAGTGAAACTGTAACCTTATAAAGTGGCTGTTAAAAATATCTAAATTAAGTTAGTTGTGATATTTTAGTTTAAGTTCTACATTTAAATACACAATTCAAATAGTTACACTTATTAAACAATTATTGTTAATAAGTTTATGAAATGTATATATATACTTACCTCATACTCTTCTTTAAACCCATATCCCTCACCACACTTCATTTGTGTGATGTGCTGAAGAAGGTCAGCCACACGTATGGCAGGCTGGAACTGACCTGCCTGGTAAGTTATCTCCATTGAGTCACATCCACCATATGGGTATGTCTGGATGGTCAGTGAGGGTTGTGACATCTCACTATGGTTTCCTTCTGCAGAGGTAGTGGGAGAAAGGAAAAGCTGTTTCAGTGTTAACCTGAACTAGCCCTAGCTGAGATGCAGCAAAATGTGAATGCCACTGAACTGCCTGTGTGTGTATCTAATCAACACCTATAATGCCGAGTCAGTATGTGTCATTAAACCCCCTGCAGCTAGATATCAATTCAGCACTTTTCTGCACTTGTGGGATAGCATATAGCATTTTCCCAACCGATGGTATTGCATTAAAATAATAGGTTCTGAGAACAGGGTCAGTCATGACATGGACAACTTGCCAGACACAAAGTTAAAAAACTCAATCTTACAATAAATTTCCAAAAGACAATATTCACAATATTCACAACGCCTCCTTGATAAATGTTACATTTGATAATGTGTTTAACATCTACTTTATCTGAAATCCTAAAATGAAGGCTAACTACATATTTACCCAATTGTCCTGCTTTAAATGAAAACTACAGATTCCTAACATTCTATTTACATGAAGTGAAAGTTCCTTTGAAAACTATGCTTGTGTCCAAATTAGCGTCAGTGGGCACAAGTGTAACAGGAACATTTGCTGCTGTGGGCACAAAATTCATTTAATGCTGACTTGAATTGGATGAGCAAAAACAATTATCTTACACTGCGCTAAGAATACCTCAAATCATTATGTCTTAATTTACAACAAGTGTATTGAAAACCATAAATAGTGTATCACATTTAAAAGGTTTGACAGAAAATGTAATGTGACTGAGCTTACTGACTCAATTCATGTCATTGCGAATGCCTTATTACTACTGATGAAAGAAGGATTAAGATGAGGAAAAGGCAAGTTCTTCCTTGCATGCTTCTACGTTGTGCTTTGTAATGCAAGTCATGGTCCTTCAAAAGCTTCATAAAAGCTTTAAAAAAGGGCAGAACATTATCAAAGCTTAAATGTATGAAAATAACTAGACCTTAATACTTAGTGAAAGAGGAGGAGGACAGAATGAATGGAGGATGGGGCAGAGATGTACACTTCTCTATCATTCTCTGTTTACTCTTCTTTTCATATCAGTTATTTAAAAATGGATTTTTCATGCCTTATTTTGGTCCAGTAGCAGAAGGCAAATCTCCATGTGGCAGCAAAGAAAACATATTATCCTGGCAATATAACCAAAGAACAGCTCCTTGCATATACAGCATAAAGAAAACCACATTATTGCCTAGGACGACCAGCAAAGTGGGTCAGCTATCCATTTTTGGTCACCCTTGCATTTTTAAGGTGAGCAAAAATATTCATAGTAACTTTTAAAATGTTATGATGATGATGATACTATTTAAAATATTTATGATGCTTTAAAGGAAGTGATATATTTTTATAAGTAAGAACATGATTTTAAAGGCTTGACTTAAACCACTGAATAATTATGTACTTCACATGTGTCATGAATTTTACAATGTTTTACATCCAAGTACCAACAGAACAATAAGGTTCCCGGTAAGAACATGCAAACTACAAGTTGAAGGGACACTGTTCTTTTCCAAACAGACTGTATATTTCACTTCTCAACTGAATGATTTTCACTTTATTCCTGAACAAGTCACTAAGGAAGAAAGGGGTTGATCACACTGATGCTTTTTAGAAGACACCCAAGATAAAAGGTATGTACTTTCTTTTTTAAAGCAGTCGAAGAAAACCCACTCATTTATGCAAGTTTAAACATCAGTGACATTTATCTGACAATCATCTTAAATTGCTCAAAACTCCAAAAAAAGAAATGAAGTATTGAATAGGGTATAGAATTGCAACCGGCGTGAATGTTTTTCTATTATGTGCCTGCCCTGAGGTTAAACTGTCCATGCTGTTACACTGAATTTTTGCCCATTGGATTCCAGTATACCAAATTATAATAAAAGGCTTACAATTGAACTGACTAATATATTAATAAATTAATGTTCAACATTAAAGAAGTAATTTTTAATACAATAGATTAGTATTTAATCTCCTTATGACTCCACAGGGGTAAACGGTTTAAAGCTGAAAAAGATGGCAACTTGAAAACTCCCTGCCTCTATATCTCTCTTTTAAATTCTCTTTCTTTCTCTTTGTCTGATCATTCCGTTTAAATACATTTGTTCACAAAGGCCACAGTGACATTTTGTGCTGAAAAACCCTGTGTTAATTATATCTCTATGAACAGCATGCCAACACCACTTAAAACAAAGAAACCAGTCTAAATGCCATTTGCAGTCCCTTTTTTATGCTCTACAAAGACTCTGACACTGTCCCTTAAACATAGAGAGATCAGCTTCATCATCCTGGGGCACGATGGTGAATTTAAAACAATGCTCAGTACAGACAGAAACAGATGAAAATGACAAATCCTGACTGGTCACTTTAAATAATTGCAAATATATATATATATATATATATATATATATATATATATATATATATATATATATATATATATATATATATATATATATATATATATATATATACATACATACATATGCTGTATATATGTATATGTGTGTGGTTTATTAACAACATTTAGACTGACGAATAAAGAATTAAGTCAACTTTTAACTTTGTTAAATTAACCATACATTACCGAATCCGAGGTCCTGATTGCTGGAGCAGAAAGGATCATCTTTGGGTAGGGTGTTAACTTTTACACTACTTTTATCAGCAGTGCCTATGGGTCCCATCTCTCTCTGTGTGCTGCTGTTAGTCGTCTCCTTCTGTTTCTTTGCCAGTTTCCTTTAAAATTCGCCACAGCAAAATACAGACTTAATATCCGAAAAATTTGTTTCACTACATGATGTATATGAATTTAAATATCCCATTTATGACCTTTTAGTAATGAAGACTGATTACTAATTATTACTTTATATTAGAATAAACTGTTGTTTTTATAAAATGTTTAAGTAAAATAAATCAAGTTTTGTTAAATTCCATCAGTCACATAATTAATATAATTATTAAATTCTCCCCTAATGCTAAAACAATTTGAGATTCTTTGAGTCTTAAATGTATTGCTAATGTGATAGGTAAACCTGTTTGATAATAATTTGCCTTATGAAAAAAAATAAATGTTCCCCAGAGTTAAACTCATTTGAATGCTTCTGAATATTGGTGGTGATAAAGATATAAAATATATAAAGATTACAATTTAGGCATTTGTATTAGTCATTCAGTTCACAGAAGGGCAAAAACACCTGTATGATAAAATATATATGTATATATCTGTACATCCATGCACAGAAAATAAATGATTTCTGTTGAACTGCAGTTCTCAGCACGTGTCAAATGGAATGCCAAGTGTCCACCATTTAAACTAAAGTTTGCATTATGATGCATAACAAGGTGAAGAAAACGAAAAAATGTTAATATTGAAGTAAAGTATCTTTCCGGATTTTGGTTTTCGAGAACCATTTAGATGTTTATTGCTGTTTTATACTGTAAAAAAACTTTAAATGATACTTTAAAACTTTAAAACTTTTTTTTTTATAAAAAAGTTAAATGACCCGAGGTGAAATGACCTTTAAATTCAATTAAAGTTATCATTTTCCGTTTCCCCCTAAGTATTCTTTTTGATTAACACTACTATTATACATGTTCTATGTACCTTATATTTAGCTGTCCACTGTATCATGTACGATCATGTAAAGCCAATGCAAATATTTTAATAAAATAAACATCTATATCTTAGTTAAACTAATAACTGCATCCACTCTTAAAATACAATAAAAAGGTAATAATAATAAAACCATCAACAGCAAGAACAAAAATAAAATGTTAATAAACCAAAGAAAGAACAAACATTTTTGAACACTATCACCAAGATCAAGCACAAATACTAGTACAACAAAAACTTGCACATGCTCAACACTTAACAGAAAAATGGAAATATAAAACATTATGTTTCTGTAAAATAATTGCAAAATAGTATTAGAATAAAAAAAAAAAAATCAAATAAACAATTTTAAGTAGTCAACTTCTACTGTCTATTCTGCAAGGACAATGCACATGGAGTAATGGAGCCTTTTGAAAGTGCTCACCAAGTACCAATAACAATATTGTGACCTCAGGAGTGGCAGCTACTACTGTTACACATTTGATTTCATGCCATGGCATGGTATAATTGTTCTTTCATCATACCTGAATGTATTTGTCTTTGCAGATTGAGCTGCTAAATAGTATAAGTGTATTAGTGCCATTTATATGATTATTATTCATTTATGGTTAATTCTGGATTCTTTAGCGCTCCTTTGAGGACATTCAAGAACTAGTATGTGCACCTTGTAGACCAAACACTTCGATCCAAGCCTTTTAATTCATTTATTGTCCCTAGAGGTAGATCTTTGACTCACTGGTAGAGGTCACCGAGACATTGAGGATTTTACAATCTTTCCTCCCACCGATCATGCATGGCCAATTGTGTCTGTGAAGTGCATGGTCAGACCTACAGATCATATGTTTAAAACAATGGTCTCTCATGGTAGTGTGCAGCGGTTATGGCTGGCTGCACAGCACCCATCAGCTTTATCAAGAAATCAAGTGTCAGTTTTTATTTCTTTATTTCTTTATTTTTTACCCCTTTTCGTACTTGAATTTACAGATAGAGTGTTATCTTTACATGTGAATCTCTGGGAGGTAACACTTAGCAACATGGACTCAAAAATATAGTGTTTCAAACTGTGTAAATGGGCAGAAGCAGACTTTGTCATAAAGAGCATTTTTAAAAATGTCTCATTTTTTAAAACAAAACAAATATCTGCTAGTGTGATAAACACGTGTGATGTAGTACAGAAGTTATAGGTTGAATATACCTTGATTTTTAACATAGAAACAGACACTTGGGAAATGCTCTAGTTTAAAGTCAGGATAATTTATGTATTTTGCAATATTCGTCAAATGGGATTTTTGTTAAAAAACTTTTTTTTTTATATAAGTGCAGATTGGATTGGGTTTATGTATTATTTTAAAACACTGATGTATGCTCATGTTAGCTTTTTTTCCCCTTAACTGACTGTGTTGATCTTTCATTGAAAGTAGTTTTGGATAAAAGTGGCTACTAAATCTAAATGTAATAAAAATTCTTCTAAATTAAACTTTTGACATTTTAGTGAACTGGTCATAGCCTGTATATTCAAAAGCAATATGGATTTGCTGATTTATGATAGGAACAGAATAAAATTATTAAATTATTAAAACCCTGTACTGGTTTTAAAAGTAAATGTATTAATTTGGCTTTCTGATAATAAAATGAAACACATTTAAAAAAAAACGCATTAAAAGTAGGATTAATTAAAATTATTTTTTGTAGCAAATATAAAGTTGGAGGAAGATTTGACACCATGTTCGTACATTTTTTATTAGTTAATATATTAACATATTAATAGGACAATAAAACATTCTACTTTTTGTACTCTATATTCACTGTATATATCATTATGATTTGTCTGCTGAAGTCTGTGTTTAAGATGTAGGTGAAGGTGATGTAAACAATACCCAACACTTAAGCATATCAGATAAATTGGCATTTTATAAAAAGATAAACTTGTTAGAATCCAATAAGCATAAATATTATGTATAAATGAGTGATTCCGAATTAAAAGCTGCCCTAGTTCCTGGAACTTTGATGAATGCAGATTTACCTAATAAGCCATGCTGAGCAACTGTGCACAATATAAGTGGAAAAATGTTTCATTAATATATAATGAAAAGCTGAAATGATCTATGTAATGTTGGTGGTGATTCATTTACATTTGGATTTAAAACAGAAAGTGTTTCTCATTTTGAAGCAAAGACTAAGAAAAAGAACCATTTTAGAACCCAGACATCATTTGTCAATCAGCTTATCTCGAATATGCCCTAATCGATTCTTCTCTGTAAATGATAAACATTCATGTAATATAGTTGATTTGACGGAGTAATAGAACACTTAAACTGTTTGGATGATTCCAAATCTTAACTGCAAATTTAAAAGTAACTATAGAATAAGTTTTTTTAAAATAATTATTCAAAAACTCATTCATTCATTATCTCCCGCTTTATCCTATATTAGGGTCGCGGTGGGGTTCCCCATGCCCATCCCGGGGAGAACGTTTCGGGCGCTGGGCAGATACACCCAGGACAGGACACCAATCTATCGCTGGGCACACACTCACTCACACAGACACACTCTATATGGGGCAATTTTGAGAATTCAATTGACTTGATCCATGTTTTTGGACTGTGGGAGGAAACCTGAGAACCCGGACGAAACCCATGCGGACACGGGGAGAACATGGAAACTCCCCCCAGATGGGGATTCGAACCGGGAATCCCTAGTGCTGAGAGGAGAACGTGCTGACCACTAAGCCACCGTGCCGCCTATTTAAAAACTATTTTTTTTTAATTATCATTTTTAATTCATTACATAACATCTGGTAATTTAGCAGATGCATTTATCCAAAGCAACTTACGAAGGAAGCACAGGGTTGGCCACAGCATGCCAGCAGCCGTGTTTAAGGACCCACATGGGTAACTACTGAGATTTGAACCCACAACCTTCAAATTGATAGCCCAACACCCTAACCACTGAGCTACCACATGCTACTAATTCAATTTATACAGTAAAAAAGGGGTCATACCAGATACTGAAAACAAAGTTTATATACATGTGTAATATAGAATCACTGACCTCAATACACAAATGACCAAGAAAGTTATATGCATATCATTTAGTTAAAATATTACTTGTGCTTGTTTGTTTTTCCCAACTTTAGTTAAAGTGAGATGACATTTTTAGTAATATTTTGTATAAATGTAAAACATTCTAAAAGGTTCAAAAAGTGTTATAAGAAAAGTGTTGACTAAATTACTAAAAAGAATTTGCATATGAAACTACAGTGCAATTTGTACAACTGCAATCATGTTCTTGTGCATCATTATCTTAAGCAGACAGAATTTTATTAAACTGGATTCTCAATATAGTACTGCATAAAATTACCCCTATTTAACACAACACCTAGACCCTAGTAACAACTGCAAACAAATTGTGAAGAGTACATCAGGTTTCAGCTGCGCCATTTAAATTATTCATTTCTTAATGAACAAACACATTATAACAGTTAAGGCTAATCTATATTGTTTACTATAATGACTTTTTAAATTTGAGTAAATTCTCTTATGCATCATTTTAGATACCCATTTTCAGCAATGTTTGTCTTCTGCTTCCAAATTTGTGAACCATTTTAGTTCAATGATATTTTTAACACATATTTGACTCTTAATTGGAAAAGTGCTTTGTGCTAAGAGTGCTATACATTTGTATATATATTTTGCATATATATTTGTGCTATACAGTTTAATAAGAAACAGGCACATGACTTCAAATAACTAAACAGTGAAGAAAATATTGTTGAAATCACATAGAATAGAAATAAACTGAGATGACATGATATAGAAATTAAAGTACTGGAATTGTTTATGCACAAAGTAAGCAATTTAGATGCGGTACTATAAAATTACCTGTTTAAGGGGATGGTGGGGTGAATATCAGAGGTATGGTGATGACTAAACGTGATTCCACATAAACTTACCTGTGCTTATTCAATTACAGTCTAACCCAAGTTTAAATAGATGGTTGCAGGTGAACACAATAGATCAAGTAATGATTAAAAGAAAAAGTTAATGAGACTGGTGGAGTTGAAATGCTTATTTTCATACTGCATGTTTTACAATGTGGAGTTTTTACAAGTTAAATTTTTAATATGTAAACTTTTAGTTTTTCCCAAAACTGTTTATAGATAAAATGCATAAACTCTGTCAAAACTATCTTGTTGTGAATTTAATATGTGATTTTTTATTATATTATATAAGGGAGGTTTAAGTACACAACCAAACGGGAATAACATCTAAAAAAAACTACAGTTTTAGTGACATGCTACTTACAGGTAATAAGAGTAGGAATACTCATTTCTTCTGAAGCATTAAGACAAAGCAGTAGAAAAAAGAAACAATCTCAAAATAGAACACATTAATTAATAATCAGCAAATGAACAAAGAGAGCACAACGAAAAATGAGGATTTATGGGTACTGAAGCAAATTTAATTTAAGATTTTTACAACTGTTTACAAATGTTTACTATATATGATTTAATTTTAAACTAGAATCATTGTTCATCATTCATTTCTTAATTCTATTTATATTGTAATAATAATTTTATGACATTTATTAAACCTCATAACAAAGATTTCCAATGTTTATAAACACTAATTTAAATGTCTTATATATTTTTACATTTATAATTTAAAACTTGCTACACACTCCAAAAAAAAAAAAAAAAAAAAAAAAAAAAAAAATGAACAGCTGCATTTTTACCAGTATGTTGCATCAACCTTTCTTTTAATTACACTTTTTAGTTGCTTTGGAACAGAAGATACTAATTTGCAAGTGGAATGCTAGTCCATTCTTGCTTGCAACAGTCATATCCACAGTTTATATTTCTATTTTCCATTTCTGAACTTGTATATATTTTCGTGAGATTGATCTGGACTGCAGATGTACTAATTAAGCACCATAAAACCCCCAAACTAATTATAGTCATCCTGAAATATTTAACTTTTTTAATATAGTACTTTGTGTTAATTGTACATTCACACACATTCAAGTCATACATGCTCTGGGCACAGATGTAGTTCTATTGCATGACAGTTGGTCTTTGCCATCCTTATATACTATTTGTCTTTTTATATTTTTCAATATATGCTTCAGTGTTGATATTACATTTACATGCACAGGTCACCTGTGCTTTGGGCATTGATGCAACCGTATATAATACTGATTACAATCTGGATGACACATTTCATTTGTTGGTCTGTATTTCCACAGGACTTAAACATTGAGGTCTACTATTACCATATGCTATTTTTTTTATATATTATTGAAAATTCTTGTACAATTTTTGACACAAATGGTGAGCCTTGACTTCACAATTTATATTTTGAGAGATGTTTTTTATATTAAAAGCATGGTACTTGTACATGTTACTGATATTGTGGAGTATATTAAAATGATGCAACTTTTCCAAATGTTTTACAAAGAATTTAGTTATATTTTATCTCTGCCTTTTATGTTTTTTTTTTTTTTTCCTGGAGAATGTTGAAGCAATTTTAAACATATTTATATTTATACAACACAATGAATTTAGTCAGTTAAAACATAAGAAACATTTTTCTTTGAACCTTTAGTTGTAAAACTGAGTTAATTAACAAATTAAAAAATCAACAGTATTGGAAATATTTGTAATAAAATTTGCCAGTAAATGTTTTCAGACTGAACAGATGTCTGTATAAACTTATATCATTACATGGAAATGTTGGCTAATAAGAAGACAAATATTTTAATGCAGTTAAAGAAACAGCACATCTAACTTCCCAGAAACAAAAAACAATGAAAAAAGGAATGAAGAAGAATGAAGGATTAAGGAAGAGATGAGGTATGTGTTAGTTAAAGGAAAGGTGCAAACTAACAAACAAAGACCAATGGAACCATAGCATGCAGTTTCACACTTTGCCAAACTCTTAGCTGAGTCATTTAGTCTCTTCAAAATGGTAGATATATTAAAAATAGTATGGGACAACATGATTGAGGTATACAGTTCTAAAATACATATCAGACTGTATCAGCATAAGGGATATAATATAATATATATAATACCATACAGAAGGAATGCATCCTACACTGTCTACTTTACAAACATGTAACGTAACACGATGTGACAATGTTTAATGTCATTTATTTATTTTCCCATTCTTAAATTGTGAGTTTGCTGGAGCTTTTCCATCTGCTCTATAAGTTATAAGCCAGACAGATAGCCAGTTCCTTGCAAATAAGACCCATTTGTTTTTCACAATGTATTTTAACTTTGTATAAAGCTCTAACTTTTATACAGAAGTAATGCAACTTGAATGTACAGCATACAGTATGTATGCATAGTAAATGCATAAATGCAGTAAATACAACAAAAATGTACATGTGAATGTAATGTGAAAAAAATACCAGCTCTAGATTTTACAGTTTCAATAAGTAAGAATGTTTAAAAACAGGACTCTTTGGCTATATTTTGAAATGTATTGCCAAATGTATTAGAAAAATCAATGTAAAAGTGAAAAAGGGTACAAAATAAACAAAAGCTGCATTAAACAGAAAATTAATGGGTAATGTAACATGATTTGCAGTTCTTGAATTAATTTAACTTTAAGAACACTTAAAGTTTTGATCTGACAGATTCATCTGTAAGATTAACAGTTAACACAAACAGTACAATTATCTGTTCTTTCACTCGAACAGATTTTTTGCTATAATAAAAAAAAGTGAAGGTATGATTTTCTTAATTATTTTTATAGTTATAATAATAACTAAAATCTTTAAACTTGCTTTACTTGGACTGGCAAAAAAATCTTTTTTGAAGCTATGTATTGATTGCTGATTTCACATTAATTTACAAGTATTTTGAAGCTCTACTTGGACATTTACAATACTGGATATTAGATTTTCTACTTCTAAGCAACTAAATGTCATGAGCATCAAGCATAACACAATTAGGATAAAAACTGCACAATTATAAACAATCATATTATAATGCACGTTCATTTTAGACCTTTTTTATTTTTCATTATGAGGGCAAATTGTGTCTGTATTAAGGTACGCCTTGTGCTGCACATTCCTGTACTTTGTTCTTAAAGTGTGTGTTAATTTTTTAAAAAGACAAATACGTAAAAAGTATTATTAGTTCATTATGTCAAGCTGTAATAATCTTTGCTTAACAGGCAAAAAGAAGTCAACACATGCAAATAGTGAATGTTTAGCTGTTGCCTCTACACATTTAGGTTATGTCTTTGCAAATAATCTACTACAAAATTATTAACATTTACTTTTCTGAATATGATGTTTCCATAAAAAGGAATTTGAAAGTATTCACTGGAGTTGAGGTCTTACACATCACATTTAACCATGCCATTATGACAGCCACTCTCAAAAAGAAAAGAGCCTTTTTACTTCTGTTTTACCAAAGTAGGGAACATGCATAACAAAGTAGGGAACACTATATAAAATTCATACCCAGGGAGTTGATTTTATACAAATGTGGCTATGGGACTTTTTTTTTTTTATTAAGAGGCATGTCCCAATACTTTTGTTTACATAGTGCATATCACATACACACCATAAAATCACAGCAAACCTTTTTGGGTAACATGTTCTCTCATTTTTAAGTTGCTTTGTATAAAAGTGTCTGCTAAATGACTGTAAATGTAAATCTGTGCATCTACTCATTATCGCAGTTTCTCATAAGGTAACAGTGTGGCAGTGGTGCTATCCTTTAAAAAGATAACATTTACACCAACCAAAATGGCTCAGTGAGTTATACTTCAGTATGATTATACTAGCTTCTGATTTCCTGTGATTTTGTTGATTGAGTATAAAATTTAATTTAACTTTTTCATGTTTTTAATATTATACTGTGCTTTCACACTAGTTTTATGCCATTTAAGCCACTGAGCTGTTAGTCAATATGTTTCACACCTTAAATCATGCATGTAAAAGTAAAAAAGCAATTGAACATTGGGGTCAACACCCCAGTCATTCAGTAATTAAAAAGGCAGATTAATCATTCACCTTCACCACGATTACCCAATCCTCTTTCTCAGTTAAGTCATTACTGCACACAAGATGGATGATAAAGGAAAATGCAAAAGCAGAGCAACCAATCCAACCTAATGACTCGAAAGAGAAGTCATTTGAGACCAGATATATTGTGACAAGCCATTGTAGAAGTTCCAGCTCATGCACATGCTCATTCAACCTATGTCAAAACGAGGCAAAGCTAATGGTCCGAAAGCCCAAATGTATAGTGCAAAAGGCAAGCATAGGCGATCCACTCACTGCCCTTCGAAATATTTAAGGTCAAATGTGCAGTATGCAGTACATGCTAAAAAATTAAAGGACTTTCCTAGCAAAAGTCACAAAGTTTTACATGATTATGTCGACTGATATCAGTACCACTTACCACACAATGCACAATTACAAACTGTAATTACCTTTTTTTAACACACTACTTCTAGACACAATAAGTCCTATTTACTTTGTTCTTTATTGGCCAGGTCCCTTACAGAACCACCACAGAGCAGGTATTATTTGTATGCTAGATGATCCTCAGCACAGAATAGATATTAACAGAATGGTGTGGGCAGCTACAAGTTGTGCTGCTGGTGTTTTTAAATGGCAAATGATACTGTGAGTGACAGTGATGAAGGATTAGAGGATAACTAACAAATTGTGCAGCAACATTATGCTTTCTCTGATTTCATCTATCTCTGATACATCTACAAGGTGGTGTGGACGTGTATGTGTGTCTAACCAAGTGTTTAATAATGTTCAAACATTTGCACCAGCCCCACGTCCACAAACATACCATCACCATAAGTAAGCTGCAGTATTATCAGATCCTGACCTTTCCCTCATCTGGTTCAATGTCTAAATGCCTAATTACTCCCAACCCTAATTTTTCCCTAAAAGGCCACATATCCAGCCAGTAGAGCAAGTGTGTGGGGAAGAGGCATGTCTTCCTGTTTCTAGAAAATGTAAAATGTCTCTCTATTATACATAAATTATACCATAAAATCTCCAAAGAAAGATACACTGAATAAGGATTTTTTAAAAATCTGATTTTCTGACCTTGATTATAACCTGATGTATAAGAATGAATCCTGGTAGCAGCTAAAATTTTAGCTGTACAAAATCAATCAACCAAACCAGATGTATGGGGAGCTGTACACAAGTGCTTTGAACCAAAGCATTTCTTTCAGTGATGTGTTTTGACATGTCTCAACTTAAATAACAGCTTGGAATTGTTGATGCCTTTTAGACAAGAGCAAGTGCCAATAACTGTAGATGTCACTTTACACAACTTTATGGCAAACCTTGAAGCAAGAAGGGACCACACAAATTTTCTTAAATTGCTTTGATTCGAAGATAATGATAGCACCATTAAGGCTGTAAAGTAGAAGGACAAGGATATAATTTGGTAACAGCCTCTCCCTTGCTGCAATCTATGGGCTGGGTTGAAGCTAAGTTTAGTACAGGGGCAGAGTGGATGATGGGCTTAAATTCCTGCATTTCTGCAGCTGTGGAAGTTAATGACCCGTAAAAGGATGCCACAAAACTGCTTAAAAAGTTTTAGTGGTGCATTTCCTTATGTTCACTATGCAAATACGATGAAGGACCTTGACCTTCAGGCTGGATCTTTTCCATTATGATTTTAAGGAATTTCTACTGCATTAGAGTATTTCTGTTTGATTATACTCTATATCTTCACCCTAATACAATTCAGAGCAAATCAATGCATTTTCTGCTTGACTAAACTTGACAACTGTAATTAACAGATTTTAAGATAACAACTTAACACAATCAATAATGTGAAGGTCTTTAAAATGCAGAGCATTGGTAAAGATTTGAATGCATGATTTTCAACCTTTTCCTAAAAGCATTGAGTGCTCAGGTTATATTTGACGTTTGCGAGTTTAAATAGCTCTATTTAATAATATTTTCCCATCTATTTTTTTAAATCTAAAAATTAATAATTCAATATCTTACCAATTATTAATACATCTAAAGTAACATACAAGAATGCAAACTTGATGGTTGAGATCAGAACACAGGGTCAGCTATAACCCCAGGAGAAATTAAGGTTAATGACCTTGCCCAAGGCCCTACACTGGCAACATTTAATAAACTTCAACTTTAAATTTTTTTCACTTTTTTTAGTATTAATAAATGAATAATACCATAAATTATAATAAGTTAAATAAACCAAACCAGAACTTTACCTACTTGTTGCTTCTCATCTACTTTATATATATATATATATATATATATATATATATATATATATATATATATATATATATATATATATATATATATATATATTCAAAATATTATACATGTAAAATATTTCAAAACTTTAGTGAATACTCCACTAAGTGAGTGTAGTCTTGAATTGAACTAGAAGTTTCAATACTCAATACAATTGATGCTACAAACTATCGACAATACCAATACTATTGACATAAAAATGCCATTTTCCCTGCAAATCCAAATATCAAGTTTTATGGCT
This sequence comes from Corydoras sp. C115, assembly GCA_019802505.1. Lineage (NCBI taxonomy): Eukaryota > Metazoa > Chordata > Actinopteri > Siluriformes > Callichthyidae > Corydoras > Corydoras sp. C115. The sequence continues at coordinate 1,540,015 of JAFMOC010000035.1, read as the reverse complement.
ACCATTACTTTTCCAACAGAAAACTTAACCTAAGCCTTTTAACAAGCATAACAGCAGATCAAAAGTGGCATTGCCTCAAAACCGAATGCTTAGACAAATTAACTGCAAGGTGTAGTTCAAATTGAAAATTCCACAAGCCTACAGTAATTTTTTTATTGCAATGTTCCAAATAAAAAAATCCATATTTTCTAAGAATGCCATTGTGACTATTGCATACCTAAAAGTGTCAGAGTCTATGGGAGCATGTCAGGATGATTTAATCAGTAGAAAAGCCAAGGCTGGCTCAAAAAAGTTTTTGGGTGCTGCATTCCAGGTTATAGATGTTGCAGAGTTGAATGTGAATAAGCTACACTATAAGCTGGATGCAATAAATGACTACAAGTACAGCAAAGAGATGCAAAAAAAATAAAAAAATAAAGCTACTTTGAAACCTGATGGTTGTCACCACTGTAAGTAGCATTGTGTTCCCACTTTCCAGACACCGAGTAAATGTCTAGGATTTAGAAGTTAACTCACAAAAACAATTAGGAGATAAAATGTCTGTAGTCTGTGCCCATACACTGTGCAAGTTTGTTTTTTTATTTACTTCAATTACCATACAATTTTCAGACTAAAGCCACTTCCAAAAGACTAGGCTTAATTAAAAAGTAAAATCCAAAAATCTGGTTGTGTACGATACAATCTAATTCAGTTATAGAACGGTCTGAGTAACAGGGTGGTGATGTTTAAAAACCAACAGCACTGCTGTGATTTTTTAATCATAATTAAGCAATACACAGTGAAACACTAACATTGCAGTGGCTCAAAGTAGTAATTTAAAGCTCTTGACTATTAGAGAAAGGAGTAACATGAACTGTAAAAGTATGAGGAGAAAAAATGGACTGCATTCTGTAATTGTACAATTACAAAGTTTATCTATATTGTAAGTGGAGAAGATAAAATAGACTAAAAACACTAAAATGGAGTGTTAAAACACTGAGGTGTAAAAACATTTTTGCAACTCACACATGTATATGTATGGAAATTTTCCTTAATAAACAAATTATAGTGATGATTTTAAGTGACTGATTTTGCAAACTTTCAAGGACCACTGAACAAATATTATAATATTAATATTATAATGAAAACAGTAATATTTCTTAACTAGGCCCTATTTTATAATACTCACTTGGGTCAGAACGACATAAGATCAGTCCTTAGAAAAAACTCACGACTAAAATACTAAAATATGACGTCATCCAATGCCATCAGTGTTCAAATGAATGCTTTATTTTTTTTCACTGAAATGCTGCTGTATCAATACACAACAAAGTAACAACTTGTATATTATTTCTAAGTTATATTTGTTTATATGTGTATATATAAACACAAAAAATGGAGCATCTGTGAAAACTGCAATTTCCCCTGAGGATTAAAATATTCTGATTCTGATTAACTAAATGTTAATTAAGTAACTTAAAATCATAAATTTGTTAGTGGCAAAAACAAGTGGTTTACTTTGACATGAATTATACTCTATATTATTAAATTATAGCCATTTTGCAGCTGCTGGATTTATGTTCTGACATAATCTAAATCAAATTAGCAAATGAATAAATAAAACTACCCCTCTTTTAGGTGTGACTTTGGATAAGTAAATGTTCATTTAAATTCAACCCCATACACTTCAGCCATTTCTTCACCCAGAATACATCCGAATTTTGTCAATCCCACTAAAGTTAAATGGTGGATACTTGAATGCTGTTAGACCTGTAAGGTACATCAACCTCCATCAAAGGGAATATTTAAAAAGTCCACTTTGGCAAAGATTTTAAATTTAAAAGGTATAAAACATACCTTATCCTAGCTCAAATGAGTTGTTACTGTGATACAAGGACAGAGGACAGAACAAAGTTTATACCAATTCAGTCTTATAATACACATGATACTTATTTATTATTGTTTGTACATGCTGTTGGTTATGTCTGTAGGACGATGTGAGATATGTGGATGAACTGTTCATTTCTGTGCTGCTATATTAAAACTTATGGTTTTTCTTTTTAACTAATATAAGTGTTAGTATACAGTATTTCTAAAAACCCACATGGATGACTAATTTACAAAAATGTGACTGTCCATGTTTGTCAACATGATGTTCTGGTAAAAAAAAATAAAAAAATCTGACAAATGTAATCTAGCCAAAACATGAGAAATGGACACGGAAATAATGTTGATTAGAGTAATGAGGCAAGAGTTGAACAATGTGAATGGAAGGAGTGGAATGTCATGGTAACAGCTTTGTTTGTGGTAGTGACAATATCCTCCATTTCCACTGAAAACAGACCAGTATGGCTACTAAAACCAGAACCTTCTCATTCCCACCACAATAACAAATAAATAAATCACCAGCTGCAGTGCTATCTCACTTTGCAAAAAACATTAAAAATGCATACACGTTTTATTTTTGTATTGGTTATAATTCAAAAATAATAATTAAATGGTGATCCTAAACAAAATAGATTTCATCTTTAAATTTATAGATATTTATTGAAAAAAAGATGTGTTTTTGCTTTAAAAATATTTTTCCAAACTTTTGAGCTCGTTTGTTTGCTCTCACATCATAAACTTTTTTTCTCACCAGTTTCATTGGACTAAAACTTAGCAGCATTTTCTGGCATCAGAAACTATTCCAATGTAGCTGGCTGAGGACTGGCTCTTTCTGCAGTGGAAATGAGTGGAACTGTTCCAGATTAGGCAACAGCAACTTGCCAGTGAAAATGTGCAAAATGATGAAATGAAGGGAAGCCAATGTGCATGTTTCATTAAAACACAATAATCTGCTGCATCAGAAATTAAGTTAAATCTGCCAATTGTATCCCCATTTACAAAATATATATCTGGGAGAGCCATGTGCCTATTGTGAAAGTTTAAACCTTTTGTATACTTTTGTACAAGTTTACATTTCATAGAGAAATCTACGTTTACTTTATGGCTGCATTGCTTTTATATATTAATATTTCTTTTAGTATAACAACATATCGATTGGTTTGTGCATCAATCACATAGCAAACAATCCAATGACTTATATGTACGTGTTTCTTTTTTATCATTATCATTACAATTAATCTCAGGACACTCATGTGTTTCATGTGACAGCATGGCCGTCCTTCATTCTTCTAAAATCATTTTGTTTGTTCATAGAAGTCACTTAACAGATTGTAGTATCTTTATGTCATGCATTAGCCAAACTGCACTGCTTTCAATTTCCGGTATATAGAATCATCAGATTGTAGACTAAAATGATCAATACTTTTGTGATAAAACTTTAATGTAAGACATACACCATGATCTATGCAAAATGTAGGCTGTTAAGGAGGGTATTATATGTTTAGAAGTACCTGCGTTTGAAGGTAAGAATCACACCCAGCAGGATGATGACAAACATGAGGATGCCCGCAATGACGCCCGCCATTTTTGCTGTGCTGTCCACTTGCTTTTCAGGCTCAAGAGCATTGGAATTCTGTGTTGATACTCCTGCAAGGGCAAATGATATATCACAAAGACGAGAGAAAAAGAGAGATTTAACTGGGACGAGAGCTGCCCAAAAATCCTCATCAATTTCACTGCTTCATTCACAAATATCACTACTTTCAAAAAGTTTATTGAATGCATATATACAGACATAAACACAAGACTGTTAATTACTGCATGTTTGGGTTATGAGTACGGGTGGATAAATAGATGTAAGATGACGACTTCCATGCAAAGGGAGGCACATAATCTCACAGGGAGTGTTCTTTAAAAAGCAGAATTTCACACTGTATGGATTGTGAGCAGATTACGTGATGTGCAGTCCAAACAGTGAGATGAGGGCTTAAAGAACAAAAACTGTGTTTGTGTAAACAGGTGAAAGGGATACTTATTGTCCTTAAACAGAGAGTCTGACATTTTGGATTTTGCGGAAATATCTTACTTGTTCCTTTATTAAAAATAACTTAGACTATTTTCTTTTGATTAATGTTACAAAATAATTATTAAGCACAGTTATGTCAGTGGGCATTTCAGTGTGTGTGTCTGCAAGTATGTGTGTGTGTGTGTGTGTGTGTGTGTGCCACCCATTCATAATTGTCCAAATTTGACTTTTCCTTACTTTTCAGATCACATCTATTATTCTATTAGATTTAAAGTGTTTGCTTTTGGTATGCATCATTAGAGTCAATGTTTAATTATTAAATACATTCTCTATAAATCTGGGCTAATCTAATATTTAATTATTGTTATAGTTTTTCATTTAAAATTAGCTTTATCAAACACTGAAAATGCTGAAAATATATGAACTGTACAAGCTGTACTATTTTATGCACAGTCAGTCAAATAATTATATTGTGATAACTTTCAAACCGTCAATTTGTAGTATCATGACTTAAATTGTAATCACGGGTCAGTATAAATTAATTACTACATAATTTGATTTAATTAATAAAAATATGTTGGATTTTTTAAATTACATTTGTATTTTTTAACCTCTTTAGTTAGTTGTGTAGTTGCTATGCATTAACATTTGACTTCTTCTCACTGTTATCCAAGCAGTAGCAGGATCACTGAGAATGTCACGATACGGCACAGCCACGTTTGATAGCTAGACTGCCCATTCAGGCTGGTGGCTTCATCTGTCTCCTCTAGTAAATTTTGGTTCAGTGGGCATTTTAATTGAGATAAGAGTATAGTGCAGCCATAATGGAATCGCTCTGATTCTGATCCATTATTACAGAGACTGCTTGTTTAAAGTGTTTATATATGCTCCTTAGCAATACACTAGCTTAGCAGCTATTTTCAGGCAAGTCGTATAAAGTTTCATTAAAACACATCTCAAGACTTAAATTCTGGCACCTCCGTAATGTGCTAGAATATAAAATGCATTATTATTATTTACCCTAGTTAGGGAACTTGTATCCTTTTAAGCTTTAACTTTCTCTTAAAACAAAGGACAGTAAATGTTGTTTATTTTTTCATTCATTCATTATCTTCCGCTTTATCCTATATTAGGGTCGCGGTGGGGTTCCCCATGCCCATCCAGGGGAGAACGTTTCGGGCGCTGGGCAAATACACCCAGGACACACACTTACTCACACAGACACGCACGCATACACACTTTTAGGGCACATTTGGAGAACTCAATTGACTTGATCCATGTTTTTGGACTGTGGGAGGAAACCGGAGAACCCGGAGGAAACCCACGCAGACACGGGGAGAACATGGAAACTCCACCCAGATGGGGATTCGAACCGGGAATCCCTAGTGCTGAGAGGCGAACGTGCTAACCACTAAGCCACCGTGCCGCCGTTGTTTATTTTATTAGTTTTAATTTCTGATTTTCAGAAAAAAATCTATATCTGTGATATAATAATATATATTTATATATTGATATTATATATATTTAATTATTGTAATAGTTAGAAATAGGGGAAAAAATGAATTAATTAATTTATGCATTTCTTATTGTTAGCTTTTGATTAAATAGTACACATAATACACAAAGGCCTCACACTTTAAAAAAAAAAAAAAAAAAGTGATATGTTAGTACAAGCCGTTACAAATATTAAATTCTATAAAATTAAGCTCTCAAAAAAGAAAAAAAAAAACACATCAATTAACACATCAAATAAACCAACAATTAAACCTAAACATACTGTATAACTTATCAGAAAACAACAGTAAGTCTATTTCTTCTGCTTGTCAAAACGTGTTAGATATAAAATCTAGTCTTTCAGAGAACTATTAGTTTGTTTACAAACTACAAAATAGGTTACAGTGTAAAACAAAGTGTATGTAAACATATAGCCATAAGATTTAGATATCATAATTATACGATTTTATATTAAACCAAAAATGATTTTGTTTTTTTGCCAGTAGAAAGAATCAAAACTGAACAGTTTAGTGCCTTTTAAAATGGATTACAGCTTTTTAAAGACTCAGATTTTGCATCCAGTCATGTAAATAAGCAGCAAAGATTAGGGGTTTGGAAGAATCTAGACAGGGCAGAGTGGTGGGTGAGACCATTATTTATTCACTGTGTTCACCCAAAAACAGATATTTAGTATTTGTGTGTTCATGTGCACGCTGAGGTCTCAGAATATATAATCACATTGTGGACAAGAAAATCCGTTTACACTCATAATGTAGACGAAAATGTTCACTTTTTAAAGTAAAGTCATTTGAAAAAAAGGTTTAGATTTCAAGTAGTATTAGAGGTAAGGTTTGGTTACATTTCCATTAAATAAATAAAATGCTATGTAATAATTTTCCTATGATGCATGAGAATATTACTGCCTTTGTGGTTAGTGTAGAAGAAAGCATGAGAATAAAGGTGGAAATATTTATTCCACATTTTATACCAACATTTTGCATGGTAACAGTTATATTTAATAGAATATCATTTGATGTTAGAGTCATGCATTCTGTTGCAATTTAGTGCATTTTGCACCAGTACCTTCATTTTAACACCGTTTCATCATTGTGCTTGAAGAAGGATGATGGACAAAGAATGAGTGAAGGAAAAAAAAGCCTAAATAGTTGGTAGATTGAAAATCCAATAAATAATACAATGCTAACAAATTAATTTAATTCAATCCTTTACTCTGACATCTGTTGTATCACCGTTGTATTCTGTATATTATATTTAAACTGCACAAATTCATCATTGCACTTTTCAGCAAGTAGCAATGGTAATTTTCAGATGAGAACAAAGGTGACTGTAGTGTAGTTAATTGTCTGCTGGTTCCTCTTTTCCAGTCCTTATTATCAGTTTAGGAGCAGGCCTAAAAATTGCATGGTGTACCATGATTACTTATGACTCTGAACTTTCTACTTTCAAATTATCAGAGTAATTGGACTGGCAGGGATGTGTACTGTGTGTTCTATGTCACAGACATTATCTACGTTTAATTAAAAATTAAATACTATCTGTGCATGCATACAAAGGTGCATATTTTAAGAGTTCAAAATTAAAAGACCAGATTTGTGTAAATTTATTTGAATGTGCATTAATAAACAATCAACTAAAATAATATAATTTACAAATAAGATTAAATAATGCTCTAAGAAGGCAGTACTCTCCTGGACTAGTGAAGCCTTTGTCTATAAATCGTGACCATGTTCGTAATGCAGGTTCGCTGCTATGTCACCCTCAATCTCTGACCATTCTCATTCACCCAATTGACCGTGGAGACCTGGCAGTGCTTCACTTAATCACAGCACCACACTCAAGATATGTAACCTTCCACTCTACTTTTGAATCACTGGGGTGATATTTTGTCAAGTCTGGTGGAGGTTGCATATCAAAGTTGTCATGATGATCTATAGAGCACCATGAGAGCAACACAAAATAATAGATAGTACTAACAAACAGAGCTAATACAGATCTTTCCTGAGGATCAGAGTCCTTCAAAGTCATGTTGCAGCAGTTATAATAAATAGGCATTGCTTGCTAGGACAGCATCGGTCCTCATTCTCTATTTTTATGCTTTTACAGGTGTAAGAAAATGTTTGGGCACACCTAACACTAACTTATGGTATAAATGCTTAAATTAATGTAGGTAGAAGGTGTTTCAGTTCTACTGCCCCCAAATTATGGCACTCACTCTCACTGGCAACTCAAATCCTGACTCTATAAAATAGTGCCTTCTGCACTATTTTATGTTTCTATTAATTTTAAATGTTGGAGTTTAGTTTTTCTTACTGAGTTCATGAAAGTCACTACAAGACTAGAATTTACTATCATTATGGTTACTACTTTCATTATAAAATACGAACCACAAAATTGACAAGCCTTATAAATGCAATCAAGGACACCCAACAAATCAGTACTTATCAGTAAAGCTTATTCTGGTGGCAATTTAGTATCTCCAGTTTACCTATTAGCATGTTTTGTACTGTGGGAGGGAACCCACACACATACTGAGAAAACATCCTGCTACAGAATCAAACCCAGGACCAAGTTATGAATATGTTCGTATACAGTTGTGATCAAATTTATTTAACCCCCACTGAAATAAAGTGTTTTGGCCAGTTTGACATTAATTTGGATCATTTCAGTCATCTTATTTACAATTATATCAAAGAGGCACTTATAAATTAGACAAATATAACATAATATTTATGATGGAATAACCACAAATGTCTTTACTGTGCTCACATCATTATCAGTTTTATTCAACCCCCTAGTGACATTATTTTTCAGTACTTAGTACAACATCCTTTTCCAGTTATGACAGCTTTCAAGCGTGAAGCATAGCTTGACACAAGTGTCTTGCAGCGACCTATGGGTATCTTAGCCCATTCTTCATGGGCAAAAGCCTCCAGTTCAGTCACATTCTTAGGCTTGCGCACTGCAACTGCCTTCTTTAGGTCCCACCAGAGGTTCTCAATTGGATTTAAGTCTGGTGATTGCGATGGCCACTCTAGAATGTTCCAGCCTTTCATGTTCAACCATGCTCTAGTGGACTTGGATGTGTGCTTCGGATCATTGTCCTGTTGGAAGGTCCAACGTCTCCCAAGCCGCAGGTTTGTGACTGACTCCATCACATTTTCCTCCAAGATCTCCTGGTACTGAAGGGAATTCATGGTACCCTGCACACGTTGAAGCTTTCCTGTACCATTAGAAGCAAAACAGCCCCAAAGCATAATTGACCCCTCGCCATGCTTCACAGTAGGCAAGGTGTTCTTTTGTTCATAAGCCTGGTTCTTCCTCCTCCAAACATAGCGCTGGTCCATTGTCCCAAACAGTTCTAATTTAGTTTCATCTGACCACAGTACACTGTCCCAAAACCTTTGTGGCTTGTCCACATGACTTTTGGCATACTGCAGTCGACTTTTCTTGTTCTTTGGAGTCAGCAAGGGGGTGCGCCTGGGAGTTCTGGCATGGAGGTCTTCGTTATGCAGTGCGCGCCTTATTGTCTGAGCTGAAACTTCAGTGCCCACATCTGACAGGTCTTTTTTCAGTTCCTTAGCAGTCACGCGGGGATTTTTCTCCACATTACGCTTCAGGTAGCGCACAGCAGTCGCGGTCAGGATCTTCTTTCTGCCACGACCAGGTAACGTTTCCACTGTGCCCTTTAACTTGAACTTGCGAATGATACTTCCGATAGTGTCTCTTGGAATATTTAACAACTTCGCAATCTTTTTATATCCATTGCCATTCTTGTGAAGAGCAATAACCTCTTCTCTTGTCTTCTGGGACCATTCTCTTCACCTTCACCATGCTTGTAAACACACCAGTAGATGTCTAGAAGGAGCTGAGTATCACAGTCCTTTTAAATCTGCCTAATTGGTGCTTATCATGCTTGATTGCTGCTCGTTGACATCCACAGGTGTTTTCAATACCTGATTGAAAACACTGGAATGAACCTCTGTTCTTATGAGTGGTAGTTGTAAAGGGTTTGAATAATTGTGTCAATGAAGAAATCACAAAAAGGCCATTTAATACTTTATGACAAAAACAATTGATGCTATCTTAGTTGCATTTAGTTCTTTAACAAGTCCTTGTAAGATTTCATTATGAACACAATTACAAACGTGCACTGAATTCCATAAAACCCTTCGCAGCATTGGGGGTTGAATAAATTTGATCACAACTGTAGATCACATTACATTTATTTGAATATTAACAAAAAATAAATAATTATGCAAATGTTTTATGGACAGGGTGCGTAAACTCAAATCAAATCATCACCAATGAGTTGACCAGTGGGGTCCAAATATTTGGAAATATTTGTGTATGACACACGATTTTAATAGTTGCATCTGAACATTTACTTACACAATGCTTACTTATCTATTAGTCAGTTGTGTGGCTGCAGAACAAATTGCACTCATGTCGCTTCTGGTAATGTTTACATCATCAAAAAAGTGAAAATATCAGCCTAGTGGTTTTGACTTGATCCTGATTGTTGGTGCAAAACATGTTGGTTTTAAGGCTGCTGAGATACCTGGATTTTTTAAAATAAGTCTTCACTACAATAGCAGTATATATTTCTCTATCTTTTAAAGAAAAAGGTTGAACATAATGACCATGAAAACTGCAGTAACTCAGATAAGTCAGGGAGGTAAAGCTCTGACAAAAAGAGGATGACATTTTTAAAGGTAATATATAATATACCAAGTCAATATGTGCTTCTAGGCATGTTTTGTGTGAAATTTGTAAGTGAATGAGGACAGCACCAAAATGTCCAAAAGAATCAGTGCATAAATGTCTCACGCATCACTGTTGACATGATGTCAGTTTCCGATGGAAGACCTGTTTTATGCACAGCATGCCACTGATTATATTCAAAATGTAAGTAATTTAGTATGAGACCCAAGACATGTCAGCAAAATGCCATTTAACCAAAGTCAATATATATGGTTTTAAAAATGCAGTTAAGAGGTACACAAAAAATGAAGTCTATAGTTGGTTACTTGAGACATTTATTGTTGAATTATTATGCAGTTTTTTCTTAATTATTGTTTGTGTATGATATTAACTGTCAGTTTCTCTGCATGATGTATTTAAAGGTATTTTTTCTGATGACAAAAAGGCCTGGAACGGTAAAATGTTAGAAACTGTCATTTCAAAAGTAAAATGACTTTTTAAGCTAACATGAGCTAACATTATCTCGTTAGCCCTACAATTAAGTAAGCTGCTGTGGATACACTGTGACATAAACTCTGTGCTCTAAAAATGTCTTGCTGCCATAGCCAAATTATATGTTCTTCTTTATCATCCAGACAGGTTCGTACAAGTGCAGTTAAGGAGCAGAAGCAATATTTGTAAAGTAAAGCCTGTCATCTACAGAATATTAGAGAACATGAAGAATCTGCTCATGCATATTCAGCACTAGTGTATAGTTTCAGAGAAAATGAGATGCAAGATGAAAAGGGAAAGGACCTCACTCTTACAAGGTCAGTTCTAAAGTTACTCAAGCAAAGGTATATATTGCAAAATGTCTTTGTGAAAAGTACATGTAAACAAACTGAAAAACATTTTGTATATAAATTTATCGCCAAAAGCATTGAATGCCTATATCAATTATTAAACATAAAGGTAATTAGTTTAAATTAACAATGCTGATTAACCAAGGCCTTTTCCTGTTTCAATGTGAATGTGCATCTGTGCAGATAAGTTTATGGACATGGGTAGATCATTTTGTCATGAGGAACTACACACTCCCGACCTTGCCTGCAAGCTGAACCTTCTTGTCTGACATCACTGCATATGCCTGATGAAGCAACGGCACTTTTAACCACATGGTCTCAAATTTCTGTTGGCAGATTTTATATGACATCACAGTGCAGTGTGAAGTTCTATATATACCCCAATACTGTATACATTACTTCTGAATTATGAATTGATGTGATGGTCAGCTGTCAAATACTTTCATTGTGTGAAATACAGAAATGTATAGAAAGGTTATACTGTATACATACCCACATATATAGATAGATATGTTATTAATCCTAAAGATATATTGCGTATTGCAGCAGCCAATGCAGATATATGAAATAAACCAAAATAAGAATAAGAGATATAATAAGCAACCAAAAAAAAAAATCACTGCACACTATATGTATAATATAAAATACTGTAAATTTAACTATAAATTTATATTAATATAAATATAAATAAAAATATACAATGTGTGTGTGTGTGTGTGTGTGTGTGGAGGGGGGGGGGGGGTGCGCAAACTGTTTAAGTTTTTCTTAAAAGATAGCTGTTCAATTGTTATTTAAAAATCCCTGTCATTGGCTTCAAGCCTTTTTCATTTTTCTGCTCTTAAATACATTAGTGGATTTATCTGAAATGTGTAAAGCGAAACCATACATTGTGAAAATACCATACAATGTTAGTGCAAATGACGTCAGCTACATTGATTTTATGTGGACTAGACATGCAACCCATCCATTAACATACACCAGGAAAAGCATAGAAACATCCCAAAATGTAAATAAGGAGGGAGGAAGGAAACAACAGTTGAAATAATGTTGATGAGAGGAATCAAGGAGAAAAAAAAAATTGACCATGGGTCATGGTATAATATTCACCTTCACTGGGAATGACAAGTATGTAGGGCGTGGTATTTTGTCCCCTACCTATTACCACTAAGACAAGGTTTAAGGTTCCACGTCGGCATGCATGAGAAAAGAAAGAAAGAAAAAATAGTCTAAAGAAATGTGTCTTCAGTTATCAGTGACTAAGACTTCTTCAGGACACCCTTTACAATTTGGAAATAAAAACACGGGCTGGTTAAAAAGTCAACTTCATGCCAAAGATCTCAGAATTGTTTTAGTGGGAAAGAAAGTATGTGAAAGTGGAGAGACAATAACGTCTAGCTAATTTTTAAAACTGCAGCAGATCCATCGAAGTAAATCATTAAATTTGAGGTTGACGATATCAGGAAAAGTTCAAACAAATGAAATTTGTAGCAATTCAGCTGCAACATTCTGTTATTTTATGCTCCTTGGTTAAACAGAGTAATAACAATGTTTAAACACAGCCATAAAATATGTACAGTGGCATGTTTTATGGTTAAAGCCACAAAGGGTAACTCATGCAATTGGAAATAAATAAACAAATAAATAACCTCTACTAAATAAATCAAATAAAAACAAACCAAAACAAATTTACTTTAAATTACTGAAAAGTCAACTGGTACAACTGATAATATGATGTATTTTTTATTTTTTTAAACAAAAAATGTACATTAAACTATAATACACTGCCATTTTAAAATAAATATTTCATATTGTGTGATGTATGGCGAACATTATACAATCACTCAATAATTTGCAAACACTTCAATTTAAATATTTAGTTTTGCATTAATTCAGAATAGCTTTAATGTTTTCATGCTTTTTATTTAAACTGATACTTCTTGCAAAGTGACGTAATGCATTGTGTTTTTGTTTGAACTAATATCAGAGACATGGCCAGATTATTTATTTTTATATAAAATTTGAATATAGGTATGAGGTTACTGCTTACATTTCTAGATGTACCCTTGGCCAGACACATTAATGAACAATTGAGCCACTGTCTTTTAATTAGTTTTATGATCAATATATTTTTTTAATTTGTATTAATATTTTGATTTCTTTAGAAGCATATCACTAATTTCTAAACTCTTCTGAGTATGGGTTATCTCATCAATATATTTATGATAAATAAATGTAAAGAAGTCATTTTCATCTGTTACTGAGTTAAAAATGTACTTTCTTGGCATTATTTAGCTTTAAATCAGTGTTCTGACACCTCGTCTAATAATGTATCAATTCACTTTAAAGCATGGACATTTTTGAGACTTTATGTTTTGTAAGTGAGTGAAAAGAATTCTTATACCTTTGGTTGCAAGACGCACACAGTTGATTTTGGTTTCCTGAAAAGAAAGAACAACATTATAGTAAAATATGTATTTAGTTCTATGAAAGATAATAGAAATTATCCTACTCATCTTAAGATGCAAGTCATATGAAAAGAAAAAATACTGTATATATCAAATAGTGTAATAATGTTGGGAAATGATATTGTTCATTACAAAATGAACAGGAATCATTATTCAAACATTTTAATTGCTCAGGATTAGTGGTAAAGTAAAACTTTTTACTACAATGGTATTGCTAAATCTTGGCTTCTGACTAATCAGAAGTTAATTAACATTCTATAATAACATAGCTCTAGTGTCAACTGCAGAGTAAATTAGAGTTCATATTAATGCACTTGTTTAAATATGTTCATCCATTGTTTTATATTAACGGCTAATTTGCTTGCTTCACCTTACCAACGAGCAGAATTTAAAATCAATGCAGTGCTGAAAGGTAATATCAGGTAATATTATTTACACTCAAACCTTCTCAAACCAGGACACTCCCACCTGTTTCAAAAGATAAAGATTTTTTTTACCCCTTGTAGATAAGCCCCACTTAGTATGATTCACTTTAAATGTGTGAACAAATCAAACTACAGAGATGTATGCATTTTAACCAAATGTACAGTTTAGGTACAGCAATGAAACTGCGAGACGCCCTGAGCATTGCTGTTGCTTTGTCTGCCATGGGTGGATGTGTCACGACAAAATGGATTTATTACAAAAAATGTTCTGTACTGATTAAATTTCCCACAGATATGAGTGCTTTATATCGCAGATGTTGCACATGATTAAATGTAAATGAACAAAACCGTTCAAATTATGACTTTTGGGCTTTAACAAAGAATTATGTGCAGAGGTCGACAATTTGCCTCGATATAAGTGGAATAAATCCCTCTGAGGCATGTTGTTATTGGAACATAATCAAATTCTAGAATGCTACATGTTGGGAACACATTAGACCACCCAGGCGTTGATTGTTTTTTCATAACACCACACGCTAACACATGCAAGACAGCTTAATGTATGCAAATATATGTGTTTGCAGTTCTGTTTAAGTTAATCATTATCGTCTCTCTTGCATACATTGTTTAGTTGAACATGCTTGGAGGAGAGAGCAACTGTACTCAGATTGATTGTTGATGCTAACTCATTTTATCTGCACTCAGATATTAGAGAGACATCAATGCATAATATCCATTATGCATTATTTCTCATTTCATTCATCTTCAAAAATCTTTACATCTTTGTCGGACTACTTCTGTACTAAAATTGTTTATTTAATTAAATCAATTGGGAGAAAACTACCGTTAAATACTCGTGACCCATTTTATGTTTTAAATTTCTTCAAATTCAAATTTCTCAGAAATATTTGATGGAAAACACAACTAGAAAATGTTTTCTCCAAAGTATGTGTTAATTTACAGGCATATTCAACAGCATATGTAATTTAGGCTGAGGGTACCCAAATATTTGCTCTAAACTGCATTTACTGATGTTTTGCAGACATAATGACTCCAGATTGGCTTCCTCCACCACAAGTCCAGTAAAGGCCAGAAGCCAGAACCTGAATTATCAGTACACACTTAAACATTGCTGTTTAATCCATTGCAGAAATGCAGTTCCTGTTGAAATAAAGTCATTTTTTGATAAGTAGCCTCATGTAAATTTTATTGTTAACAACCTCCTCTGTCCAATCTCCTACATATGGTATTAGGACAGAACACATTATTTATTATTATTATTAAAAATAATCCAAGAGTCCACAATGTACATCTTGACTTTGTACTTATGTACACCTAGATGTACATTGTGAAATAAAATGTACTGCCAGTGAAATTTAGTATACATAAGTCAGTGTGTACAGTATTTGAGTGAATGTACTTCTGTCCTATTTACACTATATGCCCTAGTTGTAACCTATAAGTTACCACTATTAATTAATCCGAAATACTGCATGAGAGATCTGGATCACCTGGATAGGCTCCCTGGTGAGGTGCCTCTTTAAATTTCATCAACTTCATATTTATAGACTCTACAAAAAATAATTCTGGCTTGGAATGATAATGAATGTTCAGTCTATTCATACAGTATTTACAGCCCAAACCAAATTAACATTCCATTCCAGCACAGCACACACTTTAACATCAAAACATCAGAATACATGACTTAATCAGCATACTGACAATGACATCAGAGGTCACACTCGCAAGCATGCAGAAAAGTTAAAAGAGGAATTATAATTCAATGGGCATTAAAAGCTGTACAGTTTACAGATGGTGTTCATACCTGTGGCCTTGTTCATCCTTCACAAGGACAGCAGTTACCATGTGTGCACCACTTTGCAGTGGTGCTATTTTATCTTAGAAAAGTGACACACTGTATTGTTGTCTTATTAAACAAAACTGCTTTTATTTTCTGCTATTGTACCTTTGTGCACACTAATATTTGTTTGCTGCTCTAGTTTGACTCAATAAGACACTGAGAGAAGGAGAGTCAAACCATTTCTCTAAGTTTGTATTGAGTACATCTTTAAGGCATTTAAAAATTAAGAACTTGGTCGTGGCTTTTTCCCATATAAAAAGAATTCTGCATGCCTCAAGAACACGCCCTCATACAACCTGACATTGAAATCTTGGAATATGTCCATAATATAAGGGAATAAGATACACCCTTGTCTTCAAGTTGTTAGCAGTCTTTACCAACTAAAGCATTCACTAAACCATAACATTAAAATATTCAAACAGCAGTAAAATCCAGTAAGTTTATAATTAATATTTACTAAAGCAGTGGAGTTAAACCTTGTATTTTATGGCCGATGACGAAATGCAGAGTGACATACAAAATTAGCCTACATGATGCAGTCCAAGTAACACAGACATAAGGCTCAAAGGTCTATCAAGACTAAAACCATAAACATAATGATCCAGAACCCAACCTACTAAGCCATAATTGCCCAAGTAGGTGACTTTACTGAGCAAGCTGGCATCAGTCTCTACTCAAGATGGTTTAGCATCTGTTCCATCCCCATTTTAGACCATGATTGTTAAACTTTTACAAGTAATTGGCATCAACCTATTGAAAACATGGCTTCAACCTACATGGGTAACTACTTTACTCCAAATAGGGAAATAGGGCATGTCCCTATGCCAGAACTCATAGAGTACAGATAAATAAGACGCCTCATTTAATGTATGAAAAAAACCTTAAGTGGATTAGCAGATAAGAAGTAATGTATGCAAGAATTAAATGTGAGAATCTAAATAGCTCATTAATGAAAATCCAAAATATCAGTAGGATAAGAAATAATTACTCCTTAATGCTGTAAGTATTCGTTAGTGCCAGAACATGATAAAAATAGAAACCTGATATCATCCACTTCATGATTTCATAACATCCATTTCTTTTTACTATAGAACATTTTTCTATTTTATCCTGGTCTTTATTGCAAATATAACAACTCATTACAGTCTAAGCCACATATTAATTATTAGTATTGACCGTTTTAACAACTTGCATTTCCTTTTTGTTTGAGCAACGATTAATTGTTTTAATTAGATATTCCACATTGTCCCTCTGTTTTGTCTCAGTAACAGGTGATGGATGCAACATATGCAGTCTGCAATCTTGGTAACGTAATGATTACAGTCTTGGTAACATAATGATTACAATCTTGATAAAATGAAACCCCACTCACACACACGACAGAGTAATCTTGAAAAACACTTCATTTAATAGGTCATTATACGTATTGTTTTGCTGATTATTAAATTAGAAATGCATGCAGTATTCACCGAGTTTAGCTGTCATTCATTAACACTACCATTAACTTAAGCACTTAGCTATGCATTTTGAAAGATAAAATCCAACTTTAATTGTTCTTAACTTCAAAGAAGTTCAAATTTATTTGGACATCCCTTCTAATTAATTTTTTTTTTTTTTTTTTAAAAGAACCACCCTGGGCAGGTCACCACATCTCACTAAAACACATTTATTCACAAACATTACCCCGGTGCTGTTTAGTACTTTCAATTGACCTGCAATCATGTACTTGAACTATTATATGAAACTGGAGAACATGCAAATAAACATGTAAAGAAAGAATTAACTCATGGCTTTAGGACAGCATGGTCCTTAGAGGAGAAAATCAAGTGACCTCAGCTTTATTAAATAACTGTGGGGTAAATTGATATTTCTAAATGAAATTGTGTTCATGAGCTTTTGAACAATCTGGTTCAGTAATCATTTTATAATTATTACATGGATGGATAGTGTAATAAGCAGTAGAATGTTCTGGACATTGGCCTTAAAGAAAACTGTTGGCTTTTATTAAAGGTTTCATTTTAATCTGTCACACACATGCACTCCATTAAGTTCCAACCCCCGCAGGTTGACAGGATTGTATCATACAGCTTTTGGTTCAGAGGAAGGTTTTTTCTTTACCTATATTTCATTATAGACCTGAGTGCATCATATGTCTGACTATACACAGAATAGTAAGACGAAATTGGCTCATCTCTACCACTCTATTGTATCCTGATCTTTGTTGTGACCTTTTGTTTCTATAGGTCGAGCCAATCTAGTACAGCACAATCTTCATCTCATAACTTGAATGTTTTTGCACATCTTTTTTTCTATTTTATTATTATCTGTATCATTATCTTTTTGCCTTTTGTTTGCGAAAACATATATCTTTAACATTGATAATGTTATTTCCAATGCATTCACTTCATATGTACACAGCAGATATCATAATTTATTAAAAGAAAAACAGCTTTAAAATATTTGCCTTTTGCCTGTTTTAATTAAAAAAAAAAAAAGCATCAAGCCCTAACTGTTAACAAATGCACACAAATAAATGTGGAATGTGTTGAGATATTTTTCTTATTATTTGTCTCTGAAGACACTGGACACCCCAACAAAGGTAAGCCGTTTCTAAATGAAATATTACTAGGATTCCTCCACACACATACATCACTTAAAGCCCTACATGGCTTCATGTTTCTGCCCCTTTCTTAACATCATTCTCAATACCACTGGCCCTTTTTTCATTTTCTTTTCATTTTCTGTGCTGTCATCTGTACAACTTATCAATTCTTTTACGAATTACCTCCTCAACCAGCTGCCGCTGCAGTCTGTACAAGTGTCTCCACATTTTTTGAACTCACTCTGCCTTATCCAACCGAGTTAGATCAGCACCTTTTATTCGTTTTATAGCTACACTTTTGCCAAAAATGTTGACAACATTAGTTGGTAAATTCAGAAGTAAAAGTGTGAATACAGCAACTGTAAAAAAGATTCCATTACTATATTATAGTAATTGATTTGCTATAAAATATGTAATTTATAGTGCATATGTAGAAAGCTACAGTTGTAGCTACTGGAGGTAAAGTTTAATTTAACTACATTTTACTTCTGTTTTGCATTATTTTCTTTTTTTAATGATATATTGAATAATTTAAACATTCAAAAAAAATAAAACTATAAAACAAATAAATTGTAAAATCATTATTTCATTACACTGAGCTCTTAAATGTGAGCTGACAAAGTTGTCAGAAGGCAAAAATTTACAAACCACTAGTGCAATCTCATAATCAAATTATTATATTAAAAATTGGTAAAATTGGTTTTCAAATTGTAGTAAAATTGGCAAGTAGCATCAATTTGAAAAACTTAAAATTCAAGTACAGAATTACACTTAGGTTCAATACTGGAAAGCATTCTGCATCTGCATCCAGCTAAAAGCACATCAACAAATAAAAAGGCTCTAGAAAGAAAAATCTGTTAAAGTGGTGTTCACAAAGCACTCTAATTCTTGCTCACATTACATATCTTGAGTGTTTATCAGTTTCAGAGCCAGATGGCAAATAAGAAATTCATTGAGAAAATGTGTTCTACAAAACAAGAGAATAATAGAACACAAATGATTCAAAACTGAAAGAACAGTTTATATTCATATCAGTCATATTTTTCAAAATGTACCAAAACTTAAGTAATTTCTATTACAACGAAATATCCCCAACTATTTTTCTAAATATAATGCATGCAAATACCCTTTCCAAAATTTTGATAAACATTTATTGATGACTGTTGCAAGATATTTCTACAAAAAGTACTTAAACACTTGAAAGCAACCTGACTGAACTTAATATAAAGTATATTCGTATTTGACACTTCACATGGTATATGCGATCCTTTTTTAGTTCTTTATATGTTATTAATGATTATGTTGGTCTCATACTAAAAAAAATTAATTAATCTCTAACAGGGTTAGAATTGATACCACTTATAAAAACTGATAGCATTTCTGGAGTCAGCAGGCAGTTGGGAGGATGAACAACATTAAATGGGTACCATTTATAGACCCAGCAGGGAGCTGGTAGGATGAGGGACATGGATTTGGTACAGTTTATAGCCACAGCAGGCTTTTTTTCTCTTAAAGAAAACAGATAGCTGTATTTTTAAGTCCTCAAAATAAAGAAATAAAATTGTACATATACTGTATGGTGAGGGGAACAAATGCTGATTTTTTTTTTATTATTGATAAACGATAAATGTCTGTATTTGTTTACACCTTTAAGTTAATGGAAATATCCTCTAACCAAATACAAACAAAAATACATTTAATGACACAAATGATCAAAATGGATTAGTACTTAAATAGATAAGTTTGCCATTTTCCAAGCAAAAACCTTTTTCAACATGTCTGTAATAAAATACATATAATAGGTTTTTTAAGGGATTGTGGTTTAATTCTGACCAATTTCTCAACCCATTACAATTCCCCAGTGTTCTGTGGGTCCCTATAATGGCTCCAGAATTTCATCCACACACTTCCAGTATGAATCATTAAAAATGCCTGGCAAAGACATGTCCATCTGCTTTTGTTGTGGATTTAGGACTGATTATAATTTTATTTACTATATTATCTTTATCAGTAAAACTGTTGTAAAATCATAAATTGATTTGATGGACTAGATGTGTTTTGGATTTAGCACATTGTAATGTTTTGGTGATGACACAAGCATGCATCCAATATTATTCAAAATGTGTATTTACACGGTAATCTGCCTAATTCATATCTGAATTAATTAACCATGCAAACAATGTTATATATCTTGTACATATTGATACATTTTCACTGTCCATATAAATCATTCCTCCTGTGATTTACTTAAATGCTCACATAAAGCTGCCTGAACTATTACGTAAGTGTCATTTTCTTTATGGAAATGTCTTCAATTTATCCAATGAATAGTAAATGAAAACATCAGTTATAAATTGCTTATGGAAACAGACTGTCATGTTTGGCATCTTCCATTCAGAACTTACCCCGTTGGCTCTGCTCATGGCTTGGAAGTAAATGCTGTAGCTCTTGGCAGGAGACAGCGGTGCATTCCAATAACCGTTATATGTCTTGTTGTCACCTATGGTGAAGGGTTGTACCATTGCTAGGCTAACTGGGGTGAGCTCAGCTGCAAAATAATGTGCTGAATGTAAGAAGGAAGCATTGCGGAAGCTAACGGGGATGGAGAAACATTCAGTAGCTCGTCTGACTTTCTGCTGACGCTCCTCCAGAACCACCACCTGATATGCACTACAGAAAGAAAACATTGCTTCCGTTAAAACACCGCCATTACACCAACTCTTTTTTTTTTTTTTTTTTTTAAAGATAATTTTTAAGGCAAGTCTGAATATATTTTCAAAGAAGCCTAAACTTTTTGGTTCTTTTAATCAAAATGACCTGTACTTTTACGTCAAAAAAGCAAAATTAGACTAATAACGCTTGGCAAAGAAACATCTCAGCTGTGGCAATTATCTTAAAGAAGAGGCTGTGGGGCTGAACTAGATAGGGCTTTTAGAAAAGGGTTGTCAAGGGGGTCTGAGGACATTAAATGGGCATGACTGTGTTTCAGTCTGCAGACTTTATGAATAGATAATGGCACCTTTGGAGCTTTGATGGCTAATAATGCTTGTTTTGCAATTACTTCATCCTATGCTGTAAACATTGCTCACAATAATGTGCAATTAGGAAAATGCATGTTCACCAAAATGATGCCTGCAACTACCCTGATCTGTAATTTGACACACTTGATGAAGGAAAATTATGTATGACCAAGAAAAAGCCTTTCCCATTGTAATCTTCCCCTTTTAAAATGTTAAACATATTTTCTTTATACACATTAATAGTACTGTATATAACAGAACCTTTGTTTAGAGAACTAGTTGAGTCTAATATTAGAGAACTAGTTGAGTCTAATACTTTGTGGGTCACAGTTTGTATTGGTAGTTTATTTCTATTATTTACAGTTTGTCAGATAGAACTTGCTTCTACTGGGGCTTCATTAATGGTAGTTTATAACCAAGACAAAAACAATCTAACGTGTGCAACAGAGGCTGGACCAGGGCAAAATCCCTCATGGCTACAGTCCACTGTTGTACTGATACAGTTGATGCTTTCATTAACTGTAGCACTCTTCATTTTTTTGTACTCTCCTGAGAACAAGTAAGCTACAGACCCCCAGGGAATACAACTGTCACAGACAGCTCCCATCAGTTCCTTCCAGACAGAGAGTGATGATATTAACACCCATGAACAACTGCAAAATTCCAGCGACCTAACAAGGCCTATATGTTATCACTAGGAGAACTGGCCCTATGACCTATTGAGTCAGACAGCAGGGGCACTGTGGAGGTGGGATGTATCACATTAATCTGACTAAAAATGGATCGAGCTTGTCCCTGCTATCATTGCCTTGAAGCATCTATTGAGTCTAACTTTTTTTTTTTTAACTATACTGACCATGAATTCCACATGCAGTGAAGCTCAACAAATACTGCTGGGGTTTACACAGTGTTGTCCTCATACTGTGCCTCTGGGTACAAATGCATCACAGATCATACATTATAAGAGGGAACATTTCAAGTGGAATATCATAGAGAAATGTGAAGAAGCACACAGAATATGGCTTACTACAGCATACTTAATTCCTTGTTATGTTTTACACTGTCCAGATAACAAAATCACTCTGGCCCAGATCTGGTCAATTTGATACGTGGATTGGTGACATTTGGGTTGTGAGATATGGGTCACAAAAGCACCATATTCGAGACAGAAGTCCGTCAACAGTGGCTCACGTAGGTAGCAAATGTGCTTTAGAACATGTGGACCCTGTAAGTTTTTTTTAATATGTGGGCCGCTTATGGATCACATATAGGTAGCAGTACCAATTATCTGGCCCAATGTGTGTTGGGACATCTTGGTCATATTACGTTTTAAATACGAGGGGCACCATTGGCTCAATGCATTTTGCCAGTGCTGGCAGTGGGCCAGAATCGCCAGATTTCAGCCTATATCCGTATGCTGTCTGGGTGCTAGGCTAAATGTTTTTATTTTTGTTGTTCAGTGTACAGGTATAATGTGCAATGACAATATAAGCAACCTTTCTTCTTAGATTACGTTACCTATTACAGTAACGTTTTTTTAAAGCATTTTTACAATTTTTTATAATCCTGAAATTATATAATAAAATCAAACCAAAACCAATTAAATATTTAAAAAAAACAATACTCTTACATAATTTCATTAGTTATATATTTATCATTGGAAGCTAGGAATGTTCTATTAGCCAGTATTTAAGGTCTGATGATGAAAATCAACACAGAGAGCCCTGTTGCTTTGCGGATAACCAGCCAAATTCGAGCAGTTCCCGCGTAAAGGCTTAGCATACAAATGATGCCTATTTGAATGAGCGCTTTTAAAACACAGTTTGCTATCCAGCTCATTGCTTCCTTCATTCAAGTAACACACTTAACCACATTTCAATGACTGGGAGACAAGAAACTTTAAACTTATTTTAATCTATTATTAAATTCAATAATTTAGCAAATGTCCATTGGATAGAGGAATTAAAAAATAAATAATTTTATATAATATTATTACAATTCTGTATATTTAAATCTAATCTATTTCTGATGAGCCGATGTTTAGTTTTTTTTTTTTCTTTCAATCAAAACAAGATGTCCGTTTACCTCACAGGAGCTCCACGTGATTTGGCAGGTTTAAGAAGAACAGTAATTGTGGTGTCAGTCTCATTTAGAGGCGAGTCAGTTTCATATTCAGCCATCAACGGTGCTTTGGATAGAAATAGTAAGCAATTTTGTTAGGCAAATGAGGAGGAGGGGAAAAGACCAATTATCATTTTAAAATAACATTTATACGCACAAGTTTTAACAATTGAAAAATTATCTTCTGGTTTATTACAGCAGTGATTTATTAATTACCCTTATAACAATTTTTTTGTGTAATTTGTGTGTTTTTTTTTAATTTTTTATGTAAGTAATAAGTAATCATTTCCTCCATCCAATCATTAACCTCCCCCACCCATCATATCACAAACATGTACTGTACTAATAAATAAAAAAAACATTTCCCTTAGAAAATCCCTTATTTATTAAAAAATAATAATAAGAATAATAAAATATTTTTTGTAAAAACACAACAAAAACATTACTATATTTCAAATAACCCATAATAAAAGTTTTCCAAAATTACTCTCCCTTCCCAAATTTAAGGTAATGATTATTAGTAAAGCTTAAGATGTGAGTTTTTCTCTTACCTGCAATCTTGGTAGCTATACGGGTGGAAACAGACTGACCAAATCCCCTGCTAGTACTAGCTTTAAGGGTAAAGTAGTAGGTAGTGCCAGGGTACAGCCCCATGAAGATATGATGCGTCTCATTTTGCAGCTTGAAGACTCGGCCATGCTGGGTACTCAGATCAACAGTGGGGTCAAGAGAGCTCAGAGCCTTGTATGTGACCTAAAAAGATGATGATTTTTGGCCCAAGTTAAAGCAATACTTCAGCACAGACAGATCTTTATTGTTTTCAGTTTAAGCACCTTCCCTTTGCACTGTATCAGTGTTAATGAGGAAGAGTCCAGCATCAGCTGGATATTTTTAGTAATAAGCACAATATTTCACCTGAAATGAGGGTCCAGTATAAAAAGCAGTATCAAATGCACAACAACACTATGGGATTCTATGCAGAATTTGTAAAAATGTCTAGTTCTGTACCATATATCCTAAAAATTTGAATAAATAAAAATGTAAAAATCTATGTAATTAAATAAGCTTTAAATTTTCTTAGTTAAAACAGTTTTGCTATATTACTTATAATTATTACTTTTTTGGAAATTAATTTGTTAATGATTTAAATTTGTTTCAGAAGGTTATTTGTAATAGAAATTGAACTTCCAGATACTGGTAAAAGAATCAGTACGTAAAAGGAAGAAAAGAAAAGACAGAAAAACAAAGCAATCAGAGTCAGCAGAGATTTCAGATACACACAGACCCTAAGACCACACAGTATTTTCATTCAAATGAAAGATCTGAGTCTAGCAATCATCTGTCACCATAACCACCGAGGACTAGTTACAGAGAAACATAATGTTCCAGACACAGTTCCATAGGGACTATGAACCCCACTCTTTATTTTAATCTTAGAATCCAAACGCTCACATTCAACTGGACAAGTAAGATATAATGAGAGTTAAGATATAATTTCAAAACAACCGAGAAGTGTAAATGAGCTTTACATACTGCATGACTGGTTTGTCCGCTTTCAGAGATTCCAAATAGACTATGAGACGAGCTTTTTTAAAGATGTGGAGAATTCAATATTAGTACAATATGTGCATTGCTTCAAAGTGACAGCATAGTAAAGCACGACATCAATCAAACTCAGTACTTCTGCAGATTGAGTAAAGCAATTCTTATTTCGATTTGTTACCAAACCCCCCAAAAAGTTCATTTTTAGTTCATTGCAGCTTTAAAATCACTGTCAAAAAATGCCATGTTTATTGCTCACAGTCTGCTTTTGTAGAGTAAACAAGAGCTAGTATATGTCACTAAGTTTTAATAAGTGTGTACATTTTTTTTTTCATTTAATTAGAAACTAAGATTAGATTTTAGATCTAGATTTAAATCTGTCTTCTATGCAAATCATTTAAGATATGTACAACACACAGGTACATAGTTAGAGCTTTTGACTCACGGCATGAAGGTAGAGCGCTGGATATGTAGGAACAGGTGTGATGTCTGCATGTCATCTTGTGCCAGTGTCTTGGACTGAATTGGACTGATTTCAGTCCTCACTTTTTTAGATTTAATTATTTCATTTGTTCAAACAAATTTTGCATTCAGTGTATTTATGTGTGAAATTACCTGCTAAGTTGGAAAAATAAGTAATTTAGGTTCTCCAGAGGACTCATGGCAGTTTGAAGAATTTCAATTGAACCATAACAGAACACGCAACTGTGAAAGACTGAGCCCAATAAGCAGGTGATGAGTGAAGATTTTAAATGCAGTAATAAAAATAAGACTTTGCTTCTTTGTTATTAATGCATTTCTTTAAATGTACTGTTTTGATTGACAACATAAAAACCAAATGTTTAATATAAGACTCTAAGGTCACTTTTCAGAGCAGAACGATGAGACATCTTTGTCATTTAGAAACAATCAGTTTGATTTAGGAATTAGGTTAAACAGTAAATATTAGGCAATTGGTGCATTTTATCAGGGGTTCTGATTGCATGACTTACATTAAACTTAATTACATTTTTAAAGCATATTTTAGATTCTTCTGCATATGTCAACATAAATTTGTATCACTATTAATTTCCAAATCACAGTCCAATAATTATTACAATCTTACTTTATACAGCAGCTCTTTCTAAGAAGAGTTCACTTTTTCAGTAGATTACATGACGTTACTTACTTTTTTTTACATCACAACACTTTTACTCTTTTATTGCTTTGGCTTGGCACTGTCTATTTTCTGAAACACTGTTCAGATATCCATCCATCCAACTATCCATCCATTCACCTTGTTCTCTGATGCTCTGATCCCCCTCTCTGTTCTCTGTGAGCCCTGTGTAATTTGCCTGAATCACTAAAAGCAGACAAGAGATGCATCCAGCTCCTCAGATCCCTCTGATAATTCTATTGAACACTCCTAATTAAAATCAATGAAGGTTATTAGAGCAATTATCTCTGCAAATGGGATCATATTGTGTCCCATGGTTCTCTTATCATTGTAGTGACATGTAATTCCATGGTACTGAAAAACAAAAGCGATGCATAATTACTTGCATGTGCCTCACTTTATTACTTCAAGGAGCGATGGTCTTTATATTTGTGAAGTATATGTACAGTAAAATGTGACGTCATCTTTTTAAAATCTTTTTTTTCCCTAAAATGACCACATTTCTTGCATGTAAAATAGGGCTGCATGACTAAAGGAAAAGATTATATTGATATTATTGTTACAAATTCTAGTATTTGTAATCTTTTTATATAATGGATTAATGGTTTGATGAATATTTTAGATTGGTTGTTTAGGAAGATGCACAGAGAACAATTGCTTTAAAAATGCTGGTTTCTCAGCATCCAAGTTTAAGTAATATAGTAAAGAACATACATTAAGCTTCGTTCAAAGGTTTCCAGGTTGTACCTCATACAGAGTGATGATGCCATTGGTTTCATTGGGAGCTTTCCACTGCATGTAGATTTTCTCTTCATATGGGCCAGTCTGAATAGACTCCATAGGAACAGGGCCAGGCACTAGGAAAAAACATGCCACACACACACACAATTTTAATAACTTTAAGTTCTAATAAATACACTTTCATACCACTGATATAAAACAATTGTATGTTTTAGGAAAACGATGACACAGGATGACACTGTTGCTGGGCAGAAGGCAAGCAGACAGAGGCTGATTAAATTGCTGAAATCATGTCAAACACACCTCAGCTGCAATGTAGGAGTGTGAATTGTAACAGCTTTTCTGAGACTATCTTTCAGCACATAGAGGTGATAACAAGTGCTATGAGTACAACTCTCTGTGTGTGCATAAGCGTGTGTGTATGTGTGTATGTATGTGTGTGTGAGAACGAGGGAGGAGGGGGGTGCGAGAGAAGTATGACTTGGTCTTATTTAAACTGTCTGGGTGGTTGAGTGTCTACCAGCTTCAAACATAAGTGTGGATCCATTTGTGCTCGTTTTTTTGACTATAGTATCAGTAGCACACTTCAAATGATCACACGTTTGTTTTTCAAACAATATAAGCAGCTGTTTATCCTTCACATCTTACTAAATATCAGAGATCCACTTTTGAAAGATTTGTCAGTTACGTGTAGTGGTATTATGTAGTAGTGAATTCAGTAGGGCATTTTAAGGTCAGTCTGAAAAGAATGCCATTTAAAAAAATATAGAAACTGATGTTGAGGAACTTTGACCTTCTGGAACAGTGTGAAACCTAGGTTTAATGTTCATAATCTTATTTCATTATCTTTCACTTAATCCTCTACTAGGTTCATGGTGTGGTTCCCTATGCCCATCCAGGGGAGAACGTTTCAGGCACAGGGTACCCAGAACAGAGCGCCAATTCATTGCCTGGTTAGCTATAATATATTTGGTTTAAATTATTTACTATTGTTTATAGATTAAGGTTTTAATTTTTGCATGATGAGTTTTGCTAGTGGGTTGGGATGTCAGAAGACATATGTTGAAGTGCTCATTACATTAGTTACACACTTTTTATTTTAAGCCATACACTTAAGACTGAAAATATGTGTTTCCTCTGGTCTTAGTAAGTAAATTATTAGTTCTACTTTGTCTTTTTTATGTGACGTTTGTATGTTTTTTGTTAGGGTTTGTCTGGGGAACATTTTTTTCCTAGAATGTCCTAGAAAGTGCATGTATTGGACAGCCAAACTTGTTCAAAGTGTTTTTCAGCATTTTATTCCATGAGAATTTTATTAAACTGCTGAAATTTCTTGCTGTAACCCCAAATGAAAATAATTTTCATAAAAAATAAATAAATCAATGAAGGTCTGAATGGTATAAAATGGTGTTTATCATAAATCTAAAATAAATATTGTAAGAACTTATGATTAATTCTGCACTATACTGCAGACTATACACTTTTGCACACTTTCATGAGAAACTGCCTGTTAAATTAATAAAAAAAAAAAAAAAACCTTTTGTGTCTGGCAAATTTGCCCTAAGCTTACTGCACCTCACAAACCGCATGACAATCATGTGTGATCTGTCATCATGTGATCAGAGCGTAGTGCACACTACATCAAATACAGGCTTCGGTACCTACATTACACAATTTATAATCGCCACCACGGTGTGGCAGATCTCCTGCTGTTCCTTGAAATTAAACGCAAGAACTGATTGAGTTACTGCTGCAAGGTCTTGAACGAGTAAAATGTAAAATAATAATGAAAGAAATTAAAAGAACCTTGCAGGAGAGATTGGCTGAAAAGACATGTGGATCAAGGATAGGCTGGTCTGTGAAACTAGCTTTGATCAAAAAAGGCACTATGATGGCATGAGTGAAAAATAACAGCCCTTAAAATAAATAAAAGCACACACTGTTGAGAGAGTATTACAGGGTAAAAGTTACACATCAGCATTTGGGGATTTGTGGCACTATTTGGAAGCTGGATGTAATCAGGAATAAAAACACAGGTCTGTCCACAGTGTTTTCTTTGACATTTATTTAAGACTGTCATTCTAAAAATTGATTATTCACATGTATAACTTTAATAATTTCATAGCATTTACTGTTGTCTGGTAACATGCACACAAGTTTAGAGTTTAGTTCTAGGCTAAATTATGCTTTGTTGATGTTTCATTATATTGAAGACATTTTTTTATGTGAAAATGACATTCATGGGCAACTTTTGTACACGCAGTACTTATTTTATGGTTAATTAAAACAACAACTTTCTATTATAAATGAACACACACCCTGCATGCATGACACATGAATCAAGAAACAGTAGATCAAAGCAAGCAATAAAGATTTAATAGAACCCTTGTAAAAGCTTAATTTGGCATTTAAAAAAAATAAAATGTATAACATTGCATATTCAAACACATTACATAACATAACTTATTATTAGAGCTTTCTGAACCCACACTGGAGATAAATTAAGATAAGATCCTGTTAGCTATTAGTTAGTTTTAACCATTGCTGATGGAAATAATAAAAATACTACCCTGCTGTTATGACACACCAAGAATAAAATCTAATTCAGTCACATAGGAATGAAAATAAAATAGCCTAAAGAGAATTAGAAAAAAAGTTGCAGGAGAGTTTGGATGATGACATTACCAGATTTTATAAGACCTGTTTTTTATGCACACTTTATAAAATAGCATTGTCAAAAAATAGTGTCTGCGGAAGGTTTTGTTTGCATAATAATATCTGATTTAAATTATTATTATTATTATTATTATTATTATATACTGACTTATTATTTTTTGTAGTTTTCATTCTAAGTAATTTTATTTAAACTAAATTATTTCTTTTTTTTTTGGTGCTGTAATTATAATTATCATTATTCATATTATCATTATTAAATTATATTAAATACTTATTATTAAACTTATAAATACATTTTGTGCTTATTTTAAAAAATTAGTTCTTGGTTGTTCCATTTTTTTATTCTATGTTTGCGCAGATGAAACATCTTTGCTTTATTCATGTTTATTAAACTTCTTATAAAGGTGCGATGCTGAAATGAGTTGATCATTTTTGGTTCTTTAGCAGCAGCAGTATGTATTTGATCTTGTTTGCAGCTTACTTTGTGTTTATTCTATTTGTGTTGATCACATGTGTTGTTTATCGCATATGTTTTAATGTAAAACAGATCTCAGTAGATATTTTAGTAGATAAAGCGCTCTGTGATGTTGTTTACCTAATATGGTAAGCACTGTTGCTTGGTCCTGATGCTAATTATTAGCTCCTGCAATTATAACCAAATAAGGGTACAGAGGTTGATGATAGCTCAGCTGTACAAAAAACATTGCAAATTTCCATCAATTTACAAACACAAAGGCCTGCAATTATGGGTTTTCATATGCAAAAAGATAAAACAAAATCTCAGGAAAGAAGAGGCGTTTTTGAATAAGTGAGAGGGACTGATCCATATTGAACAAACTGCATTGATACGAGATACGAGAGAAAAAAAATGTGCTATTCACTTAAATGCTTTATTAAGTTTATAAGTAACTAAATTTATGGTGGATATTATGTT
Organism: Corydoras sp. C115; assembly: GCA_019802505.1. Classification (NCBI taxonomy): domain Eukaryota; kingdom Metazoa; phylum Chordata; class Actinopteri; order Siluriformes; family Callichthyidae; genus Corydoras; species Corydoras sp. C115. Next base: position 1,509,522 of record JAFMOC010000035.1, on the reverse strand, counting down.
GTACCAACCCCAGTGCAATAAAGTCATCAGTGAATCACTTTATAACAATTTCTTTCTTTCTTTTTTATATTTTCTTTCCTTTTTCTTATTGTTGCTTCCTATCTTTGAGGCAAACTCCACCTTTCCTATTTTTCTTTATCTTTCCTTTATCTTCTTTCATATTTCCTTATTTATATTTATTTTTCATCCCCATCATTCTTTCTTTCACTTACCGTCCTTCCTCCCTTTTAATATTTTTTCCCATCTTGGTTACCTTATTTATCCTTTACTTCCTTTTTTCTTTCCTGCTTTCATTCCCAATCCCTTCTTTCCTTCGTTCATCCCGCTTACTATTCTTCCTATAGATTTCGCATATTTTTCCATTTCAAATTTCCTTTAAATGTTTCGTTTTATGATTTTATTTATTTTTATTTTCTTTTAACTATACTGTTTCTCACTTTTCTTTCTTCTATTTATTTCCCAATCGACACCAATGCAACCCTAAAGCAGCATAATCTTTAAAAGGGTAAAAAAATGTACATGCACTTATCCACTGTGAATTTCCCACATTGTGGAAAAAATAAAGGAGTATCTTATCTCACAGAAGTGTCAACATTTGAGTTGATTGATATTATGGGCCTTACTCCAGATTGCACCAGTTGAAAATCAGGAAGTGCATTGTCTTGAACATACACATTTAAAGTGGTTATAATTCTGACTCAGTTTGACACTGAACCAGATCATCCTCATATGCTTCACAATTAACATAGATAAAGCAGCAAATGTATGAAGAACATTCATGTAATTATATGTGTTCATATAGAATTTTTGGAAAAAAAAACGCATTCACGAGAATACATTTTTTTAAATAATGCCATTTAGCCAGTTCTATTTTAATCTGAGCACCTACAGAGACACATGACTCAACACCTAGACAGACTTGAGAGGGTCATCTGTCAGGCGAATTACATCTTCATATGTGGAACAAGCTGCTCACAGCAGTCCTGTCAACACTGCAGGATGCAGACCTAACCCTGAATAGAAAATGTTTGTTCACACAGTCATATGTGTAATTTCCAGGCAACAAAGGAAATGCTGCTTTGATATCACCAGACTTGAAGTAGTTAGAGTGGTTAAAGCAATGGCCAAACAAAAAAATGGTAAAGATAGCAGATGGTTTTTAGGATGGCCACACAGGACAGATTACTAACATCATCCTTATTTCTAGCATGCTGTAATTTCGTTTTCCTTTAATATGGAGTTCCATCCATATGCAAGAAAATGTAGCATTCACGGGCTTTACTTTGGCCAAGGGACATGGTGCAAAAGTATAAGGTAAAAGAAAATAGCATTTAACTGATTTAGTTTAATGCATTTTAATGATATCACCTCAGAATCAGACGTTACTCTCTTTCCAGTTAAAAAAGAGACACTTGAAGACTAACAACTCTCCAAAATTCAAGGTTTTACCATCCAACTACTCAGATTCAATTACAGCCTAATCCATTAATCACAGATGATGCACTGTCAAGCCTCAACCACATGTGCCCTGTTCAGAGAGAGAGCTGGAGGTCATGGCACAGGTGTTTGTGGATGCAGTATACCAGATGTTACCAGCATCTAGGTCAAATCAAGTGTGGATCGCTGTGGAGAATCAACAACACATTATATTTAGGTAACTACAAACTAAATGTAAGCAGGAGTGACAGGTGGAACTGGTGCACAATGTAAAGGTACATTAGGTAGAACGAGATAAAGTATAAACCACTGAGGAATTCTCATTGAACATTTCCCTGAATGAACCACTGAACTGTAATTCAAAAAATTATTATATTTTTTTCCTCCGAGTATATTGTCGTGACATTTCTAAAGATGGTTATACAAGCGATTGATTCATGAGGTATACTTAGTTTTTCACACATGGCTTATCCATTTTGACATCATCTTTGTTATATAAATAATAACACAATGTAATTCCTCAAGTGTTGTTAATCCTCTGAGATTCCTGAGATTTTTGTTCTGATAAATAAAACCATAAAAGTCAAAAAGTGTGTGTACTTTCTTAGGCAAGTCTTAGGCAACACATTTCAAAATTCAGTGTGTCTTGTATCTATTGGTTTGCAGAACAAACACATTTTAACTGCTTTACCTCAAGTCACATAGCCCATATCAGACATCCGCATGCATATCTATTATTATTTTTATGTCTAAGTGAAAACAGCAAATTCTGAGAACATAACCCTAAGCAACAATAAAACAGAGCTGAGAGTTGGACTATTTGAAGCGGAATACACAAACCATGATTTAATAATGTTAGGTATTATTGTGGTGTGAAACAAGTGATTTATGAGTAAATGGAAGCTTGTAAATATGTGTGCATGCGTGTGTATGTGTGTCCTATTAGCATCTGAATGTCTTAAACTGTGTGGGAGATGTGGGTGCATTTGTAGGAAGTTAAAGGTATACCGCTTACTGTTCCAGTTATTGATTTTGAATTCATTATCCTTAGAATCAAGACTTTGTATACAAGATTTAGCCTAAAAATAAATAAATAAATATTTTTTTATGTTCCATTATTCTTATGGTTCATAAAAAAAATCTTAGTTAGGATTATGATCAGATTCTAGTATTTTTAATTTGTACTTATTTTACTCCTATGCTGTTTTTTTCCCAATTTCTTATCTCATCTCATTATCGTCGTTGATCGTTCTTAATTAATCGTAATTATTGTTAATACTATACTAGGGTTGTGGGACACACACACATACAACCACTCTCCACACCAATCACTGGTGTTGCTGGTTGAACCAGTTAGAGGTGATGAGACAACTTGAGCTGGTATTTGGTGGTTGTACAGAGAATATAAACCACTGCGGTGTCTGAAGAGTATGTATGTCAAAAGTGATAGTAATGAAAGCAACGGTGTTGCAATTTATATAAGGAACAATCACAGACACAACTTTTGCACTTATTTATAAGAAGATTGACAAAACTCACCATCTTCTTCTGTCTGCTTTATGATCTCCTCACTCTCTTTGCTGCCCTCTGGGTTAGCCAACACCAGTCTCAGCCTGACTGTCACAAAAGGCCGGAGACCTTTCAGAATGTAATGGGAGGAGGTAGGGATGAGCTCCTCTGCAGCAAACTCCTGCTGGTTAAAGATGTACTGGTATTGCACGGTCAGGTTGAAACTATGGCAGCGTGTCACAGCATACGTGAACATGTCCCACTCCAGCCTCAGCTGGCGCGCACGTACATCAACCACTTTCACATTCTGTGGTCCATTTACTGGATCTGGATGAAAAAAAAACATTATAGATTATTATTAAAATGGAATAAAAGGCATAAGCAAATAAATTGATGCTTAATAATAGAAAGTGAATCTAGCTAATGAATTAAAAATGAAACAAATGAAACCCTACTGAATTCATGAGTTGGATTATTCAACCTAGTGAGCTCACGCCTATATTCTTGAGTCAGACCTTGCTGTATTTGTTATTGATGTTGAAGTTCTTAAGTCATTTATTGGGATTGAGACTTTTCTTGAGAACACGAGCAAGCCCCGTCTTGTCTTGGTCCTGATCTGATTCGACTTGGAAACATGATTTCAGTGATTAAGACATTAAAAATAATTGTGTATTTTTAATATTCTATAAACTTTTCTATAATATTCTATCAAATTAGCTTTTGTAATATAGAGTTTTATTTTCTTTTTGCTCTATATATAATTTCGATGACAAGTGAGTAAAATTGACAGGGTGCTTGGGTACAATCCGGTGGCATCTGTGACTTTTCAGTGCCCAGATGAGAAGGTGGAAGGGGGGAGGATCTGACAGAAAGCAAGTGGAGAGGGCTATTAATCGCAAGCACTCAGGAGGAACATGGAAACATGGAATAGAAATCAATCTTGTGCTTTGCCTGTCATGTTTTACTGTGATTTCCAAAAGCTCAAAGGCCCTGTGAAATGTATCACATCTCCACCACTCCCACCATGCATCTATCTCCTCTGAAAGTAAGGAAATTGGAAGCTATAAACCTACCAATGGGTGTCGAAAGGTTTATACGATGCAATTTAGAATTTAAATGAAGAAGCAATAGAAAGGAAGAACAATAAAAAAGACAAAAAATACTAAAATAAGAAAACTTTTTAAATTTAGAAAAGTAGTAAATGCTATAACAATAACACAATTCCGTAATTGATCTTTGAAGAAAAAAAAAGCAGTTTATCCAGACATGCATGTATTTGTTTTGTGGACAATGAAATAAAAATTTTAAAATGATTTTATTTCCCATGGGGAGTATTCATTCATTCATTATCTTCTGCTTTATCCTATATTAGGGTCGCGGGGGGGTTCCCCATGCCCATCCAGGGGAGAACGTTTCGGGTGCTGGGCAGATAGACCCAGGACAGGGCGCCAATCTATCGCTGGGCACATACTCACTCACACAGACACATACACACTCTACATGGGGCAATTTGGAGAACTCAATTAACTTGATCCATGTTTTTGGACTGTGGGAGGAAACCGGAGAACCCGGAGGAAACCCACGCGGACACGGGGAGAACATGGAAACTCCACCCAGATGGGGATTCGAACCGGGAATCCCTAGCGCTGAGAGGCGAACGTGCTAACCACTAAGCCACCGTGCCGCCAACCCATGGGAAGTATTATACTATATAAATTTAAATTATGAACCATTTACAGTTTAGTCGAATTCACCTGTGCACACAAGTTTGAAGTGCAAATAAGTACTGAAACTCTAAATCCACAAAGTTTCTACACAAACTTGGAATTTTTAAGTTTTTATTGGTCTTAATTACTAAAAGATGGGCACAATATATTTTCATTCAAAGAGATTAAAACATTGTAAGCATAGCAATGCACCAAGATTCAGATATATTCAATAAAAATAAAACCTAAATTTCTTATGCACTTTTTGTTGCCATTTTTGAAAACAATAGGGTCTTATTCTCACAATTGAATAAAAATATACTTAGAACAAATGCTAAATCATTATTATTAAATATGCATAACATGCAATATAAATGACTTGTATTACACATACCACATATGCAAAACTAAATTTTACATGGGATAGATGGACAGACAGATAGATTGAGTTCACATTTCTGTAGAATGAAACATAAATATTAAAATAAATGAATATTACATGCCCTGCTTGAAAATGCACCTACTCGCTGTGGCTGGTCAGTGCTAAATGATGTTAATAAAAGCAATTTTTTGCTCGTTTAAAATGGCAAAACACATTGCAGAAGGTAAGTACGCTTAAAGGCAACATACAGCATAATCCTGCTGTGAACTCTGCTCATGCACCTATGAAGAAAATTTAAATTTTTTAATTTAATTTAATAACATTTAAAAATATTCATAAATTTAATTAATTTAGTTGAAAGATACAGAGATAATATATAAATGCATGAATAAACAGATAGGAATAGACAGGCAAATGAACTGACAGACTGGTAAGAAATAGAAAAATAGACTGATGGGACTGAAACCTGAATCCGCAAATACACAGTGTTCTTTCAGAAAATAGTTTTTGGCTCTAACAGAGCTATGCTTTGTACATCTTTGAGGTATGTGGGTAGATTCTAAACATGGCGTACAAGGAAACAGCCAAGATTATGTCAAATAATAATAATAATCAGCTAGCCTGTGTTCTGCAAGATAGAAAAGAGACATAGCACTCCACTAATGCACATACTTACCTTTCTTAGTGGTTGACCAGTAAAGATTATGTAGGTAATTTATGAAGTAGTCCTTCACAGTAGATTAATAAGAGTAAAGGAAACCGACATATAATGAAGCCAACAGACACAGAATGTTACAGTCAGTGGAACTAATTAATTGCTCAGAGTGTACGAGGGCAATCAGATGAACTTTAGAAAACTGACAGCTTCTTGTGACCATTCTATCATGTCCAGACTAATCTAGAGTCCAAGATCTAACTAACCGTTCTAATTATATAAAATTAAGCTATTACAAAAAAGCATTGTCTTCTATTAATGCATTTATTTTCTTGCTCTTCTGTCAGACTCTGCTGCTCAGTTCGCTCCTAACTGTGAATCAGAGAAAATAAAAGCAAAAATAATATACAAAAAGGAAATAGCATACCTGACTAACACAAGAGACAACAACAATTCAATATACCCAGAGGAGGCAGTCAAACCAGATTAGCTAAAGCTGGCATTCGAAAATCTTCATTTTCCACCTAATGGTCTGAAAGCCAACTGAGAGCACAAAAAAAATATCTGCCAACTTCAGAGACATATTTAGATTACCGGAACACCAGCCATTCCCATTCGAGCTCTTGAGCACCATCGAGGGATCTAAACAACTAAGGAAGCTGAATGTCACCTCCAATTTCCCATACAGTGGTAAAGAAGTTGACGCCATCTGTTCCAACACTTGTTGTGGTTTAATGAGAGGAAATTCAGGACAGGTAAACTGAATAAATGTTTTATTTCCAAGAAGCAAAATAGCATTTCAATAAAAGCAAAATTAAAGATCAACATTTTTTAAATATTTTAATGTCATCTGTTGTTACATCACATGTTGGTTAAATGTTTCATTTTGTGCACTATGATTCTGAAAAGCACTGACAAATCAGTTTGATGATGATTGGGGCTGACTGTCTTCTGCAGCTCTAATACAAATTTTATTTATTTCAAATATGCAAGATTTCCTAATATTTTTTATCATTATTGAATGTGTACGGTACAATAAAGTTTATTTCTTGGCATATCCCAGCTTGGTGAAGGTTGGGGTCATAGTGCAGTCTGAACAATTTCAGTGTGCCACTGGTTCAAACAGGGTAAATAGAGTCAAAGCAACTTGGCTAACCCACATTTCGACCTCTTGACATTCAGATCCAAAGAAGTACACTGACTTTTGGACATTGTTACTGTGTAAATGTATATTAAATGTTAGACAGACAATGGAGAAACCTAAGAGAAACTACATGTCTATATATGAGTTTACAATTAGTGCTTTAAAAATGTTTATGTACTCCTACTAATGCGTGCTTTACCTTGATATGTTTACACACAGATGGCTTAGTGGTTAGCACTCTGCCTCACAGTGCTGGACATCAATGTTTGAATCCGAGTTTCAAAATTGCTCATTAGACAAAGAAAACTTTTAGGAAACACAACTTTCAACATTTTTGTACGTAAGGTTGTTCAAAACTTATACTGGGAGCTATTTACACTATAGGAAAACGCACCACTGATCCACTATCTATGCTGTAATACTACACAGAAACAAAGTGTCCACACTCCTAATCCATATTAATGTGTTGAACACAATGTCCATTCACATTCCATGGTGGGAGATGTATAAAACCTTATATTTAATAACTGGAGGAACCTCTTTTCTTAATCACACTTTCACAAGAGTGGCGAGGAATTTTTAGACCATTCTGGGATTTATTGGATGAGCAGCTATCGTCAAGCCACACCATCTTAATTGGATTAAGGTCTGAGACTATGTTAGTCGTGCAGAGCTCGGAGGAAAATTTTCACAGGGGCGCAGACTGCATGCAAGTATTAAAAAAATAAATTCAAGAGCACAGACAAAACTGCAAGAGCACAGTTAAACTTTCAATTAAAATAAAAAGGGACTTTTATTCCTCTAAGGCTTATTCACACTGAGCAGCTTTTGTCTGCATCACAAAAACTGTAAATGAGAAAATGTATTTCTTTAAGTGTCTTCAGAATGAGATTTTTACTTTAGCCTACTTGTCTTGAAGTTGTAGACAGACAGTAGACACAATAACTCATCATTTTAGTTCGTCATTAGAACAGACAGCTTTACTTCTGAGTATAAACATCTTTGTGATAAACAGCAGAGCTGAAACTGTTGGTATAGTGTCTGTCAGTGCTGATCAGACTCCAGTAGCTTTTATTTCTTACTGTTTCTGCCGCTGTGTGTTCTACAACATCTTTTCTCATAGTGCTCCAGTGATCTAAGCAGTGATTTCTGCACACAAGCCGCGAGCTAAAGAACAATAGAGAGCTGAGGACCTGCACTGTGTGCATTGTTCATGAGATATGTTCCAATTCAAATTTAAGCCCCCCTTTAAAAAAAAGCATACTTGTATATTTCTCTCTGGCTACTTTGTATCTAAGTTATGAACTGTCTTCCAGTGGTGAAGATCCTCAGGACTCTTTCTTTCCCACAGCTGTTATTTTATTCCTTCATAAATTCTTTCCTTTTTTTCCCCCCAATGCATTGCTTGGATGTTATCTAGCTCTCCAAAAGTATAATTAAAGGAGTTAATTAGTATTTAATTTAGATGACTGGTTACTCCCCAACTGCCCCCACATACTGATTGGTACACAACTTTGTTTTGCGGTTATCCTATTAAGTCTACATAAAGCAGTGTGTTCACACTGTAAGAGTTTATATTAATTAAAAGCTCTATTTCCACAGATGTGAGTAATTATCTCACACACATACTTTCATTTGAGGTTCACTCATTGCATCATGCTTCAGATGATACACTGATATCCTGCTGGTGTCCTATAAAATATCTTTTTTCTGCAAATCCACAATCTAGGGCTATGCAAGCTTTAAAGTAACAATGCACCATTTAAGCATGTCACAAAACCAAAAACTTTCATATACACTACCGATTTAAAACACCCCAATTTATTGCATATTCTGAAATGAATAATCAATTGGAGTAAAAAAAAAAATTAACTAACTGTATTCTTGTGACTCACCTTCAGCAGATGTAACACCTACTACAATAGAAAACAAATATTCTTCAGAAAATTCAAATCTGTTTTTAGAGGTTCCAATAAATGTGTGGCACCCGTAGGTTGCTTTGCTTTCACTCTGTGCAGTTCAGCTCAAACCAGCTCGATGGGGTTTATGTCTGGAGACTGTGCTGGCAACTCCATTTTCAGAAGCTTACCATCGTTTGTTTCTAAGGTATTTCTGGCAGAGCTTGGATTTATATTTTGGGTCATTATCTTGTTGTAGGATGAATCCCTGACCAACTAGATGCATACCAGAGGGTATTGCATGGCTCGGCAGAATGCTATGATAGCAGTTTTGGTTTAGGGTGCTTCTCTGCACAAGTCCCAGACCCTGGATCCATTAAAAACAGCTCCAGACTTTCACCGACCTCCTCCATGTTTAACAGTTAACATCACTGTGGAACCTTTCTTTCATGTACACCATGTCATACAAAAAATCCTGCACAAGTACAAAAAATAGTTCCATAATAATTATAATTATAAATAATACATGCATGGTGGCTTAGTGGTTGGCACGTTCGTCTCTCAGCGCTAGGGATTCCCGGTTCGAATCCCCATCTGGGTGGAGTTTCCATGTTCTCCCCGTGTCCGCGTGGGTTTCCTCCGGGTTCTCCGGTTTCCTCCCACAGTCCAAAAACATGGATCAAGTCAATTGAGTTCTCCAAATTGCCCCATATACTGTAGAGTGTTTATGTGTCTGTGTGAGTGAGTGTGTGCCCAGCGATGGATTGGCGCCCTGTCTTGGGTGCAACTGCCCAGCGCCCGAGACGTTCTCCCCTAGATGGGCATGGGGAACCCCCTCGCGACCCTAATATAGGATAAAGCGGAAGATAATGGATGGATGGATGGATGGACATACGATTCCATAATACCTTCTTCCAGTCGACCATTTCAGAGTATTCATTTGAAAACGACTTAAATTGCAATAAATAACTGTAAAAATTGGGGTGTTTTAAAACTTCTGACCAGTAGTCTATGGTGATGACTCTAAACTTTATTCAAAGCTGAAAGGCCCTAGACTTCTGCATTAGACTGAGACCATTAAGATAATGGATGTCTACCAAGCACGGAAAAGCTATATAGAGATACCACTTTTCAAATTGCAATTTCACTGTCGGAATTGTCGGAAAGGAATGATGTGGTAGCCATGATAAGATCTGGAAGACCAAGGAAGTCTGAGATTGAAAGACAGCACTTAACTTCGAAATGACAGCAAAGAAATGCAGTTTAGCTGGAGAAAAGCAGCTTCTGCTCGGCACCTTTTTGTCTGCATTAGATATTTCTTATAATAAAATCTTTTCTGCAACTTCTTCATAATGGCATTTTCTGAAATATTAAAGCTGATATCTAAATATAATTTGGGAGCCATTTGGGTCCTGGCATTGCCATGTAGCCATTGTGGGAACTATTTGGCAATGTTTAACCTTTAATTAATTGCAAGTTTTTTTTGTGTCTGTGAGTTCCCAGTCTGAAGATGGACAAGTTGGGAAAATTTAATTAAATTGCCTTTTTTAACTAAATGTTGCCCTGTGATTGACTGGCAACTGGAAATATTTTCTTCCATTATTCACCTAAGTGCAGAAAGCACTACACCCAACCCTTAGTTGGGGGTCTTTGTCTTCTTTATATTTGCTGGTTCTCATTAGGGGCTGCCATGGTGGATCATTATTTTTCATCTGCCCTGTCCTGTGCATCCTTCTCTTTCTCCCCAACCACCTGCATGTCCCCTCTCAATGCATTGATAAACATCTCCTGTGGCCTTCCTCTCCTCCTCCTGTCTGGTGGCTCTAACCTCAGCATTCTTTTGCCAGTATAAATCCCAACACTCTTTTACACATTCTCAACACTCTTTTACACCCAAACCACCTCGATCTTGCCTCCCTAACTTTGCCTGCAAATCATCCTATCATCACGTATCGTCTCTCTAATAAACCTATTGCTAATCTTGTCAATCCACATCCCTCCTAAAAAGAAATGCAACATCTTTATCTCTTCTTTTTCTTTCTACTTTTTCTGGTTATTATGGATCTGCACCCAAAATGATGATATCAGAGCTGGTGAGCTTGCTTTGGAAAATCTGACAGCAGGTTCCACAGCTGAGATGATTCGAAATGAAAACTTTTGAACTGAATGGATTTCACTTAGCAAATACACTGAATCACATTAGTAATAAAACTGCTGAGCATCTCCTGTTTAATAGAAACCTATCGTTCCTAAGCTTAATACTTCAGCAGCATTGAAGAGAGAAAAGATTTATAAAGGTTTAAGGTAAAAAGTTCCAGCATAAAAGTGCAGCCTGATTAGTAACCAGCTCTATCATTTAATTCATTTTAGAGGCACAGGTATTTTTCAGTCAAATACTGTTCCTCATGCTTGTAGCTAAAACGTAAAGGGTTAAAGGTAACAGAAACATGGATTAAAAAAAACGTAAAACCACTATCCCACCACCAAAGCCAAATTGACCATGTGTGTGTATATATATATATATATATATATATATATATATATATATATATATATATATATATATATATATATATATAAACACACTTTTAACACAATATCTCTTCAAATATGTGATAGCACACTGCTCTCCCATTTTTCTTTTCACTTGCCTGCCTGCACATCTAAATTAGTTTTTGAGTCCCATCAGTTTGAATGGCCCTGGCAAAGACATTCATTTCTTCTCATGGAATATACCAAAAATAAAGTCACTATATCAAACTCTGAGACAACGCCAAAGACAGAGCTCTATAGGTGGGTGTCTGGCGTAGAAGAAGGGTGAGAAAGACAGAAAAAGAATACCTTCTGATCGCCATCTCTGCCCCGCTGAGGCATTAGTGGCACAATGAGCTACTTCATCATAAACCTCACCTGGATCATGCACACACTCCAAACACACACCAACATGTACACACGTGCATCAGCCAGATCACAGTCACTTCCTGTGGTTCACTCATCTGCTCTCCCTCGTGCTCTCCTTCTCATCTGTCCTCATATCAAATCAAGTGTGCCTGTCTTTTTCAACCTTCTCTGCAGGCAGCCCCACTGTGTTCATAATTACACTTTCAAATTGCTTGAACCTTATCCCCATCTTAATATTTGCCATCCCTGTGTTCCTTGTAATCTGCAGCAGATCTTTTCCCATCTCTGTCATTAGGCATGACTTGCACCCTGGAAGTCCTTATATACCAAGTTACATGCTATTTTATTGGGTTTCATCGATCAACTGTTACTCTGCTTGTCTTTCATATATTTTTAATAAGTTTAAATTTCGGACCACTGTAAAAAAAATACTGATAAATTCTGTTAGAGGCCCACCAACATGAACAGGTAGAGCTTCTGTAAAGGCAAGTGTTAAAGTGACTGGCTCCTGAATGACCCAGTAGAAGTATTTTATGGAAACTAAAGTAAACATATTAACCTTTAAAAAGGAAAATGTATATACAAAAACCTTTTACCGGGTTTTACTCAGTTGTACTGAGTACTACAGTTGTATTACTTACCAGCACACTTGGTACGTGTAATGAGTGGAGGTCCTGGGGGCCCAGTTCCACCTTCACCTGGTCGAGTCAATAAAACCTTGATCTCATACTCCACATCAGGGTCCAGGTGCCAAAGTTTGTATGTTGGCGCATCCACAATATGAGTTTCAGCCCAGTTGCCGGTGGTCGTTCGGTACTCCACCTCTTTGAGGATTATTGGCCCATCACCAATGATGGAGTTGGCATTTGGCTTGATCCACAAATAGGTTGCACCAATTGAAAGTAGTTCTGGAGGTGCAATTGGGGTTGGGGGCGCTGCAATTGGCCAAAAAAATATACATGTTAGCTTACCCATGCAAATTGTTATTTTAACATTTGAATATAATGTTTTATAGTATATGAAATGCAAATAGTAGAAAATTTGGCTACAGTTATATACAGGTTTATTGAATTGTATGTATTTAAGTGAATGTACAGTTCCAACTGTTCCAAAAGTTTGGACAGGCATCCATTTTTCTCCATTCAGTGTCCATGTCTATTAAACCTGCTTTCAATTCCAGAAAGATCAATTAAGTAAGCAAAACACTGCACAAATCGTGCTATAGTGAAAACCTAGTAATATTGTATAAGGTTTGTTCACAGGGATTTGGAGGAGGAATAAATGACTGTGGAGAAATAATATTTTCTTTTTAAAAAAATGTATTCAGTGTTAATAATTCAGGATATTACATTCAGGGCATCTGAAAACACACTGTAACATCCAATAATTTCTCTGTAAGACATTGAGATTTGGCTGGATCTGGTTTTATTTCCTTTTAAAGCTGAACCAACTTGTTAATACAAGCGAGGGCATTGAAAACAAAAAAGGATGAACAGAAGGTGGTGGACCATTGTTCTACGATAGAGAATGTATAATACATGTCTAGTGATGTCATAATCCATTTACTTTATAATTAATATTTGATATTTAATTTATACTTTATATCCCCAGCTATTGATTTGTCTTTTGTATTAAGTTCGGTCTGTTGCTTAAATCTTTTATTGATGATATGGCTACAAAATAGCAAGAGCACAAATTGCCTTGAGGAACACTATGCAAGCTATAAAAATAGGCCTGTGTTCAAGGCATGGTCATATCAAGAGTGTACAAAAATCAAATAACGTACCCAAAATGCTTATTTCAAATTTCTTTCTATTCTATTTTCTCCCTTAATTCCAATCACTCAACCTACAACCCTGTCTTGTTCCTTGCTATACTCTGTGGGCAAGGAAGCACACAATCAGTAATTCAGGGTTAAAGGCTTGCTGCAGAGCTTGAAGAGTCTCCACAGAGCAACTCTAATGAGAGGTTGCTACCTCAAGTGTGGCATATAATCAACTAAGCCAGATTAGCAAAGCCCATCTATACACAGCTGATAAGCGCTGACTTTTTCAGGTTTCTCTCCGCTCAAAAGATTTCAGACATGATCTGTCAACTTCACTGACGCAGGGATTATCGGCATACGGAGAGGAGAAAATGGATAATGGGAAAAATGCACGAAGGTTAGAAACCACGCATAAGAAAGAGTCTTTGAGAAAAGAAGAGGAATATAATTAAATAATATTTCGAACAAAACCAGCCAAATACATGAAAAGGAAACATTTGCAGATTCCCCATCACTGTAGTTTCTTTGTTTTTATCAACAAAATGTTGCAATTAGAGTTTATTAGCTTATTAGCTATTGTTTGTATTGGTGTAATGCACTTATGCAGTGGATCAGTATTGTGACTGTATATATTTTCTTCTACTTTTGTATTTACTTAGATAAAACATGTCCTCAATGTATCCCCACCAAAATGCTTCAATGACAACAGAATTAAACTTTTCGAATGCCCCCTGAACTAAGCCCAATTGAAAATCTGTGAAGTGAGGTGAAGAAAGTCCAGAAAGAAAGAGCTAGGACCCGGGTGGAATAGAAGATGTTTTAGTAGCTGAACCTAAATAAATAATAAAAAAAAGTGTAACCTATAAATTGCATCTACGTTTGTGCTGCATCACACAATTCACAAGCTAATGTAAAAAAAAAAAATACTTATACTGTGCTGAGACCCCAAATCACCAAAAAACTCAAAACGCAAATTGAAAACAAAATGCAATACATTGATAAATTAGCAGTCATGCTATAACAAATAAGATATTTTAGTTTTCCTAAAATAAATATTTAAATAATTATACTTTATTATAAAATGAATTTTTAGCATCGACTAAAATTGATTTTCAGACCAACTAATGAAAGCAGGTCATCAAACAATAATAAAAGTTGACAAGCAAAATTAAACACATAATTTATATGAATAATTCCATCATTCATAAGATCCCTGCATGATCTCATATCAAGAGTGTTGCACATAAATATTTATAAGACTGAAGGAACCCATGTTAAACTGCATTCATACATAACAGCACACTGAGTTTCATGCAGAATGCATGTCAATAAATCTATGCAAAAAGCTCAGTCCATCTAGCTGTTATGTTGATTACCTCACACTGCACTCTTCGAAAGGACTTTGATTCTCAGTGAGGGGTAGTTTATGAAGTTACTGCTTCATGCAGTCACCATTATTTTATAAGTGCTTCTCACCACACAATTCCTGTCTTTCAAACTTATTTTCAACCAAAACAAAGATCCACTCAGAAGAGACAGCTGTTTATCCTAACTGGGAAACCCAGGACCTTCTAGCCATAAGGTTGCTGACACACACACACACACACTATATATATATATATATATATATATATATATATATATATATATATATATATATATATAGGCATGACTGAGAATCCCTAGTTTAATTGCTGACTTTGTGGCGAGGTGTGCTGCCAAACCAAATCCTTGACGATGAAGAGATAAAAGGTTTGAGTAAAGCTCTGCATCAGTGTGCGAGTCTCATATGTATGAAGTTTCTGCCTGTACAGTCAGCTGAATCTAAAGTGGATTAAGCCTACATGCAAAACAAAGAGGCTGCAGAGATCCATGACAGTAGAAACCAATGAAAACCAATATTCTAAAACCTAATTGAATATACTTTTAATTTTTACTGCTACTTTAACATGCAGGTCTGAGTTTTATTATTATTTTTGAAGATGTGCTAAAGAAACAGTAATGATCTCAACAGATAAGTCAATTCGGTTTTGATTCAGGAGATGCAAAATATTCAAATGGAAAGAAAGTCTTTGATATAATGAAACATTCTGCCTTCAACTTTCCACACATTATGTGAGAACACAGTATGCTATCGGTTGCCAAGCCTCCTCACAAGCCTGGGCAGCAAAAAACATATTTTCTGTTGTCAGGAACTGCCTGAGATACAGTGATTCTTTTTAAAAATAATTTCACATCTGAAAGCATCTCACCACCAAATAAGGTTCTACACCTCAAAGAATGTTGCAACAAATAGATCATGGATTTTTGACCAGACCAGTTTTATTAAAAAAAACACCAGTTTTCTGTTGGTTGTTGGTTTTGCATTAAAAAGCCAAGGAAGCATTACAATCTTGGATACTTTAACTATCCAGCAAAACCACAACCCCTCCATATAACCAAGTCTTTATACCTTAAGCAGAAACAGTAATGATCTTTGAGCTGAACTGTGCACTCAGTTAGCAAAAAGTTTGCTTAATTTGACTGGAAGAATCCTCACCTTACACCACTGACTCTGCTATTAAGGCAAGGAAGGACAGAAAAAAATAGAATCAGCTTTTTTCCCCCTCCATGCACATCCCTGCTTGTTATAAAGCTGGGATCAGAGTGCAAAGTCAGCAATTATACACCTCCCCTGGAGCAGAGGAGGGTTAAGGGCCTTGCTCAAGGGCCCAAAAGCAGCAGCGTGACTGAACTCAGACTTAGCTCCCAACCTTCTGATAGCATTAACCAATATCCAACGAGCCACAACCCAATAATATAGTCAGAGCATAGAACCTTTTTTTTCCCAGTGAGCTTATAACCTGACATACATGAACTTTACAGATTACACTGTTATCTGCCTTCTGCATTCTAATTAAAATGCCTGGGAATATTAACACGTCTGGAAATAATCCCTTATGATATGAGATTGTCCTGCATTTTCCATAGTGAATCAACAGTAGATGCAATTTATTCCATATTTATGTAGACATAACATTAAAATAAAAAACAATGAAATAAGGATAAATATTAAATAAATGTGAGCACATTAATAACATAAAATCTGTAGCACAAACATACAACACATTTTGACTTCGAAATGTTGATGATTTTATTCATAGAAAGATTTTCTGGTCATTTTATCGACTGTGCTAATCTTCTAACCACATTGAAGGTGACAACCCTGCAGGGAATATTTGGTTTAATGTGTTAAATCGGTTTTAAGGTAGACAAAGTTGTTTTTTAAAGTCATTTTGGACTATTAGGACAACAAGGTTTTGTTTTGCATTGCTTTTTAGTTCATCCTGTTTTATCTGTGTCATTGATGGTTTGTGCTATAGCTGAGAAGTTCAGCTTTAAAAAAAAACTGTGCTGAAGAGTGTTTCAAATGCCCTTTATTTTTGGCCCCTCGAGAGGGTAACTTTTCAGAGTGTACACTTCAGAGGAATGAAGTCATACTTATGTTTACTTCACAGTGGACTCCATTCAGAGTGTTTACTCAATGCTGAATAAGCCTCCTCCTGAATCATCCAACCAGGGTTGACCTGGAGATTTTATGGTGGTCTGTGTCCAGCACAGCTACTAACCATAATCTACATTAAGGCAAAGTTTTAAGTGGGTGACCGTTTGCAATCTGACCTGTCTGCAGTCCAGACCTGCCTTTAATTGTAAATATATACTACATCATCAAAGGTAGAATAAAACTGCAGACTGGAGAAGAATTCTTGGATTAAGCTAAATTAGCCAACAAAAATCTATTCACAAATTAGGGTACATTATTCTAAAACTATTTTTAAAAAGAAAGTCTTAAGTCACAACTGTTTTGTGATGGGTACCTGGCATCATATTCCCAAATCATTTATATTTCATAAATACAATTAAGTAAAAACATTGGTTATATTTTTAGTTTTTTGCTAAATTAAGTTTAAGTTGTAAAATAAATTTGAAGCATTTATTTGTACAGCATGTCTAGAGTTCAGGCAAAATAGTGCTTGCTCATAGTCACATGCTACTCACTGTTATTAACTCTGTGAATTGTGAATGTCAAATTTAAGTGGGGCACTAGTGTACAGGTCTGTTTATACAGATATCACGCTATCACAAAAATACCATAATAGCCTTTTCTACTGGCACACAGTCTTAAATCATACAGTCAGCCATGTGGGAATATTTTAAGACTAAGAGAAAGGAACAAATATCATCAGGTAAATATATCCAAAGCAAACAATTATCATCCACAATGCAAGCAATATGACAACTACAGCAGCAGTGTCATTAAATATTTAATGCTTCTTTGTAAAATCCTTTGAGTACAGATTGTAAATTGCTTGGTTGGGGACAAAGTCTCTCTCTTACTTATACACATACGTTTTCTAACCCCCCCCCCCCTTCTCACTCACACACACGGAGTCATTATTTTGCAGAAGATGACAGGATGACTTGTAGGGAGAAAGGAGGGCACTGTAGAAAACGCTGGGGGTTTCTTGTCAAGCCCATGGCAGGAAAAAAAATTCCACATAGATGGAACAGTGATCTAGAACTACATGTTAACTAGCCCAGAATT
This sequence comes from Corydoras sp. C115, assembly GCA_019802505.1. Taxonomy (NCBI): domain Eukaryota; kingdom Metazoa; phylum Chordata; class Actinopteri; order Siluriformes; family Callichthyidae; genus Corydoras; species Corydoras sp. C115. The sequence goes on along the minus strand of JAFMOC010000035.1, from coordinate 1,491,540 downwards.
CCCCCAATCCGAATACTGAATTGTGGTTCACTGACAGAATAGAGCCTTACTAAAATATTAGCCTTCACATCACAAAGCCACAGGACACGAGATAGAGGCTAATTAATTTAGTCCAGACTGCGGGCCTTTTCTAAGAGCAATATCCCACCCTGCCCCCACTCTCTAAGTAGATATCCTAGTAACTACAATATCATGTGGATCTGCCAACACCACAGTGGGTCTCAAAAGATTTGGCAGGGCAGCAACTAAGCACACTTGGCTGGAGAGCACCTAGTGAGTTAATCCTCCACAGCTGGCAGTGCATTCAGAGAGGACAAATAGATATGTGGCACAAATTGGCAGGCCCCCTTGCAACACAGACCTCCCCCGCAAAGCAATGCCAAGTGCAACGACCTTGAGCACAACCCTACAACACTACCCTGGCTTTCTCTGCCTCTCTTCTAACCCACCGGTCCACAAAGACTGCACAAAAAGAGCTAAATCATGTCCTTTATTCCTGTATGGGTATTTTTTCCGGTGTTCAAGGTATTACAGTGAAAGCCTGTGATTGGCAGACCGATGATTTGATATAAAGGGCAGGATGAACTATAATTTTTCATTCAGTGAATATCAAAAGGATCATCAACAGTGGAACTGAATTTTATTATTCAGCATCATTCCATCATCATCTAATGTCTTTTAACTGAGTATCCTTTTCAATTAAAAATATTGAAAATCAATCAAATTCTTTCATATGTGGCCTTACTATTATTAAGTTGTTAAAGGCTGTGAGAGAACCCGAACAGATCCACAAACTTCAAGACTACCACCAGCATGTTTGCAATGTATTTCTGTGTCCAAAGCTAATACTTCTCAATTAAAACAAATTAACGACTATAGTTTACTAATACTATTGTTATTTTGGAGATGTTCTTCAAACTCCATTGTCACGGTGTTTAGCAGTAAATTAATAGGCTTTATTATGCATATGTTACAGTATGGCTTTATAGTGATTGGCTATCCTGTTAAGGCAATGATGATAAAGGAATACTAATCAACTTTCTACTAATTAATGTTTGTCTTTAATACAGCAAATGAACAATAAATCCAATTGCATAACAATTAGTGGTTTCAATTCCCAAGTAATAAAAGTTAAGGGTTGAGTTCTCTAAAAACACTAAAAATATTTTCTTTGTCTTTTTGTCCATTAAGGTTTAAGTTAATTAACAAAATATAGATTTTAGTTTTTAACTAGTTTTTTTTTAAACATTTTTATAAAGTGTCCCAACTTTCCTAAAAAAAATGTTTTTAATTTCTTTTTAATGGACGGCACAGTGGCTTAGTGGTTTAGCACGTTCACCTCTCAGCGCTAGGGATTCCCGGTTCGAATCCCCATCTGGGTGGAGTTTCCATGTTCTCCCCGTGTCCGCGTGGGTTTCCTCCGGGTTCTCCGGTTTCCTTCCACAGTCCAAAAACATGGACCAAGTCAATTGAGTTCTCCAAATTGCCTCCTATAGAGTGTGTCTGTGTGAGTGAGTGTGTGCCCAGTGATAGATTGGCACCCTGTCCTGGGTGTGTCTGCCCAGCGCCCGAGACGTTCTCCCCTGGATGGGCATGGGGAACCCCCACCCCCGCGACCCTAATAGAGGATAAAGCGGAAGATAATGAATGAATGAATTTCTTTTTATTTATTTATTAATATTAATATGTATGAAATTTGTTTTTTTTTTAATAATGATTATTAAAACTGCTCAAAATATTGCATTAAACTTGCTTTCTTTTGTATGACATCACCTATTAGTTCAGGACCGAAGTCAGCGCTGGTTTCTCTAGTGTTCTGCTATTAGACAGAGGTTATTAATGACCCCCTGCATAGTCTGGTAAGCACTCCATTTATAAGTTTCATTTTAATCTCTCCCTGTGCACCTAATTTGCACGGTTTTATTCATGTCAAAAATGCACAATCCATACAAGTTTTCGAAAAGGCTCCAGCTTGAGGAAGAATTTGCAGTTTCTTTTTTGGATCCATTTAATATGTCCTTACTTCATCTATCTTTCGTGAGTATGAAGCAAATCAACAACCATGGAGGGTAGTGATTTAGCACGTATCTAAATTCTGTGCACTCTTGTTTGATCATGATGGAGTTTTGCTCACTGATGGGTGCAGCATTTCAAGTCATTGCTCTGCGCAACGCCCACTTTTATCTTTCTGATCAATTACACCAAGGTGTTCATCAAGCCGCTCTGTCAGCCTCTTTACTTATCATGCCTGTGAAAATGACTTACGAGGTTGAAATTAAGGGTATTTTTTCAAACATGTGTATAAACATATAGTTTTGGCTTATTCGTATCAGCTATCCCAGAAGTGTACTGCCATCTGCTCAATTCCCTGGAGCATTATTGTATACTATGCCTCTGTAACCTTCCAAATGTTCACAGTAATGAAAATTCCCAAGATGCCATTTGCACTAATGCTTTTTTGCCTTTGAACACCTGACCTATGTATACCCCTCACGCCTGACTCCCATCTCAATTCCCCTTGAGTATTTTGGGCTATGACCATATGGGTACTCAATCATGGTCAAAAACTGACACGTCAAATCAGTACATTTTTACTTAAATTTAACATAAAACAGTCAAAATATTAATTATCTAATCTTTTTTTAATCCTTTACTTTTGCAAAAGCAAAACTTCTTTCATTGCATTTACATTATACTTAAAACAACTTTGCACATATGATATATATTTAAAATAATATAATTAACACATTTAATTTATTAATTTTCGAACTCATATCTATATTAGCAGGGAGTCAGAGACAGATTACGGTGCGTTTGAGAGAAAAACAGTTTTACACCTAACGGCAAATTAGTATCTGAATTATACATGTCTTCGGACTGTGGAAGGAAACCCATCCAGACATGGAAACATGCAAACGTCACACAAAGGACCCAGAATCCTCTTGTTATGAGGCAACACTGCTCCACTATGCAGAATCATTTAACATAAACTGTAATAATGAATCGTCATTAATCTTAAACTGGGATATCCCTCCATGTCCCTTGGCCATTTTTGTAAACCATGGCTTTACTGGATTAAAAGGCAACGGAAATTGTTAAACAGCCCACCATCTCTTACTTCTTTCTTTGAATATCCTTCTTCAACCAGCAAAGAAAATCTAATAATAGACTAATAATACTCTGCACTTAAGGTTTATTTTACCAAAGTTAAGAGGTGCAAAGCTACTGCTAAAGTTCACTTAGTACTTTGCCTATTTTAATTGTGTGCTAACAAATGACTACTACTTATCAATAACAGGGAACACCCTTCGTTTCTTCTCCCCTTAACAATATTACCACTGTGAAATGAGAACTGTCTCCCCCCTAGAGGGCCAGAGTGATAAAAAGCGAAGCAAGGGACAATAGCGAGCCCCATGCCAGAGATGCTAGCTGAAATAATGAACCGTCTGGGTTTATGGGTAATGATTCTGAAGGAATCCTGCTGGTTTCTCAATGGTGGCTGCACACCTACCAAATGAGAATCACATGGACAGAACACATGAAAGAATGAGCGTGTGTGTGTGTGTGTCTGTGGGACATGGAAACTATGAAGACTCCACCTTTCACACTAAGCTCGGCATAGTTTGACACTCCTGCACCTCCATCAGAGCGGATGACACAGCGGTAGCGGCTTGTGCCGCGCTGAGATGTGTCAGGCACCCGCACGGTTGAAGAGAATCGACGTTGATTCACTGATCGAGTCACCATCAACGAAGTGTCCTTCCCATTCCACTGCTGAGGAAGTGATACAAACTTACATTATTAGATTTAAAAAGTTATAGACAAAAAAAAATGACAGAGACAAAGTGAGAGAGAGAGTGAGGAGGAGGAGAGAATGGTGTGTGTGTGTGTGTGTGTGTGTGTGTGTGTGTGTACAGGTAAATATAACATTGAGCGAGTCACAACCTGTTTACACAATATGGGAATTCGTGTCATAAGGTTAGAGAGAGAAGAGGAGAATGGGAGGAAAATGGACAAATAGAAAGTGAGACAAAATAATGAAAGGGAGACATGCAGAGAGAAATATACATTCATTCATTCATTCATTATCTCCCGCTTTATCCTCTATTAGGGTCGCGGTGGGGTTCCCCATGCCCATCCAGGGGAGAACATCTCGGGCGCTGGGCAGATAGACCCAGGACAGGGCGCCAATCCATCGCTGGGCACACACTCACTCACACATACACACTCTATATGGGGCAATTTTGAGAATTCAATTGACTTGATCCATGTTTTTGGACTGTGGGAGGAAACTGGAGAACCCGGAGGAAACCCACGCAGACACGGGGAGAACATGGAAACTCCACCCAGATGGGGATTCGAACCGGGAATCCCTAGCACTGAGAGGAGAACGTGCTAACCACTAAGCCACCGTGCCGCCCAATATACAAAGTGAAAAAGAGAGACAGACAGAGAATGGAAAATAAACAGGAGAGAGATACATGGAGAGACAGACAGAAAGACAAAAGAAAAGTGGGGTGAGAGAGGAGGTGAAAGATAGTGAGAGAGAGAGAATTATATTAATAGTGATAAATGATGTGGTTAAGTAGTGAGAAAGGACAGTGTAAATTACAGTTATCATTACAATGACTTCATTCAATTATAAAGTTTATGCCGTAAACACACAATGAAGAATATAAAAAAAATGCACATTACAACAGAAGCGGAACGTTTTCAGTAGTGGAGTGGAAGGATAGTGGCTGGATTCTGGCCAGAGAAATGCATTTCATTCAATGCTTCATTCCACTGACAATTCAACGCACGCGCACGCACGCACACTCCCACTCACACACTTTCTTATAATGATTTGTATCTTGATTCAATTGCTTGTGTGTAACACTTACCTGAAGCCATAATTTGTCCTCCTGTGACCACTGGCCGCCCGCTATGCACTGGAACGTGGCGTTCTGCCCCACATTCACTTCAATATTTTGCAGTCGAAGAAAATGAGGTGTCTTCCCTGTCAAACAAAACCTCTCTCTCATTTCAGGACTTCCTTCATATACATTAAATGTACAAATAATATACACCAAGTTAGCTGATCCCGCCAAGTTAGTGCATTATACATCATTCCTTTTTTTTTAGATAAGAATACGCTTACTGTCTAGAGCCCATTTGTTGCTAAGGAGACCCCCCCCCCCAATATATCAATGAAAAAAGGACCATCAGAGGACTGATCATTCTGTTAGGACCTTCTGTTAAAGATTTTATTTACTCAAGTCATCCAAAAATGCTCAATGTGAACAGAATGCACACTTCAAGCAAAAATGGAGATTCATCTGACCAAAGATGATTAAAAGGGGGGGGGGGGGGGGGTTGAAAAAGTTTTCATCTCTGCAGTCTGTTTCTTTTCTGCCCCACACACACACACACACACAGAGCTACAGACACCCATATGTGTATCTGTACAGTGTTTTACAGAGCTGGCAACGACTAAGCCCCTGCAGTGTAGCCAGAGGTGTAAGAGCAATAGACGCAGTGTGTGTGGGTTTGTGTGTATGTGGGTATGTATACTTACGGCAGGGGTGAGCCAGAACGTGGATCTCGTCCACTGAGATATAGCCGCTATGCCCTTGCATGGACACCGCTTCAAATATAACCTACAGAAGCAAGAAGAAACATGAATAATGGGAGTGAGAAAAGCTGTGGTGGAGAGAGAAGCAGAGGGTGGATAGGACACAGCGCCTGGTAGTATTTTTAAACAACTACAGGAAATTTAACAGCATAAATAGGTCCAGAGGTCTCATTTACAAAAGTGCACAAAAGGCACAAAATCATATTTCAGGAAAAATAAATAAATAAATAAAAAAATGAATAAAAAAAAACTTGGCAGAAACGTCTGCATATATTTGCAAACATTCTGACCCAAGCGTGCAGCCTACGCACCATTCTGGATAAACCTGCAATCAGGGACACCCACGGCAAAGGAAGCATAATGATGCTTTACAGCTTTATCACTTTGTATTACTTTATATTGATAGATAAGAAAAAAAAACATCATTAAATCAAACTAAAGTTGTATTTGTAAACACATGGTCAAAAATCATACATCATGATTTCCACAGACTAAAACAATGGCAATATTCTTTTCCTCAAATCAGTCCTTCTGCTGCCCTTTCAAGTTATCAGGTGCTTTTGCTAATCACATGTTCCCAAGAACCCTCTTATTCTTATTTTACCAACACACGTAGATGTGTGTTCTTCATAACATTATACAATATGCAGCGATGATCTACACTTCCATGTCCCTATGCCTCCAATGCAGGCAATTTTAAAGAGATTAAGAGAATTCCTGGTTCAGCCTCCCACCCAACAGACTAATAATAATGTCTGGACCCCATCATCTTTAACACGACATTATGTATACACCAGTGAAGAACCTTAAAAGCAATTGTGAGCATGATAACACAGTTATCTTCTTAACCACTAATCCATGGTCACTGGGGCTGAACACAATCCCAGAATCAATAATCATAAAACAACAATGCTACTTTCCCCAAGAAGCAGAACAGGAACCTTAAAGACTTGGTGCAATTGATGGTGTATTCACTGAGCTACCACAATACACCAAAAAATAAAGAGCAAATTTGTTTAGCCAAATGTAAAAAATGCAAGTTCTGCAAGCTGAATAACTTTTAAAATACAAGTACTCTGTTTAAAAAAGTTCCTACATTAAAGATTTAAGTTTTATATTCTGTGTACAAGACTCAAAGTTTGTTGATAACCAAAAACAGATTGTAAAAACCCAAAAATTTTCATCATTTAATACTGTCTATTGTATATCTTTATATCTTTCCGGTGTGGCCTTTTTATTTAAGCCCAGTGCACCAAAGTAACCCAGGCGAGTGAAGCAGGGGTGGGGTGGGGATGGACGAGGGATGTGAGGGGATTTTTTATTTGCATTTCATGCATATTAATAGAGCATTGCATTTTTTATAAGGCAGAAGGTATAGATATGCTCCTAAAGCATTTTAAGTACTTACTGAGCCATTAAGGACCACAAATACATATCATCACACTTTAAATTATTTAAAATAACATATTCTGGGGAACTTCAACTAATTAATTTCATAGATATACTTTTTAAAAATGCCAGGACAGAAGCAAATCCCAGGGGAAAAGCAGGCGATACAGGGATAGTTAAAAAAAGTGAATAAAAACATGGAGCAGAAAGTAAAAATAAGGTTTAAAAATGAAGCCCCGAAAGTGTAATGCCATGTCCATTTGGTGGAGCAATTAAGGTACAGCAGGAATCACAGTGCTAATTACAACGGGGTGATTGCAGAACCAAAATAACTGCAAAAAAGGAACTAATTAAGACTTCCATCTACCTGCTTTTCATGCGTAAAATGATATATGGTGCCGCAACTTGCAGTTTGGGAATGCAGGATGTGTTGTGTCCTCCATTTAATTTTGAGATGTGCGCTTAATTGGATCTCCTATTTTTTATTCAGAGCAACCTTCTGGACACACATCTATGACCACTTGATTAAGACTACACTGTGGGCTGTTAGGAAGTCTCATAAGGGCCTTAACACGTCCTCAGTGATTGTCCCACTGTATCTATATTCATCCTTTTTATAGTGATCCATTATATTATATACACAATAGTTATTCTAAATTGTGCCATAAAGTTAAAGATAAAAAAACAGGTCAAATCAGAAAGTCATTCCTCCCTTTTCTTATTATACATGATTTTTTTTTTTAAAGAAAAAGTAGCCAAAAACACAAACATGTCATTCTTTGCAATATGTTATATTGTTTTGTGTACAGTTAATTTGTTTTTAGTAGTTATTCATTTTTTAAAATAATAGTCACTTGTTACTCTTACTCAGTGGGAAAATACACTGCACATGCTTCTGTTCCACTATAGAGCAAATGAGATAGATCCTTAACCTTAAGTGCTGAATGATAATCTTGTACATGTAAATAATTTGTAATCTGTAACAGAAATTGTGGCCAAAGTGGCCAATGCCATTGTGAATATTTAGAGATGCTACATACTGTAACCAAACAAATGAACATATTTACAGAGTTCTTTATTTAACCTTCACTCAATTAGGCTGTATCTGTGTTTGAAGTAGTGTATTGTTGATATATACCATGTTTCTTAAACCATTATATATATATATATATATATATATATATATATTAAAATCAAAAATAGAAAGAGACACATTTAGCTGTAACAACTGTTGTTTATGATGACATATAGTAGTTGTAGCAACTGTTGTTCCGAAGGGATTATAGATAGATACATTATTGATCTAAAGGGGAAATTTAGGGATGTTATATATTATAGTGGTTGTGGCAACTATTGTTTATAAAATAAGTACACAATAAGTACACAGAAGATTACCATCCTTTCACTAGTATGCTGACAAATGTACTACTTATGTAACTCAATGCTACATAAACCTTACATTACTTTTCAAGTAAATGTGCTGGATGATCGTTTTGGTGACATGGTAGTAACATTTGAACTCTTCAGTGTATAGAACAGAAGTTTTACGCTACATTATAGAGAGAATGCAGAGCGCTCACCTGATAGGAATTGGGCCAGAAGGTGCTGATGGCCAGCTCAGCTTTCGCCCAGCCGTCACTCACAGGTGCTGAAGTGTTCCAAACAGGGTTTCCCTGTGGGCCATTGTCCACCTTGATGTAGACATTTAAAACCCCAGGACTGAGACCATCACGGCTGGAGAGGGAATAATGGAAGTTGATACAGTGCGTATCATTTTCTTTGAGTGTTGGGAGAAAGAGATGAGCTCTCTGGCCTGAGGCATGACCGGATGCATTGACCATCATAAAAGAGCCTGAGGAACAAACACAGTGATATAAAAAAGTATACAGTCATATTTATTTTAGAATTTCATGACAAGTATATTTAAAAATGACTTCTGAGTTCACCTAACTGATTTAGATCATTTATTCCAATAGTAAAATTCATATAAATAAGTGTTGGTTACTTGTTAAAGGAATGAATTGATTAAAATTTCTGAACTAAAAACTAAGAGATATATTTTTTAAATGTTGTCTTGTGAAAGCCGGAGTCATTTATGGCATGCCATGAACCTTCGTTTTTGCATTTTATTGTAAAAACAGTTAAAATAAGTACTCAGATTTATTAACTTGGTTTAATGGAAAAGTTCAGTTTTAAACACCTTGACACTTTTCGATGGTAATCCATCAAAAGAAAGACAAAAAACCAACTGGCCATATCCCTCAATTTATCAGGTGTATTGTCAAAGACAAAATTCTGAGTGCATCTATCATTCCAAAACCAGCATCGTTTAGAGAATGAAACCAAGCAATTCTACACACTAATCCCATCTAGGCTGGACCCCCTAAACAGAGCAAGATGAAGAGCTGATTGCATTTCATATTCAACCCTCTCTGGCTCGGTATATTTTCCATGAAAGCAATTCAAGCAATTTTAAAAAAGGAATGTATGAACAACCTTGGAAACAAAAAAAGAAAAGGAGTTTGGTCAACATGGACACTTTTAGATTTGCTTTCTGAACACTGCAATGAGCCTGTTAGATGCAAGAGGAACAATTAGGGTTTATATTTCAAGGTGAGGTTTGAGTTCCACACAAAACAGGTAGGATGTTTATAAGCAAATCCAATTACAATAGATTTTGCTGGATGCAGAAAACATGCATATTGAAACTGATAGTTATCATCAGATGCAGTATAGTGAATTGTTGTATTAAGCTTCTTTATTGATAAACAGAAATATCTAAAAGGGCTAAAGGGCATTTCTTAATACCCTCAATACCCTAAAAGCATTAAAAACTGAGCTAATTAAAGATCATGAGCAACTACTTACAGATTGTTCAGCAATGTTATTCATTTTTGGGTGTATTAGTTCAGTGGTTAGGGTGTTAGGCTATTAATTAAAAGGTCAGGGGTTCCCCGAGTCCACCAAGTTGTCAACATGGGCCCATGACCTTGGCCCTTAACCCTCATTGCTCCTGGGCTGCTGTACAGTGCGAAATCTTGTTCTCTACTAAATGACATACTATAATGTAACATAATGCGTTTTTTCTTTTTAATAAATGTAAGGCAGTAACTAAAGTGTGTTCATGTATTATAATTTCTTTTACTGATTTATTTGAAAGCCTTGCTAATATGTGCATGGCTAAAATATGCACTATATCTGCTCAGAAATATCTTTGCAATTATTGTAAAAAAATTATAAATATTTTATAGATTAAAAAAAATTTATCAGGTTGTTGAAGCACATTTTAAAACCAAAGAGCATTCAAAACCCCTTTACAGTTTGTAGCTGCATAAAAATAGATTTATGATTGCAGACGTTTAACTTTGTAAAGAAAGTCCTTTCATGTTTCAGCATGCTTGTGTCTCAATGCAATAACCGAGGTCCATAAAGTCCTGGAATAATGAAGAAAATCCAGTGGTCTACACAACATCTTCTACACTCTATAATCTTACAAAAAAAGCCTTTAAAGATGACCAGAAGCCAGTAAATGTGAAGATATATATATATATATATATATATATATATATATATATATATATATATATATATATATATATATATATATATATATGGGGGGGGGGGGGGGGGGCAGCACGGTGGCTTAGTGGTTAGCGCATTCGCCTCTCAGCGCTAGGTTCGAATCCCAGTCTGCTTGGAGTTTCCATGTTCTCCCAGTTGGTGTCCTCCAGGTTTTCCAGTTTCCTCCACATGGATCAAGGTCATTTGAATTTTCCACATTGCCCCATAGAGTGCGTTTGTGTGTGTGTTTGTGTGAGTGAGTGAGTGAGTGAGTGCCCAGGACCTGAAACGTTCTCCCCTGGATGGGCATGATTGAACCCCCTGCGGAGATAGTACAGGATAAAGCTGAAGCTAATGGATGGATGTGTGTGTGTGTGTGTGTGTGTGTGTGTGTGTGTGTGTGTGTGTGTGATTGTAATAATCCCAATTAAAATGTATTAAAATATTAGTATATAGAGTCAAATGAAATGACACAGACAGTAATATCTTAAGAACAATCATCATCATCATCATCATCATCATCATAATCAACAAAATGTGCCAAAACCTCATGGTGTCCTATTTACACTTCAATTACAGCCCTTAGTTCCCCAGGCATTGTTTATAGTAGTCCCACTAGAAGTTGATTACATGATATTATTTCTTTAAAAAAATTTTTTTTTAGAAATCAATAATTCACTAGTTAACACAGTAATTACTATGATGGAACATGTCTCAAAATGTCTCAAAACATCCTTTTACATCATGCTGATCCAAATGTAAGTAACATTCCTCCATGTACCCTATACAGTCTCATGTTTGCTGGACAAGGACAGATCCCCCTTCATAACCAGGTGACAGTAATCTGACAAGTGGAAAATCAATGTTGAATGTGATTTTTTTTTTTTTTTTATCAGGAAGGAACATGCTGCGGAAATGAGCAATAGTGCAACAATCTAAAAATCAGGCAATTTAAAATAACATTTCAGCAACAGCAACTTTAATACTTACCTCAATTCTGACTTGGTTGATTGTCAGATAAACTGTTAGTGTGTGGCTTTCAATCAAGGGAAAATATAAAATAGAAAGCTATAAAAACTGCTTTGTGGTTTAGGACTGAAAAATGCTGGGAAAGGCCACCTGGTCAGGACGCAGATGGACCGAAAATCTGTCAGTGAATAAATTCTATGTGGAGTACGATACATTCTAGGATGTTCCCTTCCTTCCCATCAAGGCATGGCTCATTAGTGAAGTGATTTACTCAAGTAAGGGATGTGACAGTGAGGAAATGAATTATGTGACAAGACAGTTCAAGGTGAGAAACTGAGCTACTAGGAATGAATACGGGATGACAATTGGGAACAAATAGTGCATGGGAGGAATCGTAATTGGTGTTACCATCTCAGTGATAAACAAGATGAGGACAGTTGTGACTAAGCACCTGAGATAAACCAGAGTTTCAGTTTGGTAATGGCCTCCCACCCACTCCTCCTCTTTATTGACTCTGCCTCCCCACTTGTTCAAACTCACTTTTTATTTGTTGACAGTGTCTTCAGATCTTTCATCTCCCACACTGCCCCTACCAACCAAATATCAACTGCCTACCTGCAGCAGAATTAGAGATCACTTTCTGCATTTACTACAAACAGCCTCTCTGTAACTCTGAACCAACATGCTTCACCAAATAAATATAAAGCTAAATATAACTTCTGTGGTGCGTTCTAAAAGATGTGCTGTAAAGCAAACCTTCCTCCATCAGCCGCGCAGATGTATCCGTTTTGTAAGACACTATTTAAACAACCCCCGAGGTTTGCCCCTCCACATGACTTTAGAGTGAAATGGTTATCTAACACACAATTATGTGGAAACAGTTTCTGTAATATTTGAATTTTTACAGTGCTCAGACATTTATTGCTTCTCTTTGGTAATCTACCACTCTGTTGTCGCTAATAAATCTTTTATGTGGCTGCATGTTTAGGCAGCATTATTAGTACTTAAAACAAGATCAACAAAACTGATTTAAAAAGATAAGACTTTGGCTTATCAGTTGAAGCGGTTCAGTGAAATCTATGGCAGAGTGATGAATGCTCAATATGCATTTTAGTCATAATGAACAATGACTCTCATCATCTGCATTTTAATTGGGCTTTGCACAGACACATCTTCAGTAAAATATTGATACATTCGTCCTACAAGAAGAACATTAAGAAGATTCATTCTTATTTTTTTACTTTATCAACAGTTAAATTATGCTGGAATCCCTGAATCATCTTCTTTCTGATTAGTCCTGTAGACTTGCATTGTTGTAGCCAATATTCCACTATTTTATGACGGTACAATAATAAGAACAACAGAACAATGAGCAATCTTGCGATCAAATGTTCTGTGTTGTTATTTTAACACCGTACACTAAAACCTGCTGAACATTACAAATAATTACTTTTTCATCGTAAATGCTCTTTGAATCTTAGTGGAGGAATCAAATAGAATCCTCTCCTTTGTTGTCTGATAAACAGAAAGACAGGTTAATGGAAATGAGTTGACCCATCACCCATTTCATATCTAGATAGTGTGAGGTTTGTAACACCCCTCTGACAGGAAAGCTACTTATTGCCTCCTACAAGAACTATTATTATTCTATTTCTTTTCTTTTCACCCATTTTTTTTCAAAAATATAATATTATTGGGCTTTTTGCATTAACAGAATATTTACATATTATATATATGCTATAAAATATGTTTATAATAATATATGGATGGACAATAAAAACACAAATTTCGAGACATACCTTTAAAGCATTGTCATTTAGTCTTCATGCCACAGGTGTATAAAATCAAGTACCCAACCATTTTTTATGGTTGGGTTTTGTGAGAAAAATTGTGAGCCATTTTTTGAAAATGTGGCTCACAATTTGGTTCATAGGGTTTACATCAGGTCTTTCGTAGATAACTTACCCAGCCATACATTCAAGGTCTTAACTTTAAGACCTAGTACATGGACATGCTGGAACAAATTTTTTCTATCCCCAAACAAACTGCACACAGTTAGACGTAATGCATTGAAAGTTCAGACAGACCTTAATTAAATATGCTTTACTTGTTGGTACAACTTATATTTCAGATGGAGAAGAAACTTATTACAATGTATAACATCACTGAGTTTGTTAAAGCATAAGTGAAAAATGAAAACAATAATGGTCCAATAGCACAACAACCATTTAGTCAATTAGATCTGGACTGTTAACTACCAGAATATTAGCACATATACGAGTTTAACTCGGGATTTAATTCATATGTTTTGGATTCAGTAGACCAAATAAATGCAGAAACCTGTGTCCACTTAAACAGTACAGCAAGATTACAAATGAAAAATACTTCTATTGATTTTTTAAATGACTGGCCTGTCAACTCTATAAACAAAATGTGCCTGCAAATCTGTAACCACTACATTTTAAAAGCCCAAGTCATTACAGTATGGGTGCGTGCAGTCGCTCTTCCACTTCAATCTTACAAGTCATGTGTGAAAATGCCTAGTTTTTATTACTGATATTGCTTTGTTTGTTTCTTTTTTTTTGCAAAAGCGAGACATCACAATTAAAGTAAATACTGACTCAAAATGCAAATGAAACTACGACAGCAATCACCATCAACACATTGTATTCTACTTTCTGCAGAACAATTGAGGCTCAAAAGCTTAACATGAAAAGTCCCACACCAATTTTTAAGCTGCACTAAGCTATGTACACACACATATATATTGCTTTTCTATGCAGTGTATCTTACATAAAGCAATCTCTTCTACACAAAGTCTTCCTACACAAAACCCGTCAAACATACACCCACATGTACACACAGATTAGTGTAATGTCATTATAGCATGGCCTTGATGGTCTATGCAAGACAGGCCATACACGTTAGACTGTGACAGCCAAACTAAATCTATTTACTACCAGTTGTGATTAGGTAGAAACAACATACTCAGCAAACTAACACGTCAGGCACTGAGTGGAACAAGTGGCAAAGTTCACACTATTGTTAAGAGATAATTAAGAAAATGGTACTGATGTACTAAGCTGAAACTTCTGCAAGGCCACCAGGATGAAAAAACCTTGAAATGCTGAGAATTGTGGTGGATCGATGCTGCTGCTGTTAAACACAAACTATCACATTTGCACTTTATTAATACATTAACTCATATTATTACTAGTTACAGTTATGTATATACACTGAATGGCATTTTTTGAGAAAAACATTGAATCTCTTTTAAATGAAGCATGTAATGGAGTTTACATTGACATAAATTAAAATAACCTGTTCTACTGTTTTCCAGATGTTTTATAGATTTGGGGGACTATAATCCCAGGGAAACATAGATTTACTGATATGGGCTGAGTACAAACCCTTAATTATACAATATTTATGACAGTGTATTGTTCTACTAACATTGCCCTTCTGCCATAGTATAAACATTTGCTACGACAGATGAACTTGGTCATCCAAAATAATTAGGAGAAACCTACTGATCAAATGTCTATGCACAGGTATTGGAGGACCAGGGTATGTCAAGCAAAAAATTTTCCCCACCATAGCTTCATCTTCACGAGTCTAAACTGGTAACATCTGATAGGAAAAGTTTGATGATGCTCATGGATACAATTTTTGCTCCAATTATCAACTGGAGACTTCCCTTAGACTCCAAAAAGACTCAACGTGTGAATCATCTGTTTGTCAGCTTGATTTCTGACATCCTTCTCTGAATTCTTTTATCAGGAAAGATCTTTTTTGGGTATAATTCCGACACCATTGGAAAAAAAACACCCCCAACTAGTCTAGTAACAATAAACATACCACATTAAAGCCATTCCGATCAACTAAGCTTCCTATTTTAATGTGGATTTACACTTAAACTGATCCAAGTCATGCTCACTAGATTATATGCTGCACAGATGCTGCAGAGATGCTTAAATAATGAAAGTACAAGTGCAAGGTGCTGGTCTCTAATGACCTTAAAGCTATCCAGTGAGTGTCAAAACCACAGATAACGTTTGGATAGCAAAATTAAAAAGCCAGTTATGCTAATAACTATACCATTAACCTCAACTGCACTAAAATTCTCATATGTGATGTAAACAAGGTAAAATAATCATTCAAGCCCATTATTTATATAATATATATTTATATAACCCATATATTTATATAATCAACAAATTTGCCAAATGAATTGTATGTATTTGAAAGACTTGTTTTATAGACAAGTCTAGTAATATAGGTACCTAACTCGTGATAAACCACAAATTCTCAAGCCACTTACTTCTCTGTTAAATATGTTATTGAGGAGATTTATGATTTTTATTTTTAGGTCCTTTATAAGCCTACAGCATCTACTGATGTAGAGAACTGGCATAACATTCTAAATATGTTGCATCAGTTTTTTTCCTCTTTCTTTCATTTACTGTATTCCTTGTTATAAGATGACCATAACATTTTAAATTGAATTGTTTAAAAGATTCACGGCTTAGAGAAATGAGCAGATTAACATGTTAAAAACATGAATTGGGTCATTCCAGTTGTAAATTATAAGTAAATAATGCATGAGCACATGTGACTGTTTGGTACCATGCCTAAAAATGATTCATTAAATGTGCTTAGGGTGCTTTATGGAATCAGATGTGGCTTCATTCGAGTGTCGTTCTAAATGACAAAATCTGTGCTTGTTTTAAAGGACCAATGTGTTCTCAAAGATTTTGCCATCACTTGTAAAGAAATTATATATTCATAGATTGAATAAAAACACAGTGTATAATGATATGATTCCAGTCCTCACCTGTGATCTAAAAAGTAAAATCTACCTTTAGATTGTTCTCAGTAGCTTTACTTGACACACATCACAGTTGTGTGAGAAAACCCAAAATCTATTGTCTGCTGGCAATCAGAGGGCGATGCGCTTCACAGGTCAGCACCACGGACAGCAATAGACTTTTAAGAAGTCTTACAGTTCTCTGCAGATCTGGGCCCAGCTTATGGAGACACCACAGGCAATGTTTATTACTTTAATTAACATATCAGAGTTATGAATTCTCCGTTTTTGCTTGCATATATAGAGAATCTTTTAAGGAGCATTGAAATTCTTCCTTTTTTTTGTATTTTCAGTTGCTTTAAGAGTAATCTCTGCCTCTCATGTTAACTTCCTCATGGGAACCCTCTGTCTGTAAGGAAATATGTCTGGACTGAAGACCCAATGACACCTTCAAAATATATACCATAGAGAATATGGCAAATATTTCATTATTTTTTGTCCCTTATATAATGGAGAGTGAGAAGACATTCAGGATGCAGCCACAGCCACAATTGCTTCAGGCAATGAATACTTGATATGGTCAACAGGAGTAAATATTTAAACAGCAGATTTGCTTCGACACAAAAATATATCCATATGTGTGATAGCGACAGAAATATGATCCCATGTAATCTTAAAAAATTGTTACACTCAGGTGATCAAACCATTTCATTTTCGTTGTGTAATATTATTTCCACCGCATTTTTTTTTTACCTTATCTTAAGTTCCTAACAACTGTAAATGTAGAAATACACGTATAAAAACTAAATGATTTTACATATTAAGGCTTAAAATGTTTTAGGTCATGTTTTGTTACATATACAAACACACTAAGTAAAAAAATGAACAATATAACAGCTTTCGGGTCTGTGTTTAATTAAATGAAAACGTCTTATAATTGATCGATGAGGCAGAGTCGCATAATGATCTGAGTCCAGTTCCATCACTCAAATCAATAGACGCTAAAACATGCTCGCTGATAACTCAAACCCTGACTGTTTGTCCTCCAGTCATTGGACAGTGACAGCACAAACTATCTCTGTCTCACTCTTGCTTTCACAGGCAATGATAAAATGGCCCATGGGGTCTCATATGTTTCCTGCATTTATTAAACCGTCGCTAAATTAATTTCCCCCGCTTTGCTGTCAGTCCAATGGAATCTTTCCGGTCAGATTATTGCTGTGCAGTTCTAGCAGCAAAGAATAGAAGTTCAAATAAATCATTCAAATCGTTGGTGGATATTTGCTCTTTTGATCAATGATTTCAAACGGCTGTTTATTTATTTGGCTGTTTAAGGCAATTTGGTGCGATTCGATACCCTCCTAAAAATGTAAGTGAGACAAACAGTATGTTTGTGCTTCTGAAAAAAAGAAAACAATTGCATGGAATTTTGCTGAGAGTTATATTAAATGATTTTAAATGTGTTTATTTTTAAAGCTTTGCATAACAATAATGGTCATTAGACTGCTAGAACCCATCCCTGAAACAACCTGTTCATATAGGCTGCACAATTGCCATTAACAGAACTTCTAGCAGGTGGTTTAATAAAGCAATAAGAAATGAGCACGCATTATTGTGAATAAATCATGGGCAAGAGATGTTCGTCATGACGGGAAATGGAGCGCCTTACACCTCTTTCTCATGATTTATTCACAATACACAATTTGGATGCCTCAATGCTTTTATAAAATGGTTATAAACACACTATATTTGATTGATCAATGTGTTTCTTCAAAACTAGATTATTAATCTGGTCTTCTGCAATGCAATCTAGTCCAGTTTTTAGAGCGAACATTGATTGCTGAGTAACAGGATACCAGCTTAGTCTGCATCAAGAATGAGCTTGCTGGTTATATTAATCTGTATTTCCATTTATGGGACATGAATTAAAATAATGTGCTGTATGTCACACATTGATTCGAATGTGAAGAGCTCAGAGGTGTGCATTATTGTCAATAATGTCATGGCTGGAGAAACGGCTCCGCCAATCAGATGTAAGGACAGAAACTATCCATTTTATGAATACCATTAACTTTAGGGGAGAACAATCACCTTCATAACTAAAAGTAAGACTTTATTCTTATACCACTTTTTTCAGAACATGTTGCAGGACGGGGTCAACCATGCACTTCTCTAAGCCCATTTGTAAGTCTGGGAATTTAGACAGCTTATGGGAAATGCTCACAAAATTTGTGTTCTTAAAGTTACATGGTTCTTAAATCCCTCAGATCGAATGCTATCAGGAAACACACCCCGGGCAGCACAACAGAATAATATAACAACATTTTTCATACATTCCTGAGTTTGACACAAGAAAACACAGGTCAGTTGTATTTATTTGTTTCTAGCAGTGACACAGTCTTTACATGAGCTATAGGTCCTCAGGAGGGGAGATGGAGAGATAAAGTCAGCTGGAGCTACCTAGATTGCTGCTCAATCATTATCCTCTCTGCTCTGCCTTCATGATAGCACCCCTCCATTACAAGCAATCTCTCACACAATTCTTCGACCATAATTTTTGCTGTCTACCGTTGAAGTCCCTTGTGGCTTTCACACTGTAATCTTTTACACAGCCACTACAAAGCAAGCCGGGCTCCTTTCCTGTGTCACTACACACCAGTTTACACCTCTGTGTCTTTGTCTTAGAATGAACCTAAACCATCACGTAGTACTTTAAAATAAACATCGATTTGCATCTGCACTCTTTTAAGATATCTTTAAAACTTCAGGTAATAAAGGGGAATTTAAAGCACATTTTGTTGAAATGGCTCATCGTGACACTTACTTCCAGTAATTTGCCCCGCTGTCATGCCGACATGCAGAGAGTGATGCATGATACCTGTTGGGATGAACTTAGGGTAGTGCGAATAACATGCCTCCAGCAAAAAAAAAAAAATCTCTTCTCTTTAGATATCTTGCTCTTTGTATCCATTTTTCCCTTCCTCCTGCCCTCTTTGTTTCACCCTGCTTAATATATCAGACTTTAATCCTATAGGGGAAAATGTGCTCTCTGAAATAAATGGTAAGCAGTAAGCAGGCTGTGGTCTTGATAATACCTGAAACCTTCTCAGCTAGGCTGATGTAATGCAGGCAATAAGGCACACAAGTAAATTTATGGGGCACATTTGTTCCCATAAGCATAAATATTTCCAAGTCTGTTACTTCGGCCACAGGAGTTGAACCAACTGAGCCTGGGTTCCGTTGGCATCTGTGTTTCTGTGTGTGTGTGTGTATTACTGTAGCTTTGTATATCTTCCTTGTCTGTAAATTTCTGTCAACAACTCCAAAACCTCGTGCACACCCCCCCCCCACATGTTCTCCGCTCTCGTCAGAGGAAAATATCAGACATGCAATCAAGGCATACTGCCTACAAGAGCCCTCAAATCATCACCAGGATCAAAAATAAGGAGGCAAACTAGTTAACCCCTTGACTCTCATCAGACACCATCAACCAGCCAGTGCCCAAGATTAATGCAATTCTGCCCTGACAGCCTATAATTCTGAACTCCATTACCATTCCAAAAAAGCATTAATGCAGAGAGACCTTCAATTTTAGTGCAAGCTTGAGCAGTAAATATATTTGTCATGTCAAATTAATTTCAGTTCCCTTTTGTTTTGCTTCCTGCAGTTACTTCTGAGAGCTTTACAGCAATAAAGAGATAATGAGGGAACACTTTTTTTTTTAAATCAGAATCCTTAAATGGATATTTAAAGATATGCAAGGGAAAAAAGGAAATAATTTGGTATTTAGGTCAAGATAATTTGTCTCTGACAAAAATCTGTGTAAACAAAGCAGTTTTTAGAGTTTCGGATTAAAATCAGGATCCCTGCCAAAAGTCTTATGGTTCATAAAATAATTTTAATTACATTTTGTTTTTTTATTTAGGAAGAATTCTGATGTTGCAGATGCTCATAAAAATGTTAGACCTGCAAATACTCTTCCATTTTTAATACCTTAATGGAATGCAAAACTATGGAATATTTTGTGATTGATGGAAGCAGTGATTTGTTAAAGCCGACTTCACGATACACTCTCTGCCTGCTTTCCTTGGTTTGCAATTACAAGGGAGATTTTTCGAAGAGATAAAATTAATAGACTTATCCAAGTGCCTATTATCTCTTATAATACTTAAAACCTAACCTAGTGCATTAGTGTTAGACTTTTGGGACATAGGGGACATTTTAAGTGTATGAAAGGACAGCTCCGGTATTATTTCATGCAAAATGTTGGTAACCTTTATTCTCCCCGGCCACAGCTCAGGATTTAAGGCTGCTTCCTAAGCCCAAATAAAAAAGAAGCCTTTTCTCCCGGGCCATGGAACCACTTAGCAATCTTTAAAGCTTTTTCACACATGCACAGTAATTTACTAGTCATTTACCTGTAATTTAGGTCTAAAAGGAGGCTGGCGACATAACGCAGAGTAAAGTGACATAGAAAATTATCAAGACCCAATCCATCTGCCCAGTTTGATCTTGAACAGAAGCAAATGCAGTACGAAAAAGGATGTTGCACCTATATCTATTCAAAACCTTATTATAGTGAAGTCACATCAAAGTATTCATAGAAGCTACATATTCAAATACATCACGGGTGGGGTAGCTCAGTGGTTAGGGTGGTGGGTTCAAATCCCAGGACCACTAAATTTATTAGTGTAGGTTCAAAGTTACTTGTATTGCTCCAGGGATGCTATATGGCCAACTCTGTGTTGCACCGGAGTTGCAGTCCAAAAGAAAGCAGAAATACACACTACACTCTCCTAAAGACTTTATTTGAAATGAAAACCCACTAAGTATATGATAGAAGCATGTTGTTCTATTATGGCAGTAACTATCAGAGCTTTGTTGCATGTTAAACCTCTCTCTCAAGTTATTAGTGTGTTTTCACTTTTACCCAACTCTAAATGACTCTCAGAGTCTCTGCCCCTGACTCACTGAATCACTGTATCAATCAGTTCTGGATCAGTGTCAGTTCCTGTAATCAGTCCTGCTCTTTTTGTTGCTTCTAATTTACTTTCTGTAGTAGACCATACTTCAGCTGTAGTCACACCTCACAGCTCCAATCTCTGATCTTGACCTTGCCTCTGCTGCAGTACCCTCCTCTGTCTTAATCTCAGCTCCTGTTCAAACCATTACCCATCACCAACCCTGTTTTACTGCATTCATGGACATACCTGATCCAACCAGTATGTCATAAAATGTATTCCTTTCTCAGGGTTTGGCTTTGGTTATATGAGAGATGTGGAAATAGTCTTGTTGCAGATTTCTTTCAGGAATTTCAGAAAGAATAATTAACATTAAAACAAATCATTTGGATTAAACGTCCAGAACTGCAGTGATGAAGCACAGAATTTGATCAGACATAGAGTCACACGGGAAACGTAAAGGGACCGAGGTCTCTTACACATACCTGTGGGGAGAGCGGCATCTATAGTAGGTCTCTCCCAAGTGTTCACTTGCTCCCAGGAGAAGTCGTTGGTCCCTAAAGCCACACTGTAGCCACAACTACTGTAGTGATCTTCAAATGAACAGCTGCCTGCCAAGGACACACACAAACACACAGTGTGAGACAGAACAGAGTTCAGCAAAGAGGAAAGACTGCATATATAAATATAATTAAACCACAGATGCACATTATTCCATCCCTACTAAAAATCACAATTTTCCATCACGTTAGGCTTTATGTTTTCCACGAGCTATCAATTAAAGCAGCCACGATGAGGCAGCACTAATTACATTTCTGTATACTGTAATTGGAATGCTTTCTTTATTTTTATTGTATGCTTTTAGAAATTGAGATGTCAAGCTAGAGATTAATATCACTGGAAGGAGTGTCGCACTGCATTTTCTTTTTTCTTTGTATTATTATCACTTTTTGGTGATATGACCAAAATATTTTCAAAAAGCAGTTTAAAAAAAAAAAAAATCAGTAAAATCTTTTCCGATGTCTATGACACATTTTTAGAAAATCCTAAAATACATTGGAAATTTATTAAGAATTTTACTATTTTT
This sequence comes from Corydoras sp. C115, assembly GCA_019802505.1. Classification (NCBI taxonomy): domain Eukaryota; kingdom Metazoa; phylum Chordata; class Actinopteri; order Siluriformes; family Callichthyidae; genus Corydoras; species Corydoras sp. C115. Next base: position 1,469,152 of record JAFMOC010000035.1, on the reverse strand, counting down.
AGATGTTTACAACAGAAACAGCCCTGCAGTTCCCCCATCCTTCAACCCATCAGTACCATCAGTAGCTGATGGTAGCATTGAAGGAGCTGCTGCATCGGCCGCTGGATAAAGCTGTAGTTATGACAGTAAATGTAAGACTTGTCTAAAATACAAGATATCCTATATATATATATATATATATATATATATATATATATATATATATATATATATATATATATATATATATATATATATATATATATATATAAATATAGTATTTCTAATCTGATGGTAAATTATAAAACCATAACACTCAAATTCAAATATGTAAAACAATTGAAATATAGGGTTCAGAGAGAATGAGGAATGATTTTCAAAAGAAATATATTAATATTGATTTAAAATACTATGGTTTATGGGACCATTTTCTATTTACAGGCAGATAGTGTATAACAATGTGAATACTGATTTTGTATAAACGAGTCTCCAGTAGATTGACAGCAAGCTTACAACAACCCCGTTTTGGATTTGGCTTCGTCTCCGCTGTTTCTCAGTTAAGACACATTACATTTACTGTCATTTGAAATGGTATAATTGCATTAGTGATAAGAAGCATGTGTCTTCAGGCTCCTTTATTGAGTAAGCAAATAGACATGCAGCCAGGAACTAAATCCATTATGTCCAGTTCAGTAGACAGAGATAATAGCAACAATAGTTGCCAAACTTCATGCTAAATGTCCCTCTAGTCATGTAGTTCTATTTTCATCCTTTACCTTAATTTAACAGATGACATTGTCATTTTGAAACAATAAAAATGGCATCTGTTTGAATGGATAAAAGTACTAAACAGAGTGAAACATAATTGTGAGGGTGTCACAAGTCAGTTATTATCTATGTTTATTGAACTGGAATTAATTGGTTTGGTCCCTTACTGCATGTTTGGACAAATCAGAACGTACAGTTTAACTTCTGTAGGGTTTAATAAGAAAACTGGACCACTCCTCGCCTCCAGAAAAGCTTTAAACATTATTAAACCCCTGTCAAACAATTCACTCTTTATTTTTGATGATTTATCCAAGGCTTTGCTCAACACAGTGCATTGCAGCACTTGCTTGGAAATACAGTTCTATTCATTAATTTTTGCTGATCTAATGCTACTGATGTTCGAAATATCGATTTCATATTGGTCCCATATTCTTCCTGTTTCCAAATGGCTTTCCACTGGTTTTCTGGTTTCCTCCCACAGTCCAAAAACATAGGTTCAAAATAATTTGGCTGCTATAAATTGCTACGATATAGTGTGTGTGAGTATGTTTGCCCAGTGATGGATTGAGACCTGGGTGTACATGCCCAGGGCCCGAAATGTTCCCCATTCCATAGGCTAGTATCTCAGTCATAATGTTATACAACCATGATGCCTAACAGTTCAACAACAAACATTTGTTAAGTCATAATAAACCATAAAAAAACATAAAATATGATTTATTTATATATTTATCTATTGATTTGGTTCCACAAACACAAATAGTGCCCTAACACCTCAGCCTGTTGCTTGGTTACGTACAAACATACAGAATTTTCATAGAAGTATATGAGGTTTTGTAATCTGAGAAAGATGATCGCTTTTATAGCTGTACAGTTATAATTGTCTTTAGTTGTACGAGCAGTCATTTTTCCTAACCTCCAACAGACTTTTCTGTGAAACAGCGTGTGGTTCCACAGCATCCGGCTTGAGGTTTAAAACCTGAGATGTTTAGTGTAAGGCAGTGCAATGATAATGATACCATGGCATTGTTAAAATCTAAGATAGATATTATAGAGGTCATGGTAACATAAATTATTGGTTGTGCTGGCAATGCGCTTTGCTAGTCCACGGTCTATTGGATGCAGGTGGAGTGCACATGGCACCAATTATGTTATCAGAATTGTGTAAAACTGTGCCATATCACTTATGCGGATCATCCCCACTGTGGTGACCCCCTAACGGGAACAGCCGAAAGAAGGAAATGAAGACGTGTATTGTCACACTCTGATCACATGACTTCTTACTGCGAACAGATGCCATGTTTTGATTCAAGTCAGAAGAGAGTTGCATATAAATCGAATGCTTTAACACTTTTCAAAATTTAATGTTTGACCAAAATAGACAAGTTCCACAACGGTGAGCAATCAAAGATATGTTTTCATAAATCTGTTTGTGAGACGAGATCCAGTGAGCTGCAAAAACAGAGCAAAACTGACAGCTTGGTGCAGCAGATGGGGAAATATAAAAAAAACTCTTACAACATAGAGTGTCTTATTTGCTTTAAATTTGGCTTCAGCAATATAACGTCTTTCATCAGTAAGAACATTATATCAGATGGGCCATAACTCAAGCCACACGAGGAATAAATCCCAACAAAAGCTATAACAGTGCAGAGATAGCACCGATTTAAAGTCATTCATGCAAAAAAGACGACATCCTCCACCTGCTTTCCCAATGTTCTGTCTACCAGCTTTATAAAAAAACAACATTTACTAACAAGTTGTAAATAGTTCACTATAGTCAGGTATTTTTTTCCTGGTGGCTCTAACAGCTGCTGTAATTGAAAAAAGTAACCTTGATGCAGCTACACTAAATTACTGCAAGTCTATTATAAATCTCTCTTTATATAGGAAACTATGTACAGAAACCTCAGCCATAGAAAATTTGACGGGATCTCATCAGAAATGCAGCCCTCTTGAATGTAGACAATGACATGTAGCAACAACAACGTCAAAATATCAGTGCTAGAGGTTTTGTATATTGAATGTTCAGCCTTTCATTTATTTGAAATTTAAACAATCAAATAAAATCAATGTTCTATCATTCGTATGATAAGTTTGATTCCAAAAGCCCTAAAGTGAAATCCTATTAGATCGCAAACTCAGAAGTAAATATACTGCATACAGCGGAGTACAGTTTGATCCTGGTTCAACTCTAGTAGAAGTAAACAGTTGCTTGGGGCCATTAAGCCATCTGCAGGCTTTTGCCATATCACAGGATTTATTAAAGGAGAGGGAGTCTGATTGGTTCCAAATTTCGCTTAAAGCATAACAATGACCTCAAATACATGCCAAAATCCTCAAGAACAATCTTTGGTAACAAAGGGAACAGCAAGTCTTGCAACAGATGGCATGGCCTCCTGCACAGCCCTTTATTAAATAAATGTAAAATAAATGCAAACGCAGCATTCAAGAGTTTGCAAATGCAATGTAAAAAGAAGTCTTGAAACTACCCACCATGTATTGTGTATTTTTATAAACATAGAGTTGATTCAGGATTTTTGGTGGAATTTACTATAGTGCTTTGCTCTGTAAGCAGGGTTACTGGTATGAATGTGTGTGTGTTACAGACATAAAAGCAACAAATAAGACCTGTACAGTAAGGATCATGGAAGATAAATCATTTGCTCTGTAGGTGTGTGGCTCTGAAGGTTGGGGAGATGAGGGTAAATAGAAGTAGTTTTTTGGTAGATGACTGCAGTGTTTTTGTTTTATATGTCGTTATCCAGCTCAACCCACTGCTTCTGCATCAAGGCCTTATTAGGGCTACAGCCACAGGTTCTTTTCCCCTGTGACAATTATTCAACTCTTTCTTCATCTGCACTCTCATTCTTTCTTTCCCTTCATTTCTATCTCTCAAAGGCAGCCATGTGTGCAGTCAGCAAAGAGCACAGGAGGGACCAAAAAGACGGAAAGAGCCATTAAACTAGAACAGAGATGAATAAGAGGATAGTAGGATTAATGAGATGAGTGCAGTGCAAGGTCTGCAGAAGGATGAAGCACCCAGAGGAATTTTATTGCAAAAGGAAACGAATGGGTGAAGAGTAAATGTGCAGAGCTGGATAAAAGGAGAAACAGAGACAATCGGTGCAGTTCGAAAGAACAAAATAAAGAGTGCTCTTAAAACATCCTCTTGGAAGGAACTATATTAAATACTTGTAATAAAGTTGAATCTCTCTCTCTCTCTCTCGCTTTCTAGCTACGATTTTCCATTTCATTTCCACTTCCATTTTCACCCTCCTCCAATTTTCCAATCAACTTCTGGTTTATTGAACTAACAGGATTTAGAGTAACATATCTAACTTTGTGTGTATGTGTGTGGAACTGTGTCATCCTGCTATGACTTCTAATATCTCTACTACACAGTTCTATGCACAGCAAGTCAAGCCTTAAATGGGAAAACTTTTCCCTGTCAATTTCTTTATCTCAAGGGCACATCACATTTCACCAGCCATTTAGTTGCTCCAGCACAGCTTGGCAGGAATGATCACAACTACAGCTTGCATGCCTTCTTTAGGGAATAAACTGGCATGTGCACGTGTGATACTCTGTACTATGCATTATTCAGGAATGAGTATGTGGAAACTTTACCATCTAATATTCTTCTTTCGGCAGTTACTATTAGGGCTCGCCACAGTGGATCTATACTTTTCATTTTGCCCCTTTGATTTCCTTCCACCGTCAAACCAACCTTCTCTATGGCCTTTCTCTCCTCCTCCTGCCTGCTGGCTCCATCCTCAGCATTCTTCTGATGATATAAACTCACCTCTGCCTCCCTATCTTTGTTTTCAAATCATTTGCCCAGTACCATTCCTCCAATTAACTCATTGCTAATCGTGTCCATCCTTGCCAATCTATCTCTGGGCACACAATCATTCACACAGAGAGACACACTATATGGGGCAATTTAGATCTCGGGAGAATACCCACATGGACACGAGAAGAACATGGAAACCTCATCCAGATGGAGATTTGAGGTGTTCGTGCTAACCACTAAGCCACTGTGCCGCCAAAAGCCACTGTGCCTACACAGTATGTACTGTAGTCCACAAACAGATGGACTACAGTCTGTAATTGTAGAATGACAAGGTCCAACTTCATAGTAATTGGAACTGAGAACATGGAAAATAAGTGAAGACAAAACATGGTGTGTCCAAACCTTGACTGGTACTGTATGAATAATCAATAGGCAAATGATATTCTGTTTCACATTTGTTTAAAACAACTTTAAATGTATATTATTAGCGGAAGTTAAAGAATGCATAGACCTGCATTTTTAATAAATATCATAAATTTAAATTTGCCAATCTGAATATATACTCATGATTATATGATATCACTGGTAAAGTGCTGGCCTAGTAATTGTAGTCCAGGATTGTGGTCCAGAAGGTGGATAGTTCAATCCACAGCACTGCGCCTCAGGCACGGTTTGAGATTAACCCTGCATTGCTGGGATTCTATGATGTGATGACTGTGGTAAGTCAATCGGGGAAACAGCATCTGCCCAAAGCTGTAAATGTAATATATAGTCCCTTCCACTACAGTTGGAAACCCTGATAAAGATAATAAAAACTGTTAGAAGAAAGTCATTATTTGGTGATGTAGTTTAATCTCACAATGAAAAGGTAATAAAAATCCAACCTTTAATTGAAGTAAATTTAGTCTGAGGAAAAAAAAAAATCATCAAGAAATAATCATTTTAATAAAACCACGTGTCCTACAATTATTGTCACCTCTGGATTTAATACATCCTGTCATTAGTAATGAAACAGCACTTAATCTTCTCCCACACCATCTTGTAAGGATGGAGAGCACAGAGCAGAGGTTTCAGAAACCATCCCTTTTTAGAAATGCTTGTCCAAAATCACCCGTCCCCTCTTTAGTTTTACTGATTCAAAACAGTGGGATAGATTAACTATTACAAAGGCCTGATTCTGTGTTTAATAAACTGTTTTTTGATTTGAACGAATAACAATCAGGTTTGATGAATTTACAGTATAGTTGGTTTTCTCCATGGCTTCTGACTTGTGGTGTTCTCATTTGTAAGTCGCTTTGGATAAAAGCGTCTGCTAAAGGACTAAATATAAATGTAAATGTAATGAACATATTTTGGATCACAGAATAATAATTATATTGCATGTAATAGATTATATTAAATTAATAATTTGTTTTAAATTGATGGTTGGCCTTTTGTTCTGATATTATCAATGCATCATTACATCACTTATTTTTTCATAAAATGAATTTCTTTGACCCTTTTGTAAAGTTTTTCGTTATCAGGTGTCCCAATAACTATGGAGAGGCTTATAAATAGTATTAGCTGATGATCATCTGAGCAAAATAATGGGAAAGAACATTTGGTAGAAAAAAAAATGATTTCCTGTTCCTGGTCTCTGGCATTACAAAAAAAATTCAATATAAAAGTCAATATGCTTCTATTTCAGTCACATGTGTCTTATGAATTTTGACCAGAAGATCATAATACTGTTAACAGAGGAGAAAGCCTATGATGCGCACAAAATCTACATCCAGAGTGAAACTCGCATACTTCATTGAAGCTCCATTTGAACAGCTGCGTCCCGCTAGTGTCTGTGTGTGTTCTTTTGTGCATCCGTATGTGTGTGTGTGTAAGAGGTATAATGCTTCATTAAGCAGTGTGCTCTAGCAGGGAGAATAGATGGCTTTAGCCTCTAAATTCAACTGTACCCGGCTGCTTTTCCACTCATTACCCTATTTAACAATAGAGATAGACACATTAACATGCAGAGGCTTTTTACTGTCCTATTACTGCCCCCTTTTATATGTTTATCAGTGTTAAGTGCATGGGGTCAAATGGCAGAAGTTCAATTTTTATATCTCTAAATACTTTACTTGTGAAAAGCAATTTGTCAAAACAACAGAAAGTAACCGCCTTAAGCCTGACTAATTTGTGGCCAATACAATCCTGTAAAACACATTTTAATACAGCTATTAAAAATGTAGACAAGATGTCGTTATTAACTTATATAAAAGCACACGATGTAAAAAATGAAGCATGCGGATCTTTTAAAATAACATGTACAATGAAACGCTAAAGGTTTAAGCATACTGATTAAAAAGTTCAAGCTGCTTATGTTGGTTTTTAGCCTTTTTCATTTTGTCACTGTCAACATATATCCCTTTCTCTTAAAGAACATTGAAATGTTAAATTACCAAATCCTGTTTAAAGCCAGGGCTGTGTGTCAGGCATTTTTGTCAGAAACCTCTAAGCATCCATGGCATCATTATCCACAAATAAATGGAAGATCACTCTACTATCTCCTGCTCACACATTAGAGCTCCTTGCTCTTTTCAACCAGGTAGTCAATATGTCATCCATAATAGCAGCCCACAAACCAAGAGACCATCAGAAATAGGCTGCAGAAAAAGTTGAAGCATGTACAGATGTCAAGAAGCAGTAGGCAATGCACGCCACCACCATGGCCTTCAAGCACAACAACCATAGTAGACATTGCTGAAGAACAAACATAGATGCTTGCAGGTAAAGAAATTTACATGTGCTGTTTTTAAGGGACCATGGTAAAAGGGAGGGCAATACAAAATACAACTGCCTGAAACAGGCTGCTACGGCCTAATGATGCAACAGAGCACGTTCTGGAAAACTAATCTTTGTTATACGAATAAGGATCTGATCCACAATATAAAGCATGGTGGAGGATCTGTGCTAATGACCTATTTAGAAGCTTATAAACATATAGTTTGACTAGTTTCATGATGTATTAGAAGTTCCGCCTGAAAACAAATCCAGTTTGTGAATGCTTTAACATGTTGAGTAGAGCAGGAAATGGCACGTCTGTAGGGTATTTACATTATTCATGTTACACATAATATGTTAATTTTTTTCATTTTTCTCCTTATAACAAACCCAGAAGAGATTGTATGGAGCTGGAATAAGCCAGCATGAAAGAACATTTCCCACAAAAAATGAAACAAAAAAGTGGAGAGGACATGAAAAGATCAAAACCTTCCAGGATTTCCAAGGAACCGTATAACCTAATAATCTCTTTCATGCAATGCATTCTTTGCAGGTCAATGGGAAACAATATTTTTTATTATCTCTGCTGAGGAACCTATGGGAATCAAATTTTCAGCTCTGAGGAAGCAGCACAGAGGATGAACAGTGCTTGTATAGCAGATTGCAAATACTCCGTATGATATAAAACCAATTGAAGATTTCAGTAATTCCTGCCTCTGCAGTTGGCGTGTCCATGGGTTTCATTAAATTTAACTGTTTGATGTAAATTAATAAAAAAGCATTTCATTTTATTTGACCTTTTCTCTTCATTTCTTAGCTGCTTATAATAATAATGATCAATAAAATGCAGATAAATCAAATTCACATCCAAATTCATACCGAGGTGAAGTTTACTACTAAATCACCTGACTTGCATGACTTTAGACTAGAAAAAAAGCAAAGCTCCAGATTCAGATTAAACCCAGGACCTGCATGCTGTAAGCTGACAGCACTGGCCACCATGTCATCACCTTAAAAGTTAACTGTATTTAATAATGTCCCTCTCATTGTGGAATCAGTGCAACCTTAACCTCTTAGTTGAGAAATCTGAAATGGCGCTCTGCTCTGTATTGATTACTGCAGGCATGACATGCTACCACACTGCCATTTTAAATTGCTATAGTACACACTGTGTGTTAAATTGATGACCTGTCAGTCACATAATATCCACAGTAAACTTTATTGAATAAATGCTTAGTGAAAGAGGTGTGGCCTGAACCTATCGATCACACAATATATTTAAGGCATTGAATATTTTTATTGTTTTCTATTAGGTTTATTAAAAACTTTTGCTCTGATGTACAAAATAAGGAATAAATTTAGCAGTATACCAACAGCCTCATGCAAACTACGATTCATCATAGACCTGACTGCACCAGAATCTGTTCTCTTAGAAAGAGAATGGGTTTAAAAAAAAATAAATAAAAATCCTGTGCTTAATGTTGTTTTCTTAAAAGTTCAATGCAGTTGAATATAATTACTTTATGGATAAAACAAGGAATTTTACCTACAATGTTAAATTTAAAGGAAGTAATGATTTAATTTCATTTAGATTTTCAGGGAGAATTTAAGAAACTCTTTATTAATTCCAAAGCTCTTCATACTGCTGCCTCTAAAAATCAGAATAATTGTAGTATCTTCCAGACAAAGAACACATCGGAGCAATTTTGGTGTGGTGTCTGCCTTTCTGCTAAGGAAAAAATGAATGTTTTTGAATGTGTAATAACAGAACAAGATCTCATTGTCTTAAGATTTCTGCTTCACTGACAAATGGTGCTGACAAAACAATACCTGGAGTGAATTCAATTATCTTCCTCCCCGTTATGACATATTATACCAAAACAAAAATACTTACAGTGTCTTAACTAAAGGCTTCTGTTAGTATGTGTGTACGTGGGTGGTTGAGTGGGTGGGTGTCTGCATTGGTCTGTGTGTAATGTTTCCGTGTGTAAGAGAAGAATACAGGTTGATTTTGTTGATTTGTTACAATTGATTACAGTGATTATAGTATTATTAGAAATGTATTGTTCTATATAGTATAGCATCACTGGCTGGCTATCTGGCAGGTTTTGATAATGTGCAATATAAAATTAGATGTGAATAACATAAACTGATAACATGATCCATTTTGCCTACTGTACTTACTCCCAGAGGAATTTGTCCTCCATGTTTAATCCATCCATGCAGTGAAACACACATACACACTGGTGAAGTGAGCATACATGCCGCAGCTTTGTATACGGTGCAATTGGAATAAGGTGTCTTGCCCAAGGGCTCTTCAGCCATAGTACTTCGCAGGACCGGGAATCAAACCCAGGACCTTAAGGTTGCAAGGCTGATTTGTTAACCACAAGCCTACAACTGTGCGCATTGCTGGATTCTACCCTAAGGTTAATTGTATGAAGAGAAACATCCCGGACAGGTTGCCAGTCACACACAGAGCAAATGCACAGACAAATCTATATCTTCATGTGCACAAACAGACCATTAGGGCAATTTAGTATATTTAGTTCAATCACTCAAGTCAGTTCACAAACTCTGAGCTCCCTGAGGAAACCAATTGAGACATGGGAAGAACATACACAAGGGATTTTATCTGTCCAGACTGGAAACTGAATCTAGAACCTTATTCTGTGAGGTAAAAGTGCTAATCACTTTTAGTTGTGCAAGAAAAATGGGTTACCATATTTGCTTTTTACTGTTTTGGATTCAGAATCAGAATCAGGTTTATTGGTCACATACGTAGTTACACATGGTACAGCCAGCAGTGAAATTTCTTTTTTGACCTCTCCACAGAAAAATAAAATTTGTTTAAAAAGGATAAGAGTAAGAAAAATAAGGTAGAGTAAGATAAAAAATAAGAAAGATAAAATTTAACTATGTATTTACAATGTGCAATGGAATTATAAAGTGTGTTAAAGTTAAAGTGTGTTGTGCTTTTCGTGCAAATATTGCAGTGCAGTGTTACAGGTTCAAGATTGCTTCAAGACAAGACATGCTTCAAGATTGAGACTTGAAGCTTGTCTGATAAAAAACCGACATGCAGGCTTTACTACAAAAATCAGATCCATTACTACTATTGCTTACTGCTACTATTAAGGAAACTATGTGGGTGTGGGAGTGTGGGCCTGCCATATGAACAGTAGATTTTTAACATGCCCTCTGGTGGTCAGACAACATAATGACAATACTCATGATGGTTAAAGGATCCGGCTTGTTTTCAAAGTATTTAAAGGGTCATTTTTCAGCCAGTAAACAACTAAACCAATTTTCCATTAGCTCAGAATAACCGAATAGCAGGCCAATTATTGGCCAGGCTTTGTTTGATTCCATGCTTGATTATACCTTTATCTCAAGAATGCTCTTTGGTCTTAATTATTACATCTACCTTTAAGTTTGAATGGTCTCTAAAAAGTTCTTTGATCTACAAAGGCTGAAAGTTTGAAAGTTTGTAAAAAAAAAAAAAAAAAAAAAAAAAAAAAAAAAACTTTGATGCCCCAGTTAAAAGAATAGCAGCTCATAGCTCATTATGGTTACCCTAATTTGACCTTATATTAGTGCATTGGGAACACAAATGGCATTTTCTGGTCTGGCAGCTCATTTAATTGGGGTGTACACACGCTGTTCAATCGAGGTGTATCTTAGGGGCCATGTTAAAGTGATTCCTGATATGTAAAATGTTAAAACAGCTCTAACTAGCTTTAGCTGAGTGAAGCTGTGAACCACAACTCAACACTGAAGCTTTAGGTGTCTGCAAAATGCGTAACATATCCAGTTAATGAGAGGATTCTAATCAGCATATCATAAACTCCGAATAATTAGCATGAGATTTTCTTTATGAACAAACTTAGAATTCATTTCAGCATCCTGGAGTTTGTATGTTATAGTGAACAAATCAATATCAAACTTTTATAGTTATATAGTGACATTATAATCTTATGGTACACATCGGATGGTAAACTAGTTTTTTTTTTGGTTGCATTTAATGTTTGATTTTTTTGTTTTTTCTTTACAAAGGATGAGGTTTATGAGTAATCAGTTCTTTCTAAGGTCTGACTGCAGCACATCTGTTTCAATCAGTGGGGCAAAAATTCAGCTCCTTTGCATAAATGAAGGGTGAACAATAGAGGGCAAAATAAAAGTACTGGTTCCTTACTATACAGTATACACTGTTAAATATTCAATACCCCTGTAGAAGCTTTAATGATACATATTTTTAAAAAAGTGCTACCCCTTTGCTTCTATAAAGCTTTTTGAAGTCTTTCTACAAGATTTTGGAGTGTGTCTGTGACATTTATTCAACTAAAAGAGTATTTGTAAGTACTTGAGTCAAAGTCATCAGTCAGGTTTATTCCAAATGTTACAGCTGAGCTGACGTCAGGGATCTGTGTGGGCCAGTTAAGTTCTTTCACACCAAACACTTCTGAATAAGTCTTTATAGACACTGTAAGAGAAAAAAAAAAAACTTTCCCTAACTGTTGTGTATAATGCAAAGTGGGGTGCTTGATTTTACAACTGTAATAATAATAATAATAATAGGACTTAATGAAATATCTTGTTTTTTATGAAGAGCTCTCCTCTCATCTCATTGTATTCAGCTTGTTTCACTGCTAGGGTTACCGGGGGAAGGGATGTACACTTATTTGTAAGATATAAAATGGCAAATAGTTGGAAACCACTGTTTTAATCCCGTTGTTTTACTAAAATTTATTATGTTTATCTTTTATATGTTATCTATTTTGTAAAATCTTGACTATGGGAACTACAGCTGACATAAATGCAGTGAAGTTCAGGGTTTTTATATTTTTGTAAGTGGACGTCTAAAGTAAAAGACCCAAGTAAAGAAATAGTTCTTGTAGTTTACAGGTCCGTTGGGCTTCTCTTTTACACGGAGTTCAAATTAATGAACTGTTCAGGATTACTGATGCCCAGGTGACCTGTTCCAGTGACTGTAATTATTTGTCTAACTGACCTAGACTTAATAGAACCTGAATGAAATGTGTAGCCAAAAGCTTCATTTGTAAAAAAAAAAAAAAAAAAAAAAGCACTTCAGCATTTAGACTCGGCAGTTAACCTGTAGCTTCATCAAGTCAATGCGTCCCTGCGATGTGAATGTTATCCAGTCAAACCATTTAATCCGCAAATCACTGTACAAGGTTGTTCAATTCGGATGAGGAATTGGGAGTGCTAACAGCGCCATCAGGCGGCAGGAAAGACTAAAATAAGTCGCTACACAGACTGGCTCCGTTTTTGCGCACTCCCTGCGCTGGACATGTGCCCTCTCCATGCGCAATACAGCCGGACTCCACCGAAGCTCCCTCACACTGAAGTCACGTAGAACTCCATTAAGGTTCGTATGTCACCAGGCCTTTAATGTGCAGTTTCATTTGAAGACAGAAAGGCATTTGGTACGTTCTCCAAGCGCTTGGGCAAACCGCGAACCACCGACGAACCACCGAAAGCGTTCTGATTACCAGCAGGTTGTCGAGGCACGAGCGCCGGATTGTAAAGGGCATTTCAAACTTTTGCATCTTTAATTTTCTCCAGGGTTTCGCATGTTAGCCTTTCACGACTTATCGAGTCCAATAAGTAACATTTTAAAACACCATGTGGAGGAAACATAGTAAAAAAGACGCGTGAGAGAAAACTGGGATTAATTCCGCGGCCAGTCAAACGATTCATAATCTATTAGTTAAATGGTTTTGGAATAGCTGTCTGTGGGTTTGATACAGTATAAGAAGTTTATAAGGCATTTCAGCAGCGCGACCGAAGAAAGTTCTGCTCAGTTTCCACAGCGCGTAACCGCGCGCTCAGCTCCACCGCCACGTTGCGCGTTGCGTTCCAATTTACGAAGAATACAAAGTGCGCGTTGTGGTTAAGATCCAATTCTGTACAGAATGAAACTGAAGTTTTAAATAGCACAGCAGTCTTTATTGAGGGAGATGTGCAGCCCTGCGTTTTGCACGTGGCGTCCAAACTGAAGCGCTCGAAAGAAGTGTGGAATCAAACATGCAGGAACTTACCTGGAAAGAACTGCGCGCAGGTGATGTGCACGACTTGAGAAAGAAGCAGCAGAATGATGCAGAAACTCCTTTTGTTCATGCTGGCGGCGCGTTTAGTCCGTGTGTTAGCGGGTGGAACGGGCGCGCGTTTCCGTTTCCATCGGGCGTCTGGGTGTAAAAGTGCAACAGCGCTGCTCCTGCTCCACTTGCTCGGCTTCTTCACGTTTAAAGCGCTACTCACCCGAGTGCAGCTGAGAATGAGTGCCAAGCGACGAGGACTCCGTCTGTCCCGAACACCCCCCACCACCACCACCACCACCACCCACCCCCCACCACAACCACCAATTCCCACTCCAACCCGTCCTTTACTCTCAGCCAATAGGACACTTTAGGAAGGTTTGGTTTATTTCCATGCTGTATTTATATATAACAGAAACGTCAGAAATGTTTTTGTTTTTAATTTATATGCTCTCTCTCTCTCTCTCTCTCTCTCTCTCTCTCTCTCTCTCTCTCTCTCTCTCTCTCTCTATATATATATATATATATATATATATATATTTATATATATAGATATAATATACATAAATAGAAATATGCCTTCCCCAAACGCTCTCTCTCTTTCTCTTTCTCTCTCTCTCTCTAGTTTGGGAAAAGCATATTTCTATTTTATATATATATATATATAAATAATCCCCATCTGGGTGGAGTTTCCATGTTCTCCCCGTGTCCGCGTGGGTTTCCTCCGGGTTCTCCGGTTTCCCCCCACAGTCCAAAAACATGGATCAAGTCATTTGAGTTCTCCAAATTGCCCCATATAGAGTGTGTCTGTGTGAGTGAGTGTGTGCCCAGCGATGGATTGGCACCCTGTCCTGGGTCTATCTGCCCAGCGCCCGAAAGGTTCTCCCCTGGATGGGCATGGGGAACCCCACCGCGACCCTAATAGAGGATAAAGCGGGAGATAATGAATGAATGAATGATATATATATATATATATATATATATATATATATATAGAGAGAGAGAGAGAGAGAGAGAGAGAGAGAGAGAGAGAGAGAGAGAGAGAGAGCATATAAATTAAAAACATTTCTGACGTTTCTTTTGTTCTTGATTCCACAGGTGTGTATATATATATATATATATATATGGTAAGGGCTGGGCGGCACGGTGGCTTAGTGGTCAGCACATTCACCTCTCAGCACTAGGGATTCCCTGTTCGAATCCCCATCTGGGTGGAGTTTCCATGTTCTCCCCGTGTCCGCGTGGGTTTCCTCCGGGTTCTCCGGTTTCCTCCCACAGTCCAAAAACATGGATCAAGTTAATTGAGTTCTCTAAATTGCCCCATATAGAGTGTGTTGGAGTGTGTGAGTGCGTACCCAGCAATGGACTGGCGCCCTGTCCTGGGTGTATCTGCCCAGCGCCCGAGACGTTCTCCCCTGGATGGGCATGGGGAACCCCACCGCAACCCTAATAGAGGATAAAGCGGAAGATAATGAATGAATGAATGAATGGTAAGGGCTCTGTGATCCAGTCAAGTTCTTCCACACCAAACGCACCCAACCCTTCTGCTTGATCACAAACACCTGTGGAAACAGGAAATTTCAAATTTAACAATCAGGAGGTGTGTCCTGCTGCAGTGTTTCTTGGGGCTTAAAAGCTAATGAATTAGTTTTAGGTAAGGTTTTACTGTTGAGTTTCATTGTTTACTTTAAACCTTTTCTTTGATTCTCATAAACTAAATGGACAAAATTATTACACACCATTAAATTGCTGAACTTAGGTGTTTATTATTCATCCATTGTCACAGCTTCTAGCTTTGTGGGAACAGTTTGGGGAAGGCCTCCGGTGTGAATTTATAACCTTGCAGAGAGTAAGGTCTATAAACACATGGTTGGATCAGTTTAATGTGGAAGAACGGAGCTTTAACCCAATGCATCGCAGCCATAGGGGGTATTTAGTAGCTCAAGTTTACTCTTTGGTGTGTCTTTGAAATGTGGGATAAAGACAGAGACCCTGGAGGAAATCCAGCCAGGCACAGGGAGAACATGCAGACTTCACAGAAAGGACCTTTGTTCTCCCCATGTGGGAGTTAAACCCGGGACATTCTTGCTGCATGACAGAAGTGCTAAATGCTGCACCACCACAAAGGTGTAATGTGTTATCCATAATAAATTCACTTATTCTTACATGACTCTTTATTTTGTAATGTTGCAATCTCGAATTTTATTTCAATTTTAGAATTTTACCAGCTTCATCTCAAAGTCGTATGATGATAGCCAGCAAAACCGGATAGCGTAGCAAGGGTCAGAAACAACAACAAGAAACACAGTAATGAAAACAGCTCAGACTTACAGACTGGGAGTACACATGACCTTGCAGTAACACCATCCTTAGGGCTTTTTGTGAGAAATCTGTCAGTTTATTCATTAATTTTACAAATGCTTAGATTTATTAGGGTCAAGTTGCTTATCTATATTATTGTGTTTATTACCATGGTTACAGGATGTTGCTCACAAAAAGCTGTCGGGTGGACATTATTGGTTGATGTAGCAATTGGTTGGTAAATTGTTTCAAAAGCCCAGCACTGTCATGTTTGATGCTGCGGAGTTTACGCCATTGAAGAACAGAATAAATAAGCTATTGAGTAAAGCAAAGGAACAGCCAGCTTACAGACTACAGCCTGCAATTGTAGAACTACAAAGTGCATCTATATGGTAAGTGTGCTCAAATAACCAATAAGCATAGAGATAAAATTTAAATTGGTTTACAATGTGTATACAATGTTTTAGCTTGTTCCTGTCAGGAGGTCCTGGCACAGTCTTACACCTTACTGACATTAATGCAGGAGGTGCATGATGTTGGGTTGAATCTCTGAAAAGGAGGAGACACAGGTACTGATGTTCTGATTGGGGTTCATGATCTACTGGAGGGTTTGTGATGTCAGGGTTCACTAAGAATGTTGGCTTGTTTGTTTAGTCAGTGTAGGTGTCTTGGCTGACATCAGAGTATGGGGTGGCATGCTAATGGACTACAGGTGGGTGTGTGGCTGTGTAGCACTGGTAATTGTTCTTGTGTTGGTTTTCCAGTGGGTGTGTGTCTGCTGGATGCTGCATCACTTGATTTGTGCAGGTGCACATGGTTAATCAGGGCAGCACTCTAAAGCCTCTTTAAACACTTTGTACAATGCTAGAATGGAAATACTGGTATAGTGGTAGGAATGGATATTTTACATTTCCATTAGGTCATTTAGCAGACGCTTTTATCCAAAGTGACTTACAAGTGAGAAAACAAGTCAGTAGTAAGGAAAGCGTATTTAGAAATTGTCCTTATTATCTATAAATCTGAACAAAGCTTCTGAAATGACATGAAACATCAATATTTAATAATTTTAGACTAGATGCCTGTTTTCTTATCTCGCTATGAAGAGATGATGTAATTTCTTCAGCATGTAAAAATGTGTATGACATTAAACTATATTCTAGTGTGTTAAGAAGATAATTAGGTTAGCCAAATGTCTCATTGATTGCTTTTACTTAAATAATGGACCATGTTGTGCCCCAAACAGATCTTTCAGAAAAATTAAAGCTGACAGAAAATTTGAGGTTGCTTTTCCACTCCAATGCTTCATGTATATTATAGCCTATTAACCACAGCTGTTTCCTAATTTAATCAGACTTCTCCTGTCCACTTTTTTATTTTATGTGATTAAAGCGATTAACTACAACTACAAATCCGCCAACTGCTCTTAACCCAAATGCAAGACTTCAAGGGAGCAGTTAACTGGTTAGGGTCCAAACTTAAACCTTCGGAAAATGGACAGATTTTTATATAATTTAAATAAAATTTTTTAATTATATCATTTTAATGTTAGACATGACTAGGGTCACTTTGAAACTATAAACAATAATCTCATTTCTTCTGCTTAATCCACATCTGTTAGGGTCAAGGAAGTCTTCCCATCCAGGGGCGAGTATTTCAGGCGCTGGGCAGATACTCCCAGGACAGGGTGCAAATCCAATCCTGGGCACACACTTACTCACACAGACACATAGACTATATTTGGGCAATTTAGAGCAGTTCAATGCACCTTGAATCCATGTTTATAGACTGTGGGCAGAAACATGGTGAACATGGAAACTCCAGCCAGATCAGGACTGAAACGTGGATCCCCAGCACTGAAGGGTAACCATTAAGCTACCTTGGTGCTATATAAAAAGAAAATCTTTATTAAAGTACCAGGCATTTATTTAAATAGACTCTAAAAGTATTTGCAACACATCTGCTAAGGAATTCAATCAGTCACAGTGTAAACAAATTGCTCTTCATGCAACTGATGAAAGTGCAACCCACGCAAGAGGGACCCCTTGTGGTTTACCAGGTACTCACATGGCTTTAGCAATGTGAATATCATAGAGTCCATTCCTCACGTGCTGAACAAAATCTAATCCTAATTAAGAAATAAATGCAGATTTACATTCTACCTTCTGCCAGAATTAATTCATAGTTTACATTCATGCATATAGGTTGCACATTTGGATAATAAATAAATGAAGATTTGTCTTTAAGAACTTGAATTTTATTGTTCATTTTAGTCTTTACAACAAAAGTAAATTTCATGGCTGTTCTCATGGATTCAATTTAACTGCATGGAAATTTTATACTCAACAGCCAACATGATAATTATTACCAGTGGAGGAGCCAACAGTATGGTCATACACGATTTACCCAAACTGCAATCATAAAGCAAATCTCAAAATCACTTGTCTGGATTGTTACTGATAACTGCTCCACATCCTGCCAGCTGAATTCATTGATGCTCATCACTTGTCTCAATAGTCCATTAATAGTCCTCAATAGTCCATAGTCCATAAGAAAATTCGTATATGTTTATTCGTGTAGCTGTAGAATTAGTATGATTATAATGTATGAAACCAAACCTGAGTACTTAAGGACAAGTGTCTGCTCCGCCGTACTAGTACCTCTTGATTTGACAAATGATCATACACACTTGTAACTTGTCTAATATGCTCCCACAGGAACTCTTCTCTACTCCACTCCACATTTATTCATTCATTCATTCATTCATTCATTCATTCATTCATTCATTCATTATCTCCCGCTTTATCCTCTATTAGGGTCGCGGTGGGGTTCCCCATGCCCATCCAGGGGAGAAAACCTCGGGCGCTGGGCAGATACACCCAGGACAGGGCGCCAATCCATCGCTGGGCACACACTCACTCTCACAGACACACTCTATATGGGGCAATTTTGAGAATTCAATTGACTTGATCCATGTTTTTGGACTGTGGGAGGAAACCAGAGAACCCGGAGGAAACCCACACAGACACGGGGAGAACATGGAAACTCCACCCAGATGGGGATTCAAACCGGGAATCCCTAGCGCTGAGAGGCGAACGTGCTAACCACTAAGCCACCGTGCCGCCCACTCCACATTTAACTTCTATAATATTCCAATAATATCAATTAAAATAAATATAATTAAATCTGGTGTCAGATACTATCAATAAATGTTTCTGAAATACATTAACAACACGCACCATCATAATCTGCAAGTTGCTCACCCACTGAATGAGCTGATCAATTAAATCAATAATGTATACACATATAATCTTTCATTCATTTATTAACATATTTATTATCTTTATAAGGTTTGCAGTGGGTGCACAAACATCTGATAGTGTGTTACTCATAACAAGTTGCTATTACATCGCAAGGGCAGACAGACAATTCAGCATCCCCATTACAGATCCAGATCTCCCAGAATAAACCCAAACAGACATGGGGAGAACATACTAACTAGACACAAGAACAACCTAAGCCACCTTATTAATCCTAGCCAGCACCTTCTTACTGTATGAGGAGTTAATGCTGTGACTTAAATAACTGTAACTGTATTGTCCCAGGGCGGCACGGTGGCTTAGTGGTTAGCACGTTCACCTCTCAGCGCTAGGGATTCCCGGTTGGAATCCCCATCTGGGTGGAATTTCCATGTTCTCCCCGTGTCCGCGTGGGTTTCCTCCGGGTTCTCCGGTTTCCTCCCACAGTCCAAAAACATGGATCAAGTCGATTGAGTTCTCCAAATTGCCCCATATAGAGTGTGTTTGAGTGAGTGAGTGTGTGCCCAGCGATGGATTGGCGCCCTGTCCTGGGTCTATCTGCCCAGCGCCCGAGATGCTCTCCCCTGGATGGGCATGGGGAACCCCACTGCGATCCTAATAGAGGATAAAGCGGGAGATAATGAATGAATGAATGAATGAATGAATGAATGTATTGTCCCAATATACCACTGGCCATCTGATCATAATGTTGTAAACAGAATGGTAGGTTTCATTTTAAGCAAAATTTATCTGATATAACTAAAGATGCATGGGTCAGGTGATTTTATTCCAGATTGCCTGGCGATGAAATGTGGCTCTTTCTATCCATCATGTCATTTTTGCAGGTGATTTTACTAAAGCCAACTTAGAAGGATCGTACATAGCACAGGGTCAGTTATGATACAGCACTCCTGCAGCAAAAAGGTTATGGGACTTGGCCAGCGCTGGTAACTGTCTCCAACTCAGGATTTAAACCTTCCAACCTTCAGGTGGATAGTCCTCCACCCTAAACACTGAGCTACCACATTTGGATGGTAAATTTGCTCTGTATTCATTTGGGTTCTATAATTTAATGTTGTTAACCTTAATGCACCATTACAGGTCTTAAGCAAACAGGGTTTTTTTATGGTATTGTACTCAGTAATCATGGTGTATGGATGGTGTACGGATTGAAAAGCACTGAGGCATTCTTTTAATAGAAAGTGCTTTTTTAGAATAAGGATGAGGTGGGAAATCGGTGTTGCTGGGTAGGAGAAAGTAAAGAGAACTCGGTGGCTGATTAAATCTGCGAAACTATGTTAAACACACCTCAGCTGCTGTGAAGGGTGTAAATTGTAACAGGTCGTGTATGTGAGCGCGTGCATACGGCAGAGCAAGAGATGAATGCTCATGAGTCTAATTTTGTTATCCAGCTGTGCATCTTGGTTTTGTGTGTTTATGATTTCGTGAGAGAAGCCAATGGAAAAATCTTATTTAAGAGCAATAAATATTTTAGGATTATACAACGCCTGAGTGCTCCATTTTTTTCCTTCTAAATCCCCTTAAAGGCGACTTTCCATGGTATTTAATTTTACTGTTCTATAATCTGGAGGAGTATTTAGTTTAACACTCATTATCATTACTAAAATCTTAAGTCCAAAAGACAAAATAATAAATGAAAGTAAATTTGAAGAAAAAAATGACCAATGCAATGTTTATATATTCATCAGCCATGAGTGGAGTTTGTAGGTTCTTCCCATGTCTGCATGGGTTTATTCCCATAGTCAAAAAATGGCAGAAGGTGGACAAGATATATCAAATTGCCCCAGGTGTGACTGTGTGAAAGAATATATTTGTGTGTATATCAGCACTGCAATAGACTGGCAACCTGTTTTTCAACCTTCAGCTTAATAAGCACCAGGATAAGCTACAACACCTCTGCAAACAATATCGGAATAAGCGGCTTATGCAAAGAACTAATAAATAAATAATTTCAATTATTGCTATTGAAACTGTTTGTTCTAACTGCTCTTAATGGGTTCGTTCCATTTTTTTCATTGTATGTTGTTCTCTGTAATGTGAGTATTGCAGGAAAATCTCAAAAGTGTGCAAATTACATTTTTAAAAATAATATGTAATTCCTTTAACATATAAAGATTCCTTAACTCGTGTTCCATGAGTTCCAACCTGAACACTGCTGCCCATTCACAGTTTTATATTATGTACTGTTACCTGCAAACTTCCTGCAGTTTGCAGGTACATGCCCTCTGGAGTTTGGTTGACATGCTGACATGAGAAGCTACTAATTAGGATCATGAGACAACTTCAGGAGGATCCACGAGTCTGATAAAAGCCAGCTTCTTAAGTCATAGTTATTCATAGCTGTGTACATAAAAGATGATGGTATCTGATCAAACACAGCAGTTGATGTTTTTCTTCAAAACTCTTCACCTGACTGAATGTTACCCCACATTACATGATCAGGCTGCACCTGTGTCACAGTGAGCACCATTAAAGATGAATAAGACATGTAGACAACATGATGGAGCTGGATAAGAGATGTAACCGGCAAACAAGTCAATCTTTTTGATATAAAAAAGATCTTTAGAAAAATCTAAAGAATCTACATATGGTTAAACGTACAGTACCATCTCATGGTCATTCATAACCAAGATATACAGTATATACAAGCACAGTTCCAAACTTATACAGAGTTTAGTTTTGTTTATATTGTACATAACTGTAAGATATAACACACAAAAGTAGTTTATTAGATAGACTTGCAGCAGATGCTGTAGTAGATAAAAAAAATTACTCACATGAAAACGAACAATTTTTTAATTCAAACAAGTTGCTATACAGTTTTTCTTTTCCACATGGAATCATCTCTTTTTATATGTCCAAATCAATCCAACAGATTTCCCAATTCAGGCGTAGATAAGCTACTACGTCTCATCTCCATCTGTAAATTCATAAATCTGACTGGTTCATAAGGCTTAAAGAACAGAGCACAGCTCCCCTGTTTGCAATTACCTTCTGAAACAAAATATCTTCTAGCTCCTTATTCCCTTCTGCTTCACAGCAATTACTGTAACAAGGCTCGGAGTGGCGAAGGACAGCAAATCAGCAAGTCGACATTTTTAATGGAGAATTCAGCTTTTGATAGATGCTAAAGTAAAAATATCCAGAAGGCTTATTTACCATTTGAATAGCAGTCTGTGTTAAACTAATAAACCATTAAAGTACAAACGAGACAATTAAAATACAGAGTATATAAAAACAACAACAACTTACCTGTTTTCCGGTTTATTCATCTAAAATCAACAGCTTGTGCATCATTAATGTATCTGCCCAATATCAAATATTAACTGACCTCATGAAAACCACAGAAAATCAGCATACCCCTTTGGCAGTTATGGTTTTTACTCTCACACTCTGAAAACCTCACACTCTGAAAACCATGGAAATATTTCTCTAGGTTTCTTTACAACATTTAAAATGTGAGGAAAATTAATAAAGAAAAAATTAAATTAAGAAAAAATAATAAAGATTAAACGTAGAAAAACAGTTAGATGAGTGATTAGTTTCTTAATTTAATACTTGGTAGAACCACCTTTTGTATAATTATAGCCATCCATCTTTTGGATTTGTCTCTACTAGCTTTGCACATCTGATTTAAAATAATATTTGCACATTACTTTTACAGCATTGTTCTGGTTCACTCTGATCCTATGCTATAAGGCAAACCTTGCTATCATCAAGAAAATGTAATGGTTTTATACTGTATTTAGATCAAAGCTCAGATACGGCCACTTAAGGCCAATCAAATATACATTACATTTACATTATACCATTTTGCAGACACTTTTTATCCACAGTGACCTGGAAGTATCTAAATTTTATTTCTGAGGTCAGAGCAGAGAGCCATGATATAGAACCTATGGAGCAATGAGGGTAAAGAGTCGTTTTCGTTGCCACTTTTGCGTCAGCTTACTTTTTGGGGATTCAGTCTTAGGACACTTTAAAGCTGCATCATTTTCATTACTTTATTTACATATCCAACAGTTGTAAAACTTTGTAATATTCCTGATACTCATGATGAAACTGCTCAAGCTCTGATGGAATAAATAGCAATTTGCAACTCTTGTCACATAGATAGCAATGCTCCTGATCTTCATGCTGTCATTACTGTGCTTTGCTGTGAGGAGTGTTCACAGGGTAATGAATAATATTGGGCCTTTGGAAAAAGTAGCATTACAGAGCAAACTTACAGAGTTCAGTTTCAGGCTTAGTATGCAGAGAGACATATTATACATTGTGCAAGTCATACTCTTAACGGGGTTTTATAATGATGGCTTCTGTGCTCCACTCTTTAATACAGTCAGGCTTTATAAAGTGTTCAGTCTATGGTATTCCTATAAAGACCGTGCTGTCACATGCCAGAGGACAGAGACAGGATTTTGCAAACACAGCGATGGGATTTATTAATATATATACACTACAATCTATATGCTGGCTGGTGTAACTGAAATTCAGTGGCATATTCGTAAAGCCTGGTCTTCTATTCTTGTCATTCAGTACCATTAATCGTGAAGCCTTGTCTCATACTCACATCATTTCAAATGTAAAATCTCGAAGCACTCCTAAATAGATAATCTTTCCAAGTGTCTAACCTCCTCTCTTGTGGATGGTCCTCTTCAGCTCAACCTTACAATTGTTCAATGAGCTCAAGTTCTCTGGACTTTGATGACCTTGTTTAAATCATTTTCTGTCTGGACAGTGGACAAAGAAACAGTTACATTTTCTGACAAGATTCTACAGTTGCTTTAAATGATAAATGTATTTCAATGTAATATTTTAATTTTATTCTGGCTCAAGACTTTATACCATTCAAACATCGATCCATCCGTTTTGAGCACAGGGCAGATACATCCAGGACAGGGGGCAATCAATTGCTCACTCACTCACTTAGTCACACATAGACAGGCACACCCATTATATAGGGGCGATATTTAATGAACTTTAATATTTAGTTTTTCTGCCATGCTAGTTGTATATTTCACAGATATTTAGAAAAAATTGCTCTTGAAATTACTAAAGTAAAGTATTACTTGAAAATCAATATATTATCTGAACCTGAATGTTTAGTTCTGAATTCCAAAATTATTGCTATTACGTTTTAAAACAGTTCTCTGATGGTGGCAGTAATTTTCAAAGGATCATGCAGAGCATGTCCAAATACTATGAAAAGTTGCTTAAATGATGAAATGGCCATAATTGGATATTAACTTCCGTTGGTGCTATTAAATAAAACATCGAACAAGCGCTCAATTAAACTGTAATGCATTAACAAACAACAAAAAAAGCAAACAAGAGAATCAATAAAACAAGGTGTGAGAACAAAGGCCAATGAGAAACTGAATAAACAATATAATTACAAACTAAATCGATACAGTGGCTCATGTTCATTCATTCATTCATTCATTATCTTCCGCTTTATCCTCTATTAGGGTCGCGGTGGGGTTCCCTATGCCCATCCAGGGGAGAACGTCTCGGGCGCTGGACAGATACACCCAGGACAGGGCGCCAATCCATCGCTGGGCACACACTCACTCACTCACACAGACACACTCTATATGGTGCAATTTTGAGAATTCAATTGACTTGATCCATGTTTTTGGACTGTGGGAGGAAACCGGAGAACCTGGAGGAAACCCACGCAGACACAGGGAGAACATGGAAACTCCACCCAGATGGGGATTCGAACCGGGAATCCCTAGCGCTGAGAGGCGAACGTGCTAACCACTAAGCCACCGTGCCGCCGTGGCTCATGTTAATGACATAAATTAGACAAAACCCATCAAAATCACTAAAGAATTTCCAGTGGTGAAGCTTATGAAGTGTTTTGATGGACAATTCAAAATCTGTCTTTTTTA
This sequence comes from Corydoras sp. C115, assembly GCA_019802505.1. Classification (NCBI taxonomy): domain Eukaryota; kingdom Metazoa; phylum Chordata; class Actinopteri; order Siluriformes; family Callichthyidae; genus Corydoras; species Corydoras sp. C115. The sequence continues at coordinate 1,444,281 of JAFMOC010000035.1, read as the reverse complement.
CAAGACTCCGGGTAAAATAAAATGTTAGTAACCAAGGACACATTGTTAAAATATGATTATGAAATAAGAATACATCAAGTTCTGGCATAATTGGCCAGGGGCAGCATCCTCGCTGAATAATATAAGATTTTCCCCAGTTCCTAGTTACATCGTACAACCAGACGGTTTTAACAGATGTTGACAGTGACACTAACTTCTCATTAAAAGTGAAAGTGTTATTGCTTAAAACAAAAACTAAACAAAACAGGCAGGCGTGAAGCCAAATTACTATTTGAATAAGAGTCAGAACTGACCTTGTACAAATGACTCAAGCAGTGTGTTAAAATATGTATTAACCTGTATTCCAGCACTGCACTGTGATGCCGTGGTTAATGTTCTTGCCTCACAGCGAGAAGATCAGAGGTTTGATTCCCTGGCAGGGTGACACGGGCCTTTTGTTGTAAATTTTGAATGTTTTTCCAAGGTTTATTTAAAGCACTGAATGTAATGTTTTCTTTTGGTGCATGTTATATACCTCTTGCTGAATTTTGTTGTTATTTATACAATCTGATTACAGTTTTTCAAGTCTGAATTTCTGTTTATAATCAACTTTTTTGATTTTGTGTAAAGCTTGCTTTGTGATAATTCTGCATTATACTGCATTATCCTGACAATGCACTGCATAAGCTGCATTTTAACTGGTGCATATGCTTTGTTTTAAAAAGAAAAGATGAATTTGTGAATTATGAAACGCATTTAGATATGAAAAAGACATTGTATATAAAAAATTGTTTTGACACTCATCTAATGGCATGTAGACACTTGGCCTTCAGAACCAGCACATTTAATCTTAATAGTACACAAACTGTTCAACTGTGGAAATGCATTTCAGAATGTTTAACTTTTTTTTTTTTTTTAATGTTTAACCTTGAGTCTGTTTTGAGACAAAAACTAATATATGTATTGTTTTTTTTAAACAACGCTCCCTGTCTATCTATCTATCTATGTCTATATCTATCTATTTATCTGCAGATAGATGCATAGTGTGTGTATGCATTATATGATATTGCTATAAATATATATCATATATAAATATAAATATATATTTAAAATAGACCATGAGAAATATGTGCTCATTCAATGTGAGTGCTACAGACAAGAAAAGTGTCTGCAGCGATGTGGATGGACTGGTATAATGGGTGCGGTGCTTAAAATCTTTCCCAAAATGATGTTAGAATGACCACTTTTTGAGCTCCAGTCACCATAATGATACAAAAAAACAGACAGAAAGACATTTCATTTCCATTTACTGGTTTTATAGATACACACTATTCATGTGATTCTACTTTAATTTAAACAGACGACTTCATCAAATCATCTAAATTCAAGCAAATCAGTGCATTTGGGACAAATAACAACAAAGAAAATTGTGACAGATAATACATCATTTATGCTCAGAACATCATGTAATGCAGATTCTAAAAGCCCAGCCTGATTGGAACCCTAGTGGGTTAAGCAGTGCTTAATACAATAAAACATTTTCTGGGTCAGCGCACATGCCAAGTGAATGGCAGTGCGGCGGAAGGATACAAAGAATAAGGTTAGAATTATAGTTGTGAGGCTCTAATGCACACGTAAAACACACTTAAAAGATTACACTCTCTTTTATGTGCTTAAAATAAAGCTCTTTGTTACAGTAAAAGACACTAAGACACTAAAAGCCTCTTTTGCATGTTACATGCCAATTACTAGATATTCACATAAAGGAGATTAGAATCCATAATCCAAAAAACTGTAAGTAAAGCAATAGAGGGAGCCCCTTTGTAGGACATTGAAGCTTTATTGCTCAGTTTTAACTAAAAAACATAATGCAGTGATATGGATTATCTTTTTCACCCCACTTGGCCTGGCCGTGCGTCTGCTATCTGCATACATCATGCTTCATTCTTGTCATCGAGCCACATGATCTAATATAAAAAAAGGAACTGATTCTTTTCTCTTTGTCCCTTTTTGTCAGTTTAATAATTTGTCAAGGAAAAAATCCAGCAAAAGATAAATAACATATTAGATCATGATACTGTGAGTAGTTAAAAGATTTATTTGTGCACATATATAATGTATAAACTTCTGGCTTATTGATACATTCAGGGACGTTTGTAGTGAAAAGACACAGATGTTACAACCTTTTTTCTGACAGTATTTAGGCATTTGATTTATAATAAGAAATGAAAAGGATTCGGAGAAAGGGGTGTTATTGTAAAGCAAGGCTGAGATTTACATAAGCCAATTATTACTAAATGATGAAAAACAATTTAAAAATTATCATCCTCAACGTCCAAAAAATATGACTTAAAACAATCTACTGTAGAATTCTGTAAATTAGTGTAGGCTCTATTATACAAATGACTTCCAAGCCTTTAACTACATCATAGTCAAGTGATGGTGTTCAGGTGTCATTATTGTAAAGCTGGTGCTGGTTAAACACTTTTGCTCCCACTATTCGCCTGAGTTTCACTAAACACCAGTAAAATGAAAAGAAAAGTGAATTAAGGTGATTAGCAAGATTCAGCAGTGAGATAAAAACACATTTTATATACCAGTTGAGAATATATAGCATTGTGGATTAGAACCAATGGTAAGGATGAAATAGTGAGTTTATGTGCTTTCTAAATGCTAATCCCACTGAGCCAATGAAGACTCAGAGTTTGAGGCAGTTAGAAATTCCAAATGAACAGGGAATTGGGCCAAGAAATTCAATAATGGCTAATCAATTCTGCAAGATGCTACCTGCTACATAAATCAGACTGATTGCAAACCTTCTCAAAGTGAGGGGAAATCAAAATCAAGCTTGTCTTGCTTTAAAATCCTCTTTTTAAAAATGTGTGTATGTAAACTTTATCCAGAAGTTTGGAAAAAGTAGGATTTTTTTTGACCTGTAATTACATTTACTTTTAATTACCGTACAACAATATAATTAACAGTTAAATTGATCTAACTCAAAATATAAATTATTGCAGAATAGATAGAGATCTTGGCTTTTAAGATGCTTTTTTTTTTAAAAAAGCACAAATAAAGTCAGCATACAAAAGTAAAATAGTAATTCACTTCACAATGGGATTTTACATCAACAGGGTAAGAAAGAAAGATCATCATGCTGCATCATGGTGCCTCTGCCACAGCCCCACCAACTGTGTGTTTATTTAAGAACATGCAAAGGACCCAGACCTCCTGCCTGCAAAATGAAAATAGGACCTTGTTTCTGTGAGGTGACAGCGCTACCTACTGAATAAATGTACCACTCATATTGGTATAATATAAACACATTTGCTAATGTCATCGTGTTTTAATTTGTTTAAAAGTAAAGAAATTGTTCTAGCAATTAAGGATGTGCCCTTATAGAGACAGTCCTTTACCTGAAAAAGAGGGTTGCATCAGGAAGGGCATCCTTTGTGCACCTGCACCATGTTGAAAATGCAAATCTTGATTTGCCCCCCTAAAGGTGATAAGCCAAAAAAAAAAGATTTTAAACATAAAAAAACGTGAATGAGTAACTGTAGTTATTCTTAATATTTTATCTGTGCACCATTAAAGACTTCTATACGCTTCTATAAATGGGACTACACTGTATACATTTTCAAGGCAATAGACCTTAATTTAGTTTTTATTAGTTACACTGAATCTATTTTCATGCACAAATTCAAAACAATAAAGCTTGGGTAATATGTGCAGGGGTTCCGTCAGGATGTCCTGACTCATGCCATCCTTTTAGAAAGAGCATAAACCACCTCAGCACATATCCTTCATTTTTGTTTGTACCACTCATATTGGTATAATATAAACACATTTGCTAATGTCATCATGTTTTAATTTGTTTTAAAGTAAAGAAATTGTTCTAGCAATTAAGGATGTGCCCTTATAGAGAAAGTCCTTTACCTGAAAAAGAGGGTTGCATCAGGAAGGGCATCCTTTGTGCACCTGCACCATGTTGAAAATGCAAATCTTGATTTGCCCCCCTAAAGGTGATAAGCCAAAAAAAAAAGATTTTAAACATAAAAAAACGTGAATGAGTAACTGTAGTTATTCTTAATATTTTATCTGTGCACCATTAAAGACTTCTATACGCTTCTATAAATGGGACTACACTGTATACATTTTCAAGGCAATAGACCTTAATTTAGTTTTTATTAGTTACACTGAATCTATTTTAATGCACAAAGTCAAAACAATAAAGCTTGGGTAATATGTGCAGGGGTTCCGTCAGGATGTCCTGACTCATTCCATCCTTTTAGAAAGAGCATAAACCACCTCAGCACATATACTTCATTTTTGTTACCTGAACTATGTCTTCCGTTTGTTATTCGCATTGCATGCGTGTTTGTTTCAGTCAGACTGCTCTCATTAGTAAATCCAAATGAGTGAAAGGACTCCCTGACTTATAAGGCTTAATTACTCGTTCCCTCGTCAGATTCTTCTCTCCCTGACACCTTCAACTCTCACTTAGCTTATTCTTAATGCAATAAGACATGAAGGTCTTGGATGACTTTCTCTTAACGAGAGGTAAATTGAAGTAATTTGACTTAATAAAAGCAAAGGTTGATGATTACTAATGTTCCCCAGATACATAGATCTAAAACTGCAAGAAACAATGAAAAGTGTGTGTGGGCCCACACTTACAACCTTAATTTAATTTAAAACCAATTTACTGGAAAACTAAATATGAGTTCAAATATATCACAAGCAATTCAGTGTATGGCTAAAGACAAAGATATTAAGAGTTATGAGGATCATTTCTTTCAGAGTGTATTCTGACATAGAAAACAATGGCAATATCACAGTTATACATTCTTAATATACATTATAATACACTACTGACCATGAAATGAGAACAAAATATTTACAATGCAATTTAATAATTACAATGTAATATTATACCAACATGATTCGAAAAGACCCTGATACTGAGATATAACCAACACACACTGTGCATAAAAAATTACCACTACACACATTCTACAGCTGGAAGCTGTACCAACCAGCTCTCTGTTTCTAATTATGGAGCCAGTGGGTAAACAGCATTTTTCAAAAACCTTGTAATGCTGCTGAAGGATGGGGTGGAAGCTCACAAATTGTAACAAATAGGCCAATTAATTTGAACATCTGTACACCTGTTTATTGTCACAGTTATCCAGTGGCAGCAATGTAGTGCACATGCTTATTTGGATTAAGGTCAGTATTACTTACATTTTTCTTAGAAAAGAGATTCTAAGAAATTGACATTTATTTGTGAATTAGATACTCTTTCAATAACAGATATATAGAATACAGATATAGTGGCAAATCATTAATTTAACAAAATTTAACATATTTTTATCATGTCTAAATTGAATACTGTTTTTATTTTATTTTATAAAATATATAGATGTGTGAAAAACAAAACTTTAACTAAATAACATAACTTGGTGTAAAAATCAACTAGTACTTTGTGCAATACCATACTCAGGTACTCAGCAGTCAACTTTCGCTTTGAAAAACAGTCTAGATTACGTCATTAAAGACCGGTTTATTAATATTTTTACTTTAACTAAACACATTTATTTACAAACCTTCACGCCCTCTTGTTATTGCTTTAGTTATATATAACAGGATATTGAAGCCCACTCCTTGTTTCTGTTGCCTCTCTCCAGATTGTCAGCGCTCTAGGTCCTTGGTGTAATGTCCTCTATAGCTTACAACTTTTTAAGTTTAAATTAAACCACTAAGATTGTCTTAGCAGAAGCTTGACGTTGCGTTCAGTACACAATTTTAATGTTGATATAAATGTTTTTGGATCATGATACGATGATGACCCATGGTTAGTTTCATGTTTAGACAGATTTTAAGTTGTAATGGTATTCCATGTTCATGATTTTCATGAAGCAAAACAAGGTATATGGCTTTAAAAAAGCATCCCCAATTTACAAGCCACCAAACGGAACAGTGAACAATGGTTTTATTCAACTGTGTCATCTGTCTTTTTAAACTTAACTCACTTATTTAGTTAATACATTTTTATTGAGAATCATTTGTCTCTTTAGTGTCTTTCTGTCTCATGTGGTTGGATTCGGTAGTGGTCGCCCTTTTCACCAAGCCATGCAGGTTATACTTTGTTGTCATAAACTTGTATGTACCCCACTCCCATAATGACAAAAATTTTGTAACAGTGTTGACCTTGTGGAGACATTTAGCTGGTCTTAATTAGGAAAATGGCACTTCGTGCATACCAACATATTATTACCAGGGTCATTTGCCTCACAACCTTACTTTGACACATTAATTTGTTATTGTGCAACAGAAGGGTGTGTGAGCATGTGCCCACATGGGTACGTATGAAGGTAAATAAATCAGCAACTCCCTCCTGAGTTTTTTCCCACTTCCTCTCTGTCAGGTTCTAAATTACACAGAGACAAATGAGAATCCCGGTTGCATTATGGTCGTAATTAAAGTCTGTGGGTGTTTTCCGTTTCTGCATGATAATTTATTTCACCCCACTTCAACACACTAACAAGCCTGAGCTTATGATCCTGGTATTTTTTTTTTTTTTCTTTTTTTTTTTTATGTGTGCATGTCAGTGTGAAGTCACTTGCAAACACTCATTTGTATGTGCAATGGCTCATCAGAGCAGATCTTCCTTAGGGAGCTGTGGGTCATTAAAAAGTATAAAAAGGCATTAAAGTTTTTTTCCTTCCAAGCAACTAGCAATTGTCAACATAATACAAAAGTATCATAAAATTAGTGGCACTGACAGCATCCCAAAATACTGTGGCGGTACAGTACATTTCCAGAAACACAAGAATTAAACAGACCCAAGCTCAAAAAAGGCATTCATTATGTTCTCAAACAATGAATCTGATTCGAGCAGAGCATGTGTTTACACTTCATTTTGGGTCTCAGGTGTGTTGGAAGATGTGCAAACTTGATAAAAATGAAACGTGCAGACAGATTTACCATGGAACCATATGTCACATGACCATGAACACCTACAGGATCTTGCCAGTTTTGCATGTTTGTCATACTAAATATGCTGCTGAAAGCAGTTTTACTGAAGGGTACAAAAAAGAGAAGTGTTGGCGCTGAGATGCTTGTAGCATACAGGGTCATTAATCAATCTCAAAATTTATAGACATTAAAATTTATTAATATATTATGGTCACTTTAAATTCATAGTTAATATATCAGCAACTTTACTTTTGCCAAAGAACTCACCACTTGCAATTTTCAGTGTAACACCATTAAAGGTCTTTGGTTTTTTTAATAGTCAAATTTAAATCAATTCTGGGGGGAATGTAACACATGGGCAGCATAATGGCAGAGTGCTTAGTGCTTTTACCTCACAGCACGAAATCATGAGACTGATTCCATGAACAGGGTTGTTCCTGTGTTGGATTTTAAATGTTCTCCCTGTTCTGTGAAGGTTTTCTTCTGGTACTCCAGTTTTCTTCATCAAAATCAAGAACATGCTGGCAGCTTCCTCTCTCTGCCACACTTAAACTTTTTAAATTATAAACCAGTGGAACACACACCAACCACATTGTACTTTTTCCCTCCCCACGTTTCAACTCTCTCTGTGCAACATCTTCACCAACAGAACAAACTCTCCGGTCACAATGCAATATTCCTTTTAATGTTATTGGTTCTACTCTAAGGTTGGTCTGTGTGCTCAGTGAAGGATATCTGCCAATGCAATATCCTCTGCCCTCTGTACTATATCCTGTTGTGCAATATTCTCTGTCCTTCATTACAGTATATCCATTTTTATATACAGCCGATTTAACATTATTGCAGGCCTTTAACCCTTTATTAAGGTCTCTGTCTTTACTTGCAGCTGCCCAGTGCCTGAAACGTTCTCCCCTGAATGAGCATGGGGATCCCCCCACGATCCTAGTAGAGGATTAAGTGGAAGTTAATGGATGGATGAAATTTGCCTACTAGTATGTGTGTGGAATGTTCTTAAAGAAAATCCCTAGAGGCATGGGGAGAACTGAAAATCATACCCAGGAGATAGAAGTACTAATCTCTGTGCCACTGTTCTTTGTGGACTAAAAGAAACTAAGGTGTTCCTACATAGCATCATCTCTGTAAACTGAAAGCAAATAAAATGTCACGGGCAAAACAGCACTCTAACTAATCAGCAACAGGGACCATAAATCTGGAACCAAGTCTCCATATATTGGATAAGTATTAGCTTCCATTTACTTCATATATTGTCAAAAATTTTGGTAGCCAAGAAACAGACAAAATGGAGAAAGTCTGATGAGCATAAACTGAATGAAAGGTTACATAAGTCATAAGTCATAAGACCTGCATTAACAATAATAGCTTCAAGTAGTACTTTCCATTTTTTTCATCTCTTTTTGGCTGCACTTACATGAGGCACTACTTCACTCACTCTTACTGCCAAACTGTCAATCTCCCTCATGTTTCTCTATAGCTATAGCTATGTTTAAAATAGCCTACTGCTATTTTACAGCCTAACTGTTCTGGAAAAAATAGAAACTACAACTATTGATAATATACTGTCTCTTATTTTCATTTAAAAGATGGAGCATTGAAGTGGATGTGTCTTAAAAAGTGCAGCGTGAGTTACTGAAACTCCAGCAGCAGCACTGCATTTCAACACAATCTCAACGATTACACAATCTAGACCCATCAGACCACTACATTTCCAGCAGGTATGAAATTGCTTCACAAGCCTCGAAGGATTAGCATTAAAAGTCACTCATGCAATTTATCTGTTCAAACACTGGTCACATTGATAGTACCATTTAAAATGTACCTGATCAAAAATGTTAAGAGTTTTTTTTCCCTTCAAGTTCCATTGATCACACATGAATAAGTCAAACAGGAAAACTATTCGGATGACTTTTGCCTTTCAAATAAACTTGGCCTTCGACTCTGGGGACTCACAAGAAGGACAAAAGTAACACCATTCCAGTGTAGAAACAACAAAACCCTTAAAAGCCCACACATTTTCTCTAGCCCTCATCAGGAGTGGGATCATCACTGATCTCCAAACCAGAAAACACTAAGTGCTCCTCTAATACTGAGAATTTTTAGGGCTGACCCCAAAACTTCACAGCACTTCAGTTTGCTGTGGCTGTGATCAATTGAGCTGTTTTGTGAAAACAAATAAAATATTTTTTGATCAGATATTCCAAAGAAAATATGCAGGTGACGTCTGCAGGTAGATGATGGGACAAATTTGTTTATCAAGTACAGAAGCATATTCTTTTAAGTAAGGCATTACAGTGGTAAGTCTAGAACATGGATGTCAAACTCAAATTTGGTGTAATTATATTTGACCCAGGAGGCAATATCAAATTGCTATTGGAGCTGGACCACCAGTATTATAAAGTGACAGTGCTGCTGTAACTGCACATTTACCACTAATACTACAAATCCAATAATGGCTTCCTGTTGTTTTAGCGCTGATGACATCATTAGTGTGCTCCTGTTTGGTGGACATGACTGCTGTTGCAAGCCGGGCAGAAAGGCAGAAAACAGAAATTTTACAGACCGGTGGGAGGCAGAATATCTGTCTACATATGTAAAAGACAGTCTGACATAGTGACATAGATTATATCTGTAAAGCAGGACACATTCACCATAGCAAACTCAACCCTGAATTTAGCATTAATGTTAAAATGTAAATAATAAAACACTTAATCATCACAGAATAATACACAGCAAAAATAAATTAACAAATATTTTTGTCTTGAGCAGATTTCTAAGTATAACAAACATTCATTCATTCATTATCTTCCGCTTTATCTTATATTAGGGTCGCGGTGGGGTTCCCCATGCCCATCCAGGGGAGAACGTTTTGGGCGCTGGGCAGATACACCCAAGACAGGGCGCCAATCTATCTCTGGGCACACACTCACTCACACAGACACGCACGCATACACACTATTTATGGGGCAATTTGGAGAACTCAATTGACTTGATCCATTTTTTTGGACTATGGGAGGAAACCGGAGAACCCGGAGGAAACCCACGCAGACACGGGGAGAACATGGAAACTCCACCCAGATGGGGATTCGAATCGGGAACAATAATAATAACAAACAATCTAGCAAATAATCTAGTTTTTAGAAACTTTTTCTTATTGTGAGAAATCGTAACAATATAAATTGACTCACTATATTGGCAGATAATTTTACATTTTTCCTGATTTGTGTTGATTATTCTTTTTTTTTTTTACATATATTTTTATAGAGAGCAATGTATTTTAAGTTATATAAAGTATAAGTTTAAGTTGTAAGTTTAAGCTTATTTATTGTGGAATAATATTTCTGTCTGGTTTTATCCCTATTCATGTTCAGAAAACATTAACTTTTAGTGTGTTCAATAAATGTTTATCCTTTATGTTAAGTTTTGGCCCCCATTGCAATTGAGTTTGACACCCCTGGTCTAGAACATTTCCTGTATTCCATTACAGTGGGCTGAGCGTATTTTTCTTCCTAATTGCAACTACGCCCACTGTCAGTATCTTTGGAATCCCTGTTTCAAAAGAACCACCTGTGATTTTTCTGTACAAAGACACAGCACTTCCCTTCCTGTTTGTCAGAAAGCTATACCTTGGCATTGTGGGTATTCAGTGCATGAAAGCAAATTCAACTGTCTTAATGTGTGTCTCTTAATTTAATGACCAAAGCCATAGAATCGAATCAGTCACTTCTATTATTTGCATTGGTTTTAAGTCAGAAAATCATAAACTGAACTCACCATCAAAATAACAGCCTTATGATGGCTTCATCCTCCACATTTGTCTGTATTCTGAAATTGTCTTTGTGCGCCATTGGACACCTAAAGTGTGCTCTATGAGAAGCATGCCATTATAGCGTAGGTCAGTGTTCTTCCCTTCAATACCCCTTTCTTCTTCTGGGATCGGCAGCAGTACTACCCTGCTGTTACACATTCATTTTGGCAGATGAAAGCTTCCTTTGAGAAATAAAAGCTCGCAGATCTTTTGCATGATTAAAAAATGTTCACCTTCCCAAAGCCATAGATGTTTGACAGAAAAAGTTATAGAGGACTGTATGAATTGCTAGCTTTTTTAACCAACCTGCTGGTAATATTAATGGACATTATGTGCAATGTGGTGAGCATGTAGCACTGCTCTTCCATCTCCTTACTCTTTACTATTGCTTCCTGTCTCCATCTGGAATTTTCACTTGGTTAAAACCATGCATTTTCATGCTTCCTGTTACTGATTGAATTATGTTTCTGAAAACAGTAATGTATTGGAAATAATAAGCTTCTGCAGCTTATTCATTTTACATACACTTTAAAAGAGCAAATATTCAGCATTGTATATACATGTTATATAATGTAGTTTCTTGCTGTAACACAACATTAGTGTTACTGATTTGGTAACCTTTAGTTTTTAGTTCGACCTTTGATCGTGATTTTGTAGTATACTGTGAAAAAGACATATATCTGGTTATAAGCCATGTTTTCATTACAGGCCAAGCCAAATCAAGCCAAGCCATGTAATTCCACTTAAAATACTCCACATAAACATAAAAAAGTTTAAATCAAAAACAAATCATACCACTATTAAAGGCTATTTACTACAGCTTCAGACTTGGTAGCAAGTAATTATTTGTGGGAGATCTATAAATCAATAGGCCTTAACACTCGTATGTGATTTATTTGAAGCGAAAGCAGCTAATCTTTTCCTTTTTTATTTTAGTGACAATTTCAATACTAGAGCTGCTATATCTAATCATTATCGGTGTCATTTAACGTCAACAAAACGGTTTATTTCTTTGCATTCTCAACAAATTCTTCATAATCTTCTATGTAGGCTCTGTCTGTCCTTTGACTGTCTGTTTCAGCTTCGTATTGTGATGCACGATCTTTAAGTGAATTCAATTCCTCACTGTTGTTGCAAACTGTGCTTTTGATGGACTTCAGTTCCCTCTTGTGGCTGCATAATAAAGCTGCACGGTTGTAGACCCAGAATTGAACCCAGACATGATTGCAAGAACCATGCATTTTAATTCTGAAGTTATTATTTGCTGCATCTCATTAACGACCACGTTTGGCTTCAATAATTATTTCTATTAATTAGGATCACATACATGTTACACGAGCCCCAATCTTGATATTACTAAGACTGTAAAGAATGTTAAAATAAATAGATGCAAATATTAAATTCTGATCTGATCTAAAATACTTTTTAAGCTTGATATTTGGCAGCTAGTGATCATTTGTGAGGCATCTGTAAGTCAAGGGGCCCAGGAAATTTTTAATATATGCAGCTGAAATATAACCGTCACAATCAAATAGCCTTGTTTTTATCTTGACTCTGGGTTAAAGATTCATTCATTCATTATCTTCCGCTTTATCCTCTGTTAGGGTCTTGGGGGGGTTCCCCATGCCCATCCAGGGGAGAACGTTTCGGACGCTGAGCAGATAAACCCAGGACAGGACGACAATCTATCGCTGGACACACACTCACACGCATAGACACGCACACATACACACTCTATATGGGGCAATTTTTGAGAACTCAATTGACTTGAACCATGTTTTTGGACTGTGGGAGAAAACCGGAGAACCCGGAGGAAACCCACGCGGACACGGGGAGAACATGGAAACTCCACCCAGATGGGGATTCCTAGTGCTGAGAGGCGAACGTGCTAACCACTAAGCCACCATGCCGCTCGGGTTAAAGATTTATCTCAGAATTAAAGTAAAAAGGGCGGCACGGTGGCTTAGTGGTTTAGCACGTTCGCCTCACAGCGCTAGGGATTCCCGGTTCGAATCCCCATCTGGGTGGAGTTTCCATGTTCTCCCCGTGTCCGCGTGGGTTTCCTCCGGGTTCTCCGGTTTCCTCCCACAGTCCAAAAACATGGATCAAATTAATTGAGTTCTCTAAATTGCCCCATATAGAGTGTGTTTGAGTGTGTGAGTGTGTGCCCAGCGATAGATTGGCGCCCTGTCCTGGGTGTATCTGCCCGGCGCCCGAGACGTTCTCCACTGGATGGGTATGGGGAACCCCACCGCGACCCTAATAGAGGATAAAGCGGAAGATAATGAATGAATGAATGAATAAAGTAAAAAGGAAAATGTTCACAGGTATCAAGATACAACATACAAACAAAAAAAGAAGCAATGAATTAATAATTCAGCTGCCAAAAAAAAACTAAGTAAGAATGTTCTGAAAACGGGTTTGTCGAAGCGTGTTTCTTTATTTCCCAGCTTTGGTGCTCCTCCTATCAATTTCGGCAGCTTCTAAAGTCTATGGTGTGAATTTGCAGACTCTTAAACCACATCAGGGCGGCACGGTGGCTTAGTGGTTAGCATGTTCTCCTCTCAGCGCTCGGGATTCCCGGTTCGAATCCCCATCTGGGTGGAGTTTCCATGTTCTCCCCGTGTCCGCGTGGGTTTCCTCCGGGTTCTCCGGTTTCCTCCCACAGTCCAAAAACATGGAACAAGTCATTTGAATTCTCCAAATTGCCCCATATAGAGTGTGTATGCGTGCGTGTCTGTGTGAGTGTGCGCCCAGCGATAGATTGGCGCCCTGTCCTGGGTGTATCTGCCCGGCGCCCGAGACGTTCTCCACTGGATGGGTATGGGGAACCCCACCGCGACCCTAATAGAGGATAAAGCGGAAGATAATGAATGAATGAATGAATGAATACAGTAAAAAGGAAAATGTTCACAGGTATCAAGATACAACATACAAACAAAAAAAGAAGCAATGAATTAATAATTCAGCTGCCAAAAACAAACTAAGTAAGAATGTTCTGAAAACGGGTTTGTCGAAGCGTGTTTCTTTATTTCCCAGCTTTGGTGCTCCTCCTATCAATTTCGGCAGCTTCTAAAGTCTATGGTGTGAATTTGCAGACTCTTAAACCACATCAGGGCGGCACGGTGGCTTAGTGGTTAGCATGTTCTCCTCTCAGCGCTCGGGATTCCCGGTTCGAATCCCCATCTGGGTGGAGTTTCCATGTTCTCCCCGTGTCCGCGTGGGTTTCCTCCGGGTTCTCCGGTTTCCTCCCACAGTCCAAAAACATGGATCAAGTCAATTGAGTTCTCTAAATTGCCCCATATAGAGTGTGTTTGAGTGTGTGAGTGTGTACCACGTCATAGATTCTCCCCTGGATGGGCATGGGGAACCCCACCGCGACCCTAATAGAGGATAAAGCGGGAGATAATGAATGAATGAATTATTGATGCATGGGCGGCACAGTGGTTTAGTGGTAAGCATGTTCTCCTCTCAGCGCTAGGGATTCCCGGTTCGAATCCCCATCTGGGTGGAGTTTCCATGTTCTCCCCGTGTCCGCGTGGGTTTCCTCCGGGTTCTCCGGTTTCCTCCCACAGTCCAAAAACATGGAACAAGTCATTTGAATTCTCCAAATTGCCCCATATAGAGTGTGTATGCGTGCGTGTCTGTGTGAGTGTGCGCCCAGCGATAGATTGGCGCCCTGTCCTGGGTGTATCTGCCCGGCGCCCGAGACGTTCTCCACTGGATGGGTATGGGGAACCCCACCGCGACCCTAATAGAGGATAAAGCGGAAGATAATGAATGAATGAATGAATGAATACAGTAAAAAGGAAAATGTTCACAGGTATCAAGATACAACATACAAACAAAAAAAGAAGCAATGAATTAATAATTCAGCTGCCAAAAACAAACTAAGTAAGAATGTTCTGAAAACGGGTTTGTCGAAGCGTGTTTCTTTATTTCCCAGCTTTGGTGCTCCTCCTATCAGTTTCGGCAGCTTCTAAAGTCTATGGTGTGAATTTGCAGACTCTTAAACCACATCAGGGCGGCACGGTGGCTTAGTGGTTAGCATGTTCTCCTCTCAGCGCTCGGGATTCCCGGTTCGAATCCCCATCTGGGTGGAGTTTCCATGTTCTCCCCGTGTCCGCGTGGGTTTCCTCCGGTTTCCTCCCACAGTCCAAAAACATGGATCAAGTCAATTGAGTTCTCTACATTGCCCCATATAGAGTGTGTTTGAGTGTGTGAGTGTGTACCACGTCATAGATTCTCCCCTGGATGGGCATGGGGAACCCCACCGCGACCCTAATAGAGGATAAAGCGGAAGATAATGAATGAATGAATTATTGATGCATGGGCGGCACAGTGGTTTAGTGGTAAGCATGTTCTCCTCTCAGCGCTAGGGATTCCCGGTTCGAATCCCCATCTGGGTGGAGTTTCCATGTTCTCCCCGTGTCCGCGTGGGTTTCCTCCGGGTTCTCCGGTTTCCTCCCACAGTCCAAAAACATGGAACAAGTCATTTGAATTCTCCAAATTGCCCCATATAGAGTGTGTATGCGTGCGTGTCTGTGTGAGTGTGTGCCCAGCGATAGATAGGCGCCCTGTCCTGGGTCTGTCTGCCCAGCACCCGACATGTTCTCCCCTGGATGGGCATGGGGAACCCCACCGCGACCCTAATAGAGGATAAAGCGGAAGATAATGAATGAATGAATGAATGAATACAGTAAAAAGGAAAATGTTCACAGGTATCAAGATACAACATACAAACAAAAAAAGAAGCACATAGACAGAACATACAAACATACAAAGAAAGAAGCAATGAATTAATAATTCAGCTGCCAAAAAAACAAACAAAGTAAGAATGTTCTGCAAATGGGTTTGTCGAAGCGTGCTTCTTTATTTCCCAGCTTTGGTGCTCTTTCTATCAATTTCGGCAGCTTCTAAAGTCTATGGTGTGAATTTGCAGACTCTTAAACCACATCACGGGCCAAAAAAACAGCGGCCATGTTGTGGAACTGTCGCCTTCGTGACGCCATATGGGCCACACCCACGGCGTGTTCCTATTGGCCAGGAGCATACAGATTTCGCGCCATTCTGTGTCGCCGGCATTGTGGGGAAGCAGGCGGGCAGTCAGAGAGGAGAGACGCTCCGAGTTTCCATTGTGGCTGCAGTGGTTCCGATCGCCGCTCCGAGTTTTATAAGAGCGTTAGAATGGGAGGCGGAGAGACCGACACCGCGTCGGGGAAAGCGGACGACAGCGGGGAGATGAGGGAAAGCCTGGAAGCGCTGTGTCAAGAATTAAACATGGACGAGGACACCGCGACGGAGGCGAAGCAGAACTTCAACGCCGTCTGGAACACATACACGCTGGAGGTGAAGCTCAGCCGGCGTCTGCTTTAATGCTCGTCGCGGTTTTCCTCCGAACCTGAGTGTTTGAGTGCTGCCTGTGAGTGTGGAGTTCAATGGACGCGAGTAAAGTTTGCCGAGGCCGCCGCTCGGTGCGTTTGTTTTGGTTCTGCTCAGCCTTCACCGTAAAGAGTGGCTTTACAGGAGATGACCTGAACATGGTCTCCTGTACATTCCACTAATTATAAAACACATTTACAACTAACATGACGTTAGGAACATTACGCCCCGTGTTCTGGAAGCGTTAGTCTCGTCTCTGTAGGTGTGTCGGGTCATTTAAACTGCTCTGAGCTCTCCGTTAGCATCACGCTGCTCTGCCGTTTATAGTCACAAGTTTTAAGATGTTCTTTAACACCGACGAACTTTAAATCTCACGAGGGTCCGGGTTCCTTATGGTGCGTTTGTCTTTTTAGTAGAGCGTTATCAAATGTTTTGTAACGTCTGTGAGGAGAACATGTTGATGCAATGTAAACAAACGCGTTCCAAAAGTTTGTTTGTGACGTCACGCCTCAGCTGTTGCGGCACGTATCAACGATATATTTCACCTTTGCTGGACGTCATTTACTTTTGAACCGATATTACATTTTAGTTTTGAATTAAACACCATAATCTGTATTGCATGGAGAGATATAATTCAGATAATGACACAAAAATTTGGTTTATGGGTTAAACTTCCCACAGACACATAGAAGCTGTTATACATTTGGTCATTTATTGGACGCTTTTATCCAAAGCGACTTACAAGGTGAGCACAGGGTTCATCACAACATCCCTGGAGCAATGAGGGTTAAGGGTCTTGCTCAAGGACCCACACTGGTAACTTCAGTGGACCTGGGATTTGAACCCCCAATCTTCAGATTGATAGCTTAACACCCTAACCACTGAGCTACCACTCCCTCATCACTGTTATAAATGCACAATGATTTTAAAAAGTCCTGTAGCTTTAGTCATGAGGTTGAGGTGAGAACTCTGTGAGGGTCAGTCAAGTGCTTCCACATTGATGCTGTACTGGACCTTGCTTTGTGCACTGGACTCTGTCAGGGAAGGCGAAGAAACTTTATCCAAACTTTTCTCATGAAGTGGACAGCATACAGTTTTCCTATACACCTTAAAGGTTTAGGGCTAAATCATTACGACTGAAATTAGTGATTGAGAGGTGTTTTCCAATACTTTTGTTCATTGTTTTTACATTTCAGATGTTTTATTGTGTTTATGATGGATGCTTTTTAATTTATTTCCCTCTTTTTTTAAGTTGGTTTAATTCAAAGTCCTGATAAACATGCATGGGCTACTTAAATGCCAAATAACTGGATGCACAGATGCAATGCTGGGAGTCATTCAGTGCAATCAGACCTTTTGGACTTTGCTTCTTAGTTAAATTTATCTTAAGAAACTTGCATGTGATGTAGCAGTGGAATAGCAGCTGCATAGACGGTTTTGACATGTTTAAGTATGAAACAAAATGTCCAAATCATTTATATAAGGCTTTTCAGCTTCATCTTTTTTTAAGACTGAAGAGACTCTGTCAATGTTTGTTACAGAAAAAAAAGTAAAGATGAAATAATGAATCTTTTTATACAAAATAATAAGTATAGGTTTTTCTTTCATGTTGACACTGATTCCTGTCTTTATTGGCATTTTACTTAGCTTTTAAAAACAGCACAATAAGCAACCATGACATGTCATGAGACGTTTGGTGTTAAATGCTTTAGATCGTCATTGTAAAGATCTCAAGTTCTGAGTTCATGGGGTAAACCACAAACAGGACAGCTGATATAAAAAAGTACCAGTACTTGCCTAAGAATTATGTTTAGCAGCAGGACAGGGTAGTTACTTGTACAGCCCCATCTACCATTTTAAAACCTTGGTTAAGTTGACTAAAACTTTTATAAGAACAAAAATACTGTAAACATTTCTTGGCTTTTAACTAAATCACAAAACTCGTGTTATGTTTGGGTGGAATGACCCAAAAAAAATATTCGGCCAGTTTTATGGTGTTATGTACTAGATCCTTCTCAGCCTGGCTTTGCTCTGTCTTGTGGTGATAATTTACTACAAAAGAATAAAATGAATAAAATAAAAGAATTTAGACAATGCATTGCGACCAGCTGTATAAGCAGGCTTACTGTTTTTGTTTTAGGGTGACGTGGTGCACTGGTTTGCCTGCACTCTCTATGCTGCCTGTCGAAGAGCCTCTGTTCCTACTATTGGAAGTGGCATGGTGGAGGGCAACTGTGTGTCCCTCACCAGGATCCTCCGCTCTTCTAAACTCAGGTACAATGTTTGCAAATGTATGAACACATTAGTGGTGTTTATGGTAGTATTTATTGTTTTTATTTAAGACTTTGTTGTACACAAATTGTGGATATTTTATTCAAATCAATTAATTGACAAAGGTGAAGTGTAAGTCACTTTGAGTGAATGACTAAATGTAAGTGATTTTTGCAGAGTTTACTTAAGGTGTATGTATATATATATATATATATATATATATATATATATATATATACACAACTCATATTTATATGAAAATAACAGCTGGAAATACAATAAACCCTTCATCTGTGAGGGGAAAAGGCTTTAAATAAAGGTATAAGCATTTATATCTTGTTTAATCTTAGTTGCTTCGTCTTTGAGAACATCACTCATCCATATGGAATCATCTGTTGATCACATGCTGCCAACTGCTTATTTTTTATTCCAGTCTCATCCAGTTTTTCAGCAAAATGAAGAAGTGGGCTGACATGTCCAACCTTTCGGAGGAGTTTCGGAGCCGTATTAGTCGACTCGAGAGGAATTTCGAAGTGTCGACTGTGATATTTCGCAAATTTGAGCCAATATTCCTGGACATGTTCCAAAATCCTCAAAGTGAACCTCCACGTCAGCCTAGAGGCAGAAAGTACAGGTGAGGTTCCACACAGACGTGTCCTGGCACTAACATCCCGTCTGGGTCTGTGAATGCAGCTGTGTTGTGTTTTATTACACAAGGCGGAAAGAGGTTTTTTAAGAACTTGGGCAAAAAATATTAAATTATAAACCAACATTAATGTAGGTTTAGTAATTAAAGCATAATATACATGAACTGTATTATTATTTATAATGCAGGTTTTATATTTAAATGAGTCTATTTACATACGTCTATACTTTTTCTATATTTGCTTGTAAAAACTGATTATATAAACAATTTCTGTTTTAACTGTTCATATTTCAGTTTTTCTTGTTATTTAACAATTGTTGTCTATTTTTGCCTTTTAGACGTCTTCCATGTCACATCAGTGAAGTTTTCAAGTTCTGCTGGACGCTCTTTGTTTATACCAAAGGTTTGTGTTACCGTTTTTTTTTACCTTTCTCTTCCAAATAATAAGTTCATTAACAGCCTAGCATTGAACCAATTAATGTGTTAAAGCAGAAAAAACAAGATCTCTGTAGAATCAGAATTGAGAAACACTGATTCATTGATTTTTTTTTTTTATTGTTGTACCATATGTTTTGTAATATTAGTGTTTAAAACCCTTACCATATAGTTTTGTTCTGGTAAAGTGTATTGTGTAATACTAATATACATTAAATGATTAAAAGTTTGAGAACACACATGCTTAACATTAAAAAATATATATATTTATTTAATGTCCTTGACTCGGTCGTTTCCATTTTTGTGGGATCAGAATAGGGAAGGCCCTTTCCTATTTCAGCATGTGCACAAAGCCAGAACACAAACACATAGACACAGTTAACATGGCTATGCAAACGTTGAAAGAACTTTGACTGGCCCACACACAGCCCTGACATCAGCCTTATTGATCACCATTGTGATGAACTAGAACAGACGTTTAAAAGCAATTCAGTTTATAAGGCACGTTTTTGCACTTTATTTAAACCCAACTGTTTTTGGTGCTGCAGGTAATTTCCGCATGATTGGAGATGATCTCGTCAACTCGTATCATCTGCTCCTTTGTTGTCTTGACTTGGTCTATGGTAACGCACTGCTTTGTGCCAACAAGAAAGATCTTGTTAACCCTCATTTTAAAGGTAAGCCCCCTGGTTTACAGCTACACTTAATGTTATGATAATAAAACTGTTATCTTTTACTTGTTTAACCTACGTCCCAAATAATACATATCCACACTATTATATTATGGTTTCTTTTGACCAGATTTGTCCTTGTCCTGTTTGAAGCAGGTATATTCTTGTTTAATAGTTCTTTTCTGTTATAGATTTTTTTTTTCTTTGTGTTGTGTGTGTGTGTGCACGTTGCAGTACAGTAATTCACATTGAGGTTTCAGGTGATGGATGTCCTGCACTGCTCTAACTTTTCCTTCCACCTCACAGTGGTGCAGTGGGGGGGGAGGGGTCCATGTTCACAACCTGGGAATATTTTCTAATGTATGTGCACATTTATGTACTGTATGTACATGCAGGGAGAACGGGAGTCTAACTAGGGAAGTCTAAACAAGGAGCAGAATAAAAACTCATGTTTTACCTCCAGGTTTGCCAAGAGATCATGGCAGCATGGCCGAGCCTCAGTGTGTGCTGGAGAAACTTTGTGAACTGCACGACGGTCTGGTTGTTGAAGCAAAGGGAATAAAGGAGCACTACTTCAGACCCTACATCAAACGGCTTTTTGAGAAAAGAGTGAGGGGTGTTTGTGCATAAACACATTTCCATGCTGTCTTGACTTGTTTATTAAGTGTGTTTTCATAAATGTTTTTTAGATTCTGAAAGGAGATGATGAATTTCTCATTGAGTTGCTGGACACGTCCAACTTTCAAGAGAATAAGTAAGAGTTGTTCGTTAACTTTTTCTTATTTTCGTTTCACTTTTCGGTCCTCGCTTTTAATGTAAGAAATCTGTGTTTTTGTTACGCAGTAAAGCCATAAATCGAGAATATGAAGAATATGTGTTGACTGTTGGTGATTTTGATGAGCGGGTGTTTTTGGATGCTGACGCCGATGAGGAGATCGGGACCCCACGCAAGATCGTCACCGAACCTCCATCAGGCCAACTGTCTGTCCGCATGCAGGTGGAGAGTAACCTGCAGCAGTATTTTGAGAAGGTAGCACAATCAATGGAGTTACTGATGTTTTTTTTCAAATACAGAAGTCCGTGATTCTTATTAAGGTTTAAAATAGTACGTTTTCAAGATTTATTTTAAATGGGGTCTATATCACACACGGAGGGAATGTTTTGGTTGTACCTGAAGTCTTAATTTAAGCTGTAATCACTTTACAAGGATTGACTGATACCCAAAGTTTATTTAGTGCAAATTAAATTTTCATGTTTGCAGACACGTTCGCTGGCTCCTTCCACTCCACTGACGGGACGGAGATACTTAAAGGAGAAGGAGGTGCTGATCACACCAGTCTCCTCAGCCACACAAAGTGTAAGCCGACTCCAGAGCATGGTCTCAGGTCTTCGAAATGCTCCCAGTGATGCCCTGCTCCAGATCTTCAAGTAAGGCATTTCATTACAGAAGTGTGATTGATTAGATTACTATTTAATACCTGTTTATGGATTTTATAAAATAATCCTACTTAATTAATAATTCCTATACTATTCTACATATTCCATTATTCTGTAATGGTTGTCTTTTTTTAATTTGAGATTTATTTTATCATTTTAGGTCTTGTGCTCGTAACCCCACTGAACCTATTTTAAATCGTGTAAAGACACTGGGAGAGTGTTTTAAACAAGCGTACACCAAGCAATCGGACGACCTTCCGGCGGCTCACTTGGGTTAGAAAACTATTCTTTTGAACCAGGAAAGATTTTAGAAAAGCATTTAGAAAACAATTTTAAGACGAGTATTTCTAAATAATAAAACTTTAGTCGGTTATATTTCAGCCATTCAGCAAGTATTATCTGGTACACATAATGACTGAACTGTTATTAATCCTGTCAGTTAATCCTTTTTGATTTTTGACTGTAGATTTTGCAGACAATCGTCTGAAGCTTGCTGAGATCCTCTACTTTAAGGTTCTGGAGAATGTCATGTCTCAGGAGATGAGGAGACTCCAGGGTAAAGACATGACCGTAAGTTAAAGTTAATCCAGAGGAGGTCTGAGCATGTTGAACATCTGGATTAAAACGTTCCTCTAAATGCTGAAAAATGTAAACATTTCCTCAGGCTTTGTTAGAGCAAGATGTGTTCCACACCTCTCTACTCGCCTGCAGCCTGGAGATCGTGCTGTTTGCTTACAGTTCTCAACGAACCTTCCCTTGGATTTTAGAGACCTTCCAGCTCAGACCGTTCTACTTCTACAAGGTCAGATGTCCAAATTGAACTTGTGTTTTTAATTCTACAATGAACAGGTTCTGTTGCTGCTGTATTACTCTTAATCTTACATTTTCCAGGTGATCGAGGTGTTCATCCGCTCTGAGGAGGGACTCTCCAGAGACATGGTGAAGCATCTGAACACTATAGAGGAGCAGGTTCTGGAGAGTAAGGCGTGGACCGAAAACTCTGTGCTGTGGGAGACACTACAGAATGCTAACCACAAAGTTCCTACTGTGGAGGAGGTATGGATATGGGTGTGAGGTTTGGAGGGGGATCACAAAACAAGTTCCCAGTTGGTGTGCTCAAACATGTACAGCAAATTTTTGTTTACCCCAATTTTACACATGATCCAAGATTGTTATAATTCAGTATTAATAATTACAAATCTGTAAAAGTATCCTGTTCTGTCTAAGAGAACTGCTTATTATCCAACATCACTCATAATAAATATTTGGTGTCGTATTTAGCTTTTGTAAAGTCTTTTGTATGTACATGTACTTTTGGTTATTTAGCAAACGCTGTCCAACTTACAAATGAGAACATCACAAGTCATTAGTTGGGAAGAACCCAGCTACAGAATTTTCAGACCTGATCATTATCCTATACTGCTCTATTAAAAAAATCATTGTTGCCTTTTCATATATGCAGTTAAAACATTTAAACACCTCATGTCTCTCTGCTTTTTATTTTTAGGTCAATTTTTCTAGTAGTCTTGACTCTGGAAGTAACTGCAATAGTGCGGCTCCTTCCCACCTCCCACTGGTGGCGCTGTCTCCCATCATGCACCCTCGTCTTCGCGAAGTCCGCACCGGTCTAGGATCCAGTGCTCGTAAAGGTAAGGTGCAGGTTGGGTAGTGGAACTTTTGGCACCACCCTGACCCCCGAGGACATTGTAATGTCTTTAATGTGAACCATATCCAAAAAATGTCGCTGTAGTGATGTGTATGTTGTTACTTTGCCTTGCAAAACAAGTGATCTGATTGTGGTTGGGGCCAACACCTATTGGAATACAAAACTGTCCTAACTTTTGGAGATTTACAAGAGCATCTGGTGTAGAACTCGTTGTCCTGTGATAGAAACAACCAAAAAAAAGATGTCTGAAATAAAACTGCACAGTTATTTTAAATGAGGGCGAAAGTCTTTGTGGTGACTAAAACAAGTTTCCCTTCCCCCCAGATGTTCCTCCGTCCCCCATCTCTGTTCATGACCGTTTCAGCTCACCTGCTGCGGGTAGCGCCAAAAGACGATTGTTTGGCGATGAACCTCCGTCTCCAGTCAAAAGAATCTCTGTTACCCCCATAAAAATAACCAGCACAGAAAATACTGTCCTCTCCATGTCTACAAGTAACGGGCAGCACCTCAGCATTCCACTGCCAGGTACGAATATTTTAGCTTTTTAATGACAACAGCTTTAACATAAAGTTGCTAACATCATCAGGAGCTCAGATGGTACGATATTCATTCATTCTTTGCAGTGATTAAGAACGAAATGGGGGGCATCACAGTGATTCAGCTCCAGACCGAGTTGAATCCTTTAACAGCCCAGGTGCTGCTTGCTTCTCCGAACAGAGCTCCTGAAGCCCACCATGGCAACATGCTGTCCACTAGTAAACCTCGACGCACGGGTTCTCTCGCACTCTTCTTTCGCAAGGTGAGGAGTGTGTTTGTGGTTTGTATGCATCCTGAAATGGGAGGAGAGGGTCACAGATCTGTTTGTCTGTTCAACATTCATTCATTCATTCATTATCTCCCGCTTTATCCTCTATTAGGGTTGCGGTGGGGTTCCCCATGACCACCCAGGGGAGAACGTCTCGGGCGCTGGGCAGATAGACCCAGGACAGGGCGCCAATCCATCGCTGGGCACACACTCACTCACACAGACACACTCTATATGGGGCAATTTGGAGAATTCAATTGACTTGATCCATGTTTTTGGACTGTGGGAGGAAACCGGAGAACCCGGAGGAAACCCACGCAGACACGGGGAGAACATGGAAACTCCACCCAGATGGGGATTCGAACCGGGAATCCCTAGCCCTGAGAGGCGAACGTGCTGACCACTAAGCCACCGTGCCGCCCTGTTCAACATGTTGTCTGAAGGTCACGGGGTTGTTCTGCTACTCTTTATTTTAATGGTTTAATCAGTTTTACATAAATCTCATAAATTCAAGGATGCTGCAGGCCCCGCCTCTTAACCAACGTCTTGCCCCTCATCAACTGTAGGTCAATCCTCTCTTTTTATATTTTTGCAGGTGTATCATTTAGCAAGTGTGCGCTTGAGAGACCTGTGTCTCAAGCTGGACATCTCTCCGGAGTTGCGGGGTAAAATCTGGACGTGTTTCGAGCACTCATTGGTCCATTGCACAGACATGATGAAGGACCGACACCTGGACCAGCTGTTGCTGTGTGCTGTCTACATCATATCCAAGGCAAGGCATCAAATGCAATGTGAAGATGGGGTTTCATGAACAAACATATAGTTATATTCTTTCTCTTTTCACTTTTTGTTTTTTTTATAGATCGCAAAGGAGGAACGCACGTTCCAGGATATAATGAAGTGCTATCGGAGTCAGCCTCAAGCCGGCAGCCATGTACGCAGAACAGCTAGAACTGAAAAATGCTGCGCTTTCATAATAAAGCCTGTAACTCTGGATCTGTAACTGTTATTTGTAGGTGTACCGCAGTGTTCTGCTGAGGAAGGTCAGAGATCAGCAGGCAGACGAGAACATGGAGGTGGATCCACCAATAGATCAGTGTAGGAATCTCTGCGATTCAGCGGTTAAACGTTTTAATCCTGTGTTCTAAAAGTGAATCTAATGTTATTATTATTTTTTTTTTCATGTCATTTAGCCAATGACCGGACAGAACCTGAAAGCAGAGCCAGGGTGAACGGTGACGGAGTGGCGGACAGGGGTGACCTCATCCAATTCTACAACTCCGTCTACATCCTGCGGATGAAGTCCTTTGCAGTTAAATATGCTCTGCCAGCTTTAGATAATCGGGTACGAAATATTAATCTTCACCTAACTTTAGTTTGCTCACACACTTAAGTCTGTCATATGCTGAGAGGTCATTCTTCATCACGATGTGGTTGTGTGAAAAGCAGTTTGATCGTGTGCAGGATCACATAATTATAATTTTCGTTTAATTCTGTTAAGCGACCCTCTCGCTCTCATTCTTACAGATGGAGGCTCCCCCATTATCTCCGTTTCCCTCTGTGCGAGCTCAGCCGCTTTCTCCCCGAAGAATTTCCCAGAAACATTCCATCTACCTTTCTCCTCATAAAAATGGTTCCTGCGTTTCGCTCAACTCTGCCTACACATACAAGTTTACCGGCAGCCCGTCTAAGGTGAGGAGTCTCTCACGTTATTTTGTACCATATACAGAACCACGAGGGAGGCACGGTGACTTAGTGGTTTAGTACGTTCGCCTCTCATCACTAGGGATTCCCGGTTCGAATCCCCATCTGGGTGGAGTTTCCATGTTCTCCCCGTGTCCGCGTGGGTTTCCTCCGGGTTCTCCGGTTTCCTCCCACAGTCCAAAAACATGGATCAAGTCAATTGAGTTCTCCAAATTGCCCCATATAGTGTGTTTGTGTGGGTGAGTGTGTGCCCAGCGATAGATTGGCACCCTGTCCTGGGTGTATCTGCTCAGCGCCCAAGCCGTTCTCCCCTGGATGGGCATGGGGAACCCCACCGATGGGGATTCGAACCGGGAATCCCTAGTGCTGAGAGGAGAACGTGCTAATCACTAAGCCACCGTGCCACCCATGCATCAATAATTATGTTTAAAATTAATGTATTTTAACTGGTGCCCAGCGATGGATTGGCGCCCTGTCCTGGGTCTATCTGCCCGGCGCCCGAGACGTTCTCCCCTGGATGGGCATGGGGAACCCCACCGCGACCCTAATAGAGGATAAAGCGGAAGATAATGAATGAATTATTGATGCATGGGCGGCACGGTGGTTTAGTGGTTAGCACGTTCTCCTCTCAGCACTAGGGATTCCCGGTTCGAATCCCCATCTGGGTGGAGTTTCCACGTTCTCCCTGTGTCCGCGTGGGTTTCCTCCGGGTTCTCCGGTTTCCTCCCACAGTCCAAAAACATGGATCAAGTCGATTGAGTTCTCCAAAATTGCCCCATATAGAGTGTGTCTGTGTGAGTGTGTGCCCAGCGATGGATTGGCGCCCTGTCCTGGGTGTATCTGCCCGGTGGCTGAGACGTTCTCCCCTGGATGGGCATGGGGAACCCCACCGCGACCCTAATAGAGGATAAAGCGGGAGATAATGAATGAATGAATTATTGATGCATGGGCGGCACGGCGGCTTAGTGGTTTAGCACGTTCGCCTCTCAGCACTAGGGATTCCCGGTTCGAATCCCCATCTGGGTGGAGTTTCCATGTTCTCCCCATGTCCGCGTGGGTTTCCTCCGGGTTCTCCGGTTTCCTCCCACAATCCAAAAACATGGATCAAGTCGATTGAGTTCTCCAAATTGCCCCCTATAGAGTGTGTGTGTGTGAGTGAGTGAGTGTGTGCCCAGCAATAAATTGGCGCCCTGTTCTGGGTGTGTCTGCCCAGCGCCCGAGACATTCTCCCCTGGATGGGCATGGGGAACCCCACCGCAACCCTAATAGAGGATAAAAGTGGAAGATAATGAATGAATACTGAACCACTTATATAGATGGACATACAGATTTACAGTATGTGCTGTAGTACATTTACATTTACCTTTAGTCATTTAGCAGACGCTTTTATCCAAAGCGACTTACAAATGAGAACACCACAAGTCAGAAGCCATGGAGAAAACCAACTATACTGTAAGTTCATCAAACCTGATTGTTATTCGAAGCTGCGCCCCCCCCCCCCCCGTTTTTTTTTTTTTTTTTTTTTTTTTTTTTTTAACAGGTATTTGGTAAAGAGATGCGTCTTAAGTAGTTTCTTAAAACTGTTTAGAGATTCTGCCTTACGGACAGAGTTGGGAAGATCATTCCACCATTTTGCAGTGGTGAACGCCACAGAATGAGAATTAGCTCCTCGGTGAGGTGGAATCGCCAGGTGACAATCATCACTGGAGCGAAGTGAACGAGTCGGAGTGTATTTTGAAAAGATAGAGTGAAGGTAAGAGGGGGAAGATCCAGAAATGGTTCTGTATGCCAGAGTCAGCGACTTGTACTGAATGCGAGCAGCTACAGGAAGCCAATGGAGGGAAGTGAGTAATGGAGTGACATGAGTTCTCTTGGGCTGGTTAAACACGAGTCGGGCTGCAGAGTTTTGAATTAATTGAAGAGGTCTGATGGTGGAATTTGGGATACCGGCAAGAAGTGCATTACAATAATCAAGCCGGGAGTGTAGTCCACAATCTGATGGACTATTCTGGAATTGTAGAACTACGAAGTCCATCTTTATGGCTCTCCTCCTGCACAGAAAGGCTGATCTTGTGGCTTTGGTTTGTTTGGACGCTTTCATATACATAATGCGCCCCCAGCGATGGATTGGCGCCCTGTTCTGGGTGTATCTGCCCAGCGCCCGAGACGTTCTCCCCTGGATGGGCATGGGGAACCCCCCACCGCGACCCTAATAGAGGATAAAGCGGGAGATAATGAATGAATGAATGAAATACATAATGCATGATCCACTTCTGTTTCTCAGGAGCTCAGCGACATCAACCGGATGATCCGCCAAGGTGGAGTGAGCAAAAAGAGGGCCTTCACCATGGACGGAGATGAGACGGACTCTCCCACCAAACGCATGAGTCAGGAAAGTGAGGACGTCCTGCTGAAACGTCTGCAGGACGTGGTGAGCGAGCGAGCCAGTCACTGAGCGAGCAAACAGAACTGTACTATCAGATCCAGGTTCAGTTCCCGGTGCTCACACCGATTACAGTCAAACCAAAGCATCACGGCCGGATATTAAAGAGTTAATGGCATTCTATGGATTTAAAGGCTCTCAGTGATTTGGTCATGATCTCAAAGACATCATGTTTAAGTAGCATTTCTGTTCGAACTCTTTCCCACCGAAACTGAATCCGACATTTTATCTAATGATGTCCCTGCAGAAGAGAATTATGATTTTTGTCCTGTGCTGCAGACGTGTGCTGCACTTTTGAATTGTGTAGTATCTACACGTCAGGTTGGGTGCAAGTATTTTAATCTGTTTTATTTTGTTTAATCTGAAGATGAACTTTTTAAAGAGACATTGTACCTTCTTAAAGTTTTATTCTGCTTATTCGTTACATGTGGATTGAAAATAATCTGTTTATTTTTTAAAAAACGAATTTCTGATTTTAAAGTTGAGATGAAACGTATAGAAACTGCACAGAAGGCAAACCTTTATTTTTAATTAGACTTGTGTGTTTGAATCTTCTGGAGTTCTGTGCGTAATCCCGGGTCTCTGTACATACTCGCACCAGTGCCTTTCTATGTACATAATAAACTATTTCCTAACGCTGTTCGGGTTCAAGGTGTAGTATTCGGTTGCTTTTCAGTTTAAATGACATGCTTAAGATTTGTAAATGAGCATCTTCTTTACGTTACATTTGGTCATTCAGCAGACACTTTTATCCAAAGCGACTTACAAGGTGAGCACAGGGTTCATCACAACATCCCTGGAGCAATGAGGGTTAAGGGTCTCGCTCAAGGACCCACATTGGTAACTTCAGTGGACCTGGGATTTGAACCCCCAACCTTCAGATTGATAACCCAACACCCTGACCACTGAGCAACCACGCATCTCACATTCAGTTTCTTAAACACTGAACACACACACACACAACCTCTTAGAATTTCAATGTAGGCAGAAATAATTCCTCCAGCACGTTTTTACTAACCTCTGCAGTGACCTTGATTTTAGGAAAGATGGTACAGCAGTTAAAACATTCATTCATTATCTCCCGCTTTCTCCTCTATTAGGGTCGCGGTGAGGTTCCCCATGTCCATCCAGGGGAGAACGTTTCGGGCGCTGGGCAGATAGACCCAGGACAGGGCGCCAATCTATCGCTGGGCACCAGTTAAAATATATTAATTTTAAATTATTATTGATGCATGAGCAGCACTGTGGCTTAGTGTTTAGCACGTTCGCCTTCCCGGTTCGAATCCCCATCTGGGTGGAGTTTCCATGTTCTCCACGTGTCTGCGTGGGTTTCCTCTGGGTTCTCTGGTTTCCTCCCACAGTCCAAAAACATGGATCAAGTCAATTGAGTTCTCAAAAAAAAACCTAGTAGAGGATAAAGCGGGAGGTAATGAATGAATTATTGATGCATGGGTGGTTTAATGGTCCGTGTGTGTTTCCTCCGGGTTCTCTGGTTTCCTCCCACAGTCCAAAAACATGGAACAAGTCATTTGAGTTCTCCAAAATTGCCACATATAGTGTATGCGTGCGTGTGTGCCCAGTGATAGATTGGTGCCCTGTCCTGGGTCTATCTGCCCAGCGCCCGAGACGTTCTCCCCTGGATGGGCATGGGGAACCCCACCGCGACCCTAACAGAGGATAAAGCAGGAGATAATGAATGAATGATTGATGCAAGCTGCAAATTGTATGTGCTAGGCTGTACAGTATGGTGTAGCTTTCACCTTCAGTGTCCCGTGTCATACGCAGTCTTCATCTCTCTGCTTTAGTGATTCCTGCTGCTTGTTCTAACATGGCGGACTTTCTGTCAGCGAGTTCGGTGATCATTGTTAGTGGCAGATCATATTAAATGCTTGATTGCTTTTCTGATAAAAGCATTTTAATAGTGATCAGAATCACTAACCTGAATCACGAGGGAGAAACGGCTCCTGAAGGTGTTGTCTTGTTTAATATCTGTACATTAGTGTCCTACACTGTTGTTGCTGCCCGGCCGCTCAAGGAGGATGAGTCCCCCACTGAGTCTTGGTCCTCCCAAGATTTCTTCCTTAAATAACAACATAAAAGGGAGTTTTTTTCTTGCCACTGTCGCTTCAGCTCGCTCTTTGGGGGTCTAAAGGCTTTTCATTCTGTAAAGCTGCTTTGTGACAATGTACTGTTGTAAAAAGCGCTATAGAAATAAATAACTTGAACTTGAACGTGAAGGGAAACCTGTCCGGTCCGTGTATGATATCTGCCAGCTGCTTTTTCAAATCCAAGAACAACTCGATTTAATTGAATGTTGGCGACGGCGCACATCTAACACACAAGCAACTTCTTAATTTTGATGAACGCCGCCCCGCTGCTCAGCACATTAACACATCTGTCACACACCAAAGCCGTTCCTCCTGCGTTTCCATCACGACACACTTTTCACTCGTGGTCCACAAAATAACAGCCGAGAAACGGAGGTGAAGGAAGTGTTTCATTTTAACGGAATGGAGATCATATGGCACCTGCAGCATTCGTCCTCTTTAGCAAACAGTTCACCTCAACGGAGAGTCGGGGAAATATCAAATCGGAGAAATGATCACAGAAGCTATCACTGTTCGTGTAGAGGCCAGAATCTACTCACCAACAGACACTTAAACAGATTCCCATTTCAAAACACTGATAATTACAATGACATACTGTCCAGCATGAACACACAACACTTACATTTAAAATGCTAAATAAGGCAAATGTTTGTTACATGATAAAGAATATAAAAAAAAAGGAAAAAAAAAACAAAACACATTTATATTTGGTGACTGGAAGAGCAGAAGGCAAATAAATTACAACAGAGTCGTAGACAAACTTCGAGAAGCAAGAAAAGCAATGTGTGCAAAATGTGTCCACAGAAAAAAAGAGACAGGACAAACAATACAGTTTCAAAACAGAACAGAACCTTTAAGACCCTGTTGTGAGAATCTGAGAGGAATAAGGCTAATCAATCACCTAGTGTACAACATGGGTAATAGCAAAAATCCTTAATTTTGTAGGTTCTCCATATATGCAAACATCAGGGGTCGACCGATGACTGGAAATCTTTGTGTATGTATGAAGGTGGGTGTTAAGACAGATTAGTTAAGAGACCTGAATAATTAATGTAGACCGATCAGGTGGAGCCTAACTTCTACGCTCAGACTTTATACACAACATGGAAACGATTGTGCTCACCGCTGCCATGCACTCCACACTTTATATAAGCAGCTAAAATTATGTCATGAAATAAAAGTCAGGAGTTTTTGAATATATCAGTCTGTTTTTAAATCATTATGACAGGAGCTAATCTCACACCATTTAAACAAAGGTAAAGGGACACCTCTGCAAGTACTATTCGGTTCCTCAACGCAGGTACACAAACAAGCACCTAACCGTCCATTTTGGACACCATCACGGCCGTCACTCAGTGTCCAAAGTAAAAGTCAGGACTGAGTTTGATGTTAAAGAACTTAACGGATGAACGAGTATTTATGTAGAAAGCCACCTTTAGACGTGTGGAAGCTGTTATACCTAAAACAGAGCATCTACTTTAACTTCAGCATGCTGTCCTGTTGCAGTTATGCAGGTGTCCCGATAATTATGTCCATTTTGTGACTGCTTCACATACTTCCAAATATGTATGCATTATAAGTTATATTAACATCATTACGATAAATGCAAAAAGACTTAAAGTGAGTCAACTGTAGTAAAATAAAATACTGCTCTGCATGTTCATTCTGACTTCAAAACAAAAAAAAAAGACTGATAAACAGAGTGTTCACCAAAGACTTCAGCTTTTCTGTAATACTGAATATCTCAGCATTAAAAACAATACAGAGGAGGCTGTACAGCTGTTTAGCAGTGATGAAGACTGTAGGCATCTCTGACTGCAGAGTAATGCTGCTCACTGGATCCAGAATGAGATTCAACTCGATAGAAATGGGAACTGGATCGCCATGGCGATGCACAGCACAGACAACGATGGCAATGGAAAGAGGCCACAGGTACGAATGGCATGTATGTTTATTGTAAGGGATCGTCCTGTATCAGAAAATAAAACACTGCTTAAGGAATTGCATTAATGTCAGTAAATGGTGTGGGAGCTTACTTTGGGATTTGCAAGTCAACACTATGCAGATTAACAAAATTAAACCAAACCGTTACCGAACAACTACAACCAGAGGGATGTTCTCGACACCCTGACGGAGGCTCACGCCACCGAGTCTGTCAGAAAGTCACGCCTTCAAAATGTGAGGATCAAAATACAGCGGTAACATAAGTTTACAGTAAATATAAAAAGCTTTACACATCGATCTGACTGAACTTGTGCTTATTCACAGAAGGACTTCAACAATCGACCTTCAAACTGTTCAGGGTTTTATCACTGAGACACAAAAGTGCGCAAAGTAATTTACACCCTGGTGTTGAACTAATTACTAATAAGGCCTTAGTGTTTCAAATTGATTGGAGTATGTGTGTGTGTGTGTATATATATATATATATATATATATATATATATATATATATATATATATATATATATAAAAAATCAGACTGATGATTTCAACACTAACTTGTTATCCCACCCATTTTCAGTCTCGCCACATAAGACAGATGTAACAGATGGGCAGGGTATTAATACTTGAAGATGGATGACAACATTAAACCACCTTCTGAAGTGCTTCAAGTGTTTAGGTTCGAATGTATTCTACTCGTCAAGTTGAGACGCACAAACATCTGGCGGCTTGCTAACTAATCACCAGTGTTTGTGCTGAGAAATCTGTCGGTCGACCCCTGAACACATACTGGCATAAAAAAAAAAAATTAAAAAGAAAGAACAGATTGTGCGTGTAAACAAAAGTAACAGCAATAAACAACTAAAGAAATGTATGAGTGTTGAAAGCAACTTCACAGAATCTACTCTACTCAGATGCACCAAGATAAGAGTTTTGAAATGAGGCGTTCTACCTGTCGAAAGACGTTCTCATCACCCCTCGTCTTATATACACACACGAGCTAAAACAGGACTTCTCCCACTTAATGGACTAATAGTGTTGATATAGATCAGATCAGATCCTTCCTCGCAGCGTTCTGCCTCCCGTTCAAAGCAAAGAACTCTGTGGTAAAAACAAGGATCAGTTCAAAGTGACACTGTGGGATAATTCTATATTCGGAACATGATTACGAGTCGATCGTTGGATTGTTCTTTGCTAATTTGTGAGGAATTGAGCTTTTTAAAGTACGATTGCACCCGAGATGTTGCATGTACATCACGTATAACAATGTGCAGACATCGAATCTATGCTTCTACTCTCCAATAAAACTTTCTAGCAGCAAGCAACTTGAGACGGAGCGTGTGGTCCATCCAAAAAGTAACAGCAGCATTTCTGCCAATAAACTCAACCCAAGGGATTTGGGCTTTTAATAAAAATGTGACCATAAACATTTCTGCGCTCAACCCAATCATCTGAGTGGTCCATCCAGGCGCTTGTACTAACTGAACCCTGTAAACACCATACCATAAAGACAAGGCTGTGAGAGTGTTCCTCACCCTCCACCACCAACACCACCACTCCCACCCACAAGACATTTCTGTGTGTAGTGCATCTAGTCGGGAAGTATAACAAAGAAAGGGACAGGCATAATGAATAGTGTGTCACTTCTAACTTCTCGTCTCACTATACCGGGACAGGTCATGTGACCTCAGGACCTGTTTTTATAATGTTGCTAACTGGGAAGCGTTTTAGGGACCTTTGTGGTTCGTAGAGATGGAAGTGTGTGCATGCTTTTACCATCTTGTATGTTCTTGGAGGATGTTTTGTCAGATTGACCGGTTCTGATTTCTGATTACGCAGCAGATCTATAAACATTAATAAGTGGCTAATCAGAGTTCTCTTCACAAACATTTACCAACACAACACACAAAAGAACTGTTGCTCAGCTCGAAAGAAAAGAGTCTACAGCACGTCCTGTGGTACGTCCACAACTGGCATGCTGGGCTCTGATAGTTTCTCTACACCGTCCACCCTGTCCTCAGGGGTTTTGTCCGTGCTGACTAATGATCGAGGACTACTGGGCTCATGACCTTCAACCACAGGGATGTCCAGAACTGGGACAGTTTCATCCAGCCTGTCATCTTCCTTCTTGCTTGCTGGTGTCTCTTTACTGTTTAATCCCTTGGTCTCTTCATCCACCACCTCAGAGGAGCCCTTGCCTCTGTTCATCCCTACCTCATCCCTGGCCTTCTTCCTCCTCCGCTTTGGGCTGCCAGTGCTATCTGTGGCTGGCATTGCTGGAAGTGCCATGATGCTGCCATGCGGCAGGAACATGTGAGGATATAACAATCCGTGAGGCATTCCCGGGATCAAGAAGGGGTTAAAGGTCAAATGGCTGCCAGTGCTTGTAATGCAAGGGGGGCTGCTAGTAACCGTAGGGTTGATTGCAACAGCTGGCAAGTTCTCTTCATTCTCTCCTTGGGTTCTCCCGTCAGGGTTTTGTCTCTCGGCACTTGACTCGGCACCGTCTCGCTCTTTGAGAGCTGATGTGCTGGAGCTGTCTGCTGGGCTCGAGGTTAAGGCCACTGGGGCAGGGCATGTAGAAGTCACGCTTGCCGTACTGGAGGAGCTGGTAACCGTGGATGTGCCGGAGGCCGTTGTGGATGGCGACTGGCTTATCACGCCGCCTAGTTGAGTGCTATAGATGGGTGGCTGCATGCTATGGAGCATCATGGGAAGAATCCCCAGGCCATTCTTGCCGTCCTCTCCAGACTGGGTGGTAAAACCTGGAGGAAACCCCATCAGACCGCTTATGGGAATCCCATGAACGTTGCGAAGGTTCGGTAAGCCGACCAAATCCATTCTCCCAATAAGCCCACCATTCATAAACAGGGGTTCGATGCCAGCGGGCAACTCGGGAGCTTTAGGCATCTCCGTCCGAGGTCTCCTTCCTCTCCGACGTGCGCTGGGATCCCGATTCACCGGCTCGGTAAGAATCCGTGTAAACTTTCCCTCTGGGAGGAAACCCTGAAATATATTTGAAAGAAGAGATTAAAGATCAAGCTCATGAGAAACGGATAAAGAAAACATGCCATGAAGAACGATGATCAGCAGGAGAGTTCAGACTCACTGAATGCTTCACCACATCTGCCCAATCAGGAGCCACAAAGTATTCTGAGTTCACATCCAACCACTGAGACAGTTCTTTAATCGCTGGAGCCATAGCACCACCCAACTGAGAAAACAAAGACAAGTTACGCTTTCAAGGATTCACCTCATCTGGATTCAGGTCACTATCTCACTGCTGGAAGTCCTACCCTGCGTCCTGTGCCCTTGTGCACTACTGGAACTCTTTCCTCTCCTGTCAGAGCGTTCACATCCAGTTTGGTTGGGTCTTTACAGCGATGCCGTCTCTGCTTTGGTCGGTCTGCAAAACTGTGCAATATGCCTGCAGTCTGTGATTGACAGAGGAATTAGAGTGATTGACAGGGAGGAATAGGGTGTGTGTGTGTGTGTGTGTATATGGATATGTACCTGCGTACCTCTATATCTGCACACACACACATTATATATATATATATATATATATATATATATATATATATATATATATATATATATATATATATATATATATATATATATTCATTCATTATCTTCCGCTTTATCCTATATTAGGCTCGTGGGGGGGGGGTTCCCCATGCCCATCCAGGGGAGAATGTTTCGGGCGCTGGGCAGACACACCCAGGACAGGGCGCCAATCCATCACTGGGCACACACTCACTCACACAGACACTCACTCAAACACACTCATATGGGGCAATTTGGAGAACTCAATTGACTTGATCCATGTTTTTGGACTGTGGGAGGAAACCGGAGGACCCGGAGGAAACCCATGCGGACACGGGGAGAACGTGGAAACTCCACCCAGATGGGGATTCGAACCGGGAATCCCTAGCGCTGAGAGGCGAAGGTGCTAACCACTAAGCCACAGTGCCACCCATATATATATATATATATATATATATATGTGTGTGTGTGTGTATACATAGACATCACATACATAGATGCTTGCACACACACACACACAGTGATCACTCCAATTGAATCAAACTCTGAGTATCGACTTAAAGCAAGCTGTTCAAATGTGGGTTTGACTGACCGTTGGGAAATTGGGAAGTTTCATCCTGTAGCCGGGGTTCTGTATGAGCCATTCTGTCAGGTTCTTACTCGCTGCCTCTCTGTCCACACTCGCAGTCAGAACCTCTGGTGGAATTGGGGCAGAGGCTGGAGTGCTGGGGCAATCCGGTTGAGAGGAAGTGGAGGACACAATGGGGTTGCTAATGTTCTCCTGCTGCCCCTTAAAACAAACAACATTTAAGATGATACTCTTAGAACCCATCCAAAATTTGACTGGATATTTCCATAAATCCATTTCACCCCCCCCCCCCCTACCTTTTGATTAGATAAGGACACATCCCTGTCCTTCATAAACCCAAGTTCAGAGGCCTCGATGTTTCTCCTTCGTCCTCTCCTCCTTCTGACTGAATCATCACGCCGAAGGCTGCCGTTTACAATCTGCCCTGTAACCGGGTGGATCAGACCTGCTTGCAGGATGCCAGCCATATCGATCCCCATAGCATTCTGGATGGCGCTCAGACTCGCCATTTTATGGACGGCATGCGTCACGTGGTTCATAGACCCCGCCTCCCCAGCAAACGCAAGGTCCGGTGGTTTGGACAGATCCATGGCAGATTCTTGCCAGCCGTTAATAAGAAGGGAATCTCCGCGATGGGGGAGGCCGAGCGGGACTTTTTCTCCAGCATGGCCTGATTTGGGATGAACCTCTATTTCAAATTCGAACCTGGGACGCTTGAGCTCGGAAAGGAATGTAGGGGTGACCAATCGCTCCTGGAATGAGAACACAGAGAAATTAAAGATTTGGAACAACATTGAGCCATACAACTGTGTGCTTTGCCTCTGATACATCTCTCCAGTTACCTTGTGTATACGAGACAGAGAGTGTGGGATGCTGAAGTTGATGTTCTGAGGTAGTGGTATCCTAGTAGTTGGGAACGACGCTCGAGGCTGAGCACTGTTCGACATGCAGGAGCCGCTTAAAGAGTTGGAGGACTCGTATTGCTGATTGGAGGAAGGCCACTTTCCCTTTAGGATGGCATGGCAAATATTATCAATCCGGTTGATGATCACTCGGTCCTGTCAGAAATGACATGTTAAAGACATCCAGGGACAAAACGTCTTTTCGTAAAGGACAATCAGAATGCACAAACCTTGGGCCATTCAGAGAACGAGTAGTGAGCTTTCTCCTGTAACAGCTGAGCAATAGTTGGTTCCCTGGGATCATTAATGCTGTCACATAAGGGTGGAGGAAACTGTGGTGCCTCGTCTCCTAAAAGATCTGAAAGTATATACAATAAAAAGTAAAGAAATCTCAGCTCATCTCATTATCCTCCACTTAATCCTCCACTAGGGTCACACAAGGGGGTTCCACATGTCCATCTAGGAGCTATAGACTCTGGCCCAATGATGGTGCCCTGTCCTTTGTTAGGTTTAAACTCACTCACACAGACACACAATATATGGGGCAATTTAGATCAGCCAATTCATCTTGAATCCAGGTTTTTGGACTGTGGAAGAAAACAGAGAAACGGCTTGGTGGTAAGTAACCAAGTCTTTGACAGTGTAATTAAACCATCAGCATGTTGGAACGTGAGAGGTTACCGGCGTATCCAGAGAAATCGTTCTTAATCACAGAGAGATCATGCAAACTCCACACAGAAAGGACCTTTGTTCACCCAAAACCAGGAATCAAACCAAGTGATCGACCACTGTTTCTCCAAAGATCTTAAATGTGGGGGTTTCCTTTAGAACACTTTATATTGTTACATTGTCATTTACAAATGACAAACAGAACACTGGATAAATACCTGAAGTCTTCGAGTCCTCCTGCTTTATTTCATCCTTCACCTTGAGATCAGCACCCTGGTCCAGCTGGGGGGTCAGTGTGGTGCTGTCAGGCTCAGGTTTGACCTCTGAACCCAGAGGACTCCACTGCTTTATGTGATGAACTGCTTTATGGTCAGGTAACACATGGTTGTTTGTTATCGAGGTGGAGAGATTTGGAAATAAGGGTGATGAGGTGGGTAAAGGCTCGTCGGGTGAGTGGGTGGAGTCAGTTGCCATGTTTTCAACCAGCGGTTCTAAGATTTCTGTGCTGGGCTCCTCTGAAAGTTCTCGGTCCAGTGTATCCTCATTGGGATCCTGGATGGATGCTTCGAGTGGTTCCTCCAAGCTGTTTTTGAAGCAGGGGTCGTAGCCTTGTTCTTCTGAGGGTACTTTACATGGCTCTATTACGAGCTTTCCACAATCATCCTCCAAGGACCCTTCACACGGAACCTTCAGCTGTTCCTCACTTGAATCATCAACTGGCAAACTTTCAATATGAAGTTCCTCCAAATGATTTTCAACCAGAGATTCTTCAGAAGACTTTAAGTTCAGATCAGTTTCCAGGTGATTATGACTAGCTTGGAATGTTTCCTCTTTTTCAAATGGATATTTGGTATGTTCCTCCTTGTCCTCTTGAGTGCCGTCACACTGGGTAAGGACAGAATCACTTATCTTTGCCTCTAGATCCTCACTGATTGGCTCTGCTTGGTCGATACCAACATCTGAAAGAGCAAGTGGTTGCGAGGGGATATATTCTGGTGGGCTGGCAGATAAATCAGTTTGGTCCATGGAGGTCTCTCCAGCATTGAGTTCCTTGAACAACATGAAACTAGGAGCCAGTGGCTCTACTGGATTGCTTTGGGAGTCTGAACTGGGCATGCTCAAACAGTCCGTCAGTGGATCATCCTGTTCCTGTCCGTCTTCAGAAGGAGCAGGGTCCAGGAACCCGGTTTCAAGTGCAGGTGCTCCTAAAAGAGGATCGGCGTCGTTGAAGATGTCGGAACCCTCAGCATGATCTGAGCTTTCCCACGGTGCCTGAAGTTCATCAAGCTCTACTGAGGGCGCCATTAATCCGGTCTCCTCTGACGAGCCCTGCTCGCCCACTAGAACGTCACTGCGAAGTTTCCCAGCTATGGAGTCAGGCATGTCCCCCTGAGTCCCACTAAGGTCTCCTTGTACGCCATACGAATTCAACATGCTGTTTCCGGCGGAGGCCGAGTTGAACGGGAAACCATTGAAGGTCTCCTTGCTGGACTTGCTGTGAAGGGATTCATCGTGCCGCAACGTCCCAAGCTCCATAGAGTCATCGATGGGTGGGCAATCTAAAAAGCTTTCCCTGGAATTTGTGCTTATACCCAAGGTGCTTTCTGACTCTGAAGCAGCCACCACTTCGGAGACTGAGTGATGACTGTGCGCTTCCATCTGGTGGTGCATTTGTGACGTGTGCAAAGCAACCGGATGGTACTCTGGAGTCTGTGGGGAATGGCAGTGACCCAGACTGGTGTCAAAGAGACAGCAGTGTTGATGGGACAAGCTAGAAATTGAGTATCCATGGTTTTCTTTTTGGACGTAGTTGCGGTGAGCTTCGAGAAAAGACAGGTGCGAATCATTTAATATGTAAAAGTCAGTCCGGCTGAGGCCGTGTTTTGCTACTCCGCTGAGGAGATCGCGGTCGTGTTTGCCACATTCCCACCAAACTGGCAGATAGAGACTGGGTCTGCAAAGCTTTAGCCTCTCCTCCAGAAGAGGGTGGCGCAAAACCTGCTCGCGAACCTTTCGCAGGAGCTCGATGCGGTACAGAGTACGGGCAGCTCGCTCCTCAGTAATTGGCTCCATACAAAGAGTGGGATCAACGAGACCTGAGAGGAAAAGATAAAGAAGCGTAACATACTGCCAGCAAAGTTGGAAATTATTCAGTAATTCAACAACATCGCCATCTACCTTCGTCTTTTCTTGGTGGCAGTCTGCAGGCAGTACGACACATGGAGACAAAGCTCCAGAAATACCTTTCCAGACTTTCATCGGTTTTTCTCTCCAGCCGAGCCAGAACACGGAACTGGCTCCAGTCGAAAGCCTTCTTTTCTGGGTCATAAACCACCCCGAATGAGGACACAGTGCGGTAGAAATCAGCCTGCTCACGACGGGTCCACCTGCCAGAGCAACATGCAGTATCATAAACTCAGACCCATGAAAGTGGGACCTTCTCCAATTGTTCTAGAAATGAGACTGGACTCCGTGGTTTATATTTATTAATGCACTTAACCAAAGAATCAGAGGAACTGAAGAATTAAAAGTTCCGAAAGTTAAATTAATTGTCATGACCACTTTTCTTACCTCCTTTGCCACTCAAGGAAAAGAGGATCAGGACTGGTTGTGCAGCGACGTAGCTCCTCCCCCTGTTGCCAAGCGATGGGTATAATGCCTTCATGCATGAGGAATTCGTGACGCAGTGGTTCGCGGCGTGTGTAGCGCTGATAGGCCGTGATAAGCCTCCGTAACCTTGCCGTAAGAGCGGATCCCGCAGGCCACGCTGCCCTTTCTTGCTCTGCCACCTCCTGAGTCAGTCTGTCTGGAGGAGCCACTACAAATAACAAAACCATAACAAAACTTTGAACAAAATATGAACTTGAGATGACGCTGGAAAAGATTTGAATGTGAGAAAGATTAACAAGTTCAACATTTGAATACAATTCACAGTTACTTGTTAAATCATATCGTATTTAGCAGAACATACAGGCACATGGGGCGGCACGGTGGCTTAGTGGTTAGTGCCTCTCAGTGCTAGGGATTCTCGGTTCGAATCCCCATCTGAGTTTCAATGTTCTTTCTGTGTCCGTGTGGGTTTCCTCCGGGTTCTCCGGTTTCCTCCCACAGTCCAAAAACATGGATCAAGTCAATTGAGTTCTCCAAATTTCCCCATATAGAGTGTGTTTGTGTGCGTGTCTGTGTGTGTGTGCCCAGCGATAGATTGGCACCCTGTCCTGGACGTATCTGCCAAGCGCCCGAGACGTTCTCCCCTGGATGGGCATGGGGAACCATAATATGAATGAAGG
The DNA here is from genome assembly GCA_019802505.1 of Corydoras sp. C115. Lineage (NCBI taxonomy): Eukaryota > Metazoa > Chordata > Actinopteri > Siluriformes > Callichthyidae > Corydoras > Corydoras sp. C115. Next base: position 1,402,993 of record JAFMOC010000035.1, on the reverse strand, counting down.
ATACAGGCACATGATGGATGTATGATTTCAGAAAAACCTACCAATCACTGAATTGTCCTGTTTTGCAGTGTCTTCTGTAAACAGGCTGCTCTGCTTCAAAGAAAATACAATATTTCAAAATCAAAAAAATTTCCACCAACATGTTAATTAACCTGTGATTCAGACATCAACCAGAGAATGCGAACACTTTTACAATTTCCTCCGAAGCATGTAAAGCCAGCCAACATTTCATTTACATTTGGTAATTTAGCAGACGCTTTTATCCAGAGCGACTTACAAGGTGAGCACAGGGTTAATCACAACATCCCTGGAGCAATAAGGGTTAAGAGTCTTGCTTAAGGATTTGTGGGATTGATAACTTCAGTGGACCTGGAATTTGAACCCCCAACCTTCAGCTTGATAGCCCAATGCCCTAACTACTGAGCTACCGCGCCCTGTCTGCTCATGCAAAATGTGTGGCTAGTGATAACACATTCAAAGGAAAGTGGCCTCATTCTTTCATTTACATGAGCTCAGAGATGCCCCCGAGTGGCTGACACCAAAGTGGGAATCCCATCCCTCATTCATGAGACCACGGACAAGTTTGCTTCCAGATTCCAGTGATGGATATCTTTAAGTTTCAAAGCATCACTATCTGGATGACGGTGCAAATGCTTTTGTGTTGCATCATTAATCCTCATTACCTTTCTGTCATCATTTTCTTCTTTGGGCTCCGGATCCTCAGACTTCACATCTAATGACTCTTTAGTTTCACTTTCTTTGTTGATGCTGCGAAAGCAAATCAAAGTGACAGTTTCAGGCAAATTCCTTAAATGAAATTACACACTCTATATACACAGGTTCTACTAATGGCCTCGTTTGTTAAGTGCACTTCACCTGTCAGGGAGTTCAGCCACCGCCTCAGCACCACTCTGCTCCGCTGTAAGTGCGATAGCATCTGGCATGCCCACCCGCTCCAAGAAAACAAGCTGAGGATCTGCGCGGATGGCGTTGTAGCGCTCATAACCTACACACCGGGCAAAAACAACGAGTGCGTCATGACTGTCAAAGGAAAACACGGTTGTTTTCTGTAACCTGTAACCTCATCTTACCATGTTTGTAGACCCCAATCAGTAAAGACTTATCCGCGTCTGTATCCCACCAGACAACTGGGATTTCAATGTAGTCAATTTCAGGCAGGGCCACGTCCAGTTTACTATAACACATACATACACACACCAACACTGATTTACCTCCAGGTTTAAACCCACTGAATAAAGAATTATTACTTATGATGATTATAGCAATTATTAACTAATAATCAATAAAAATGTTTTTTTACCCTGCTGACACCCCATCTAGAGCCTGATTGGCAGCCTCTCCCAAAACTTCTGCCTTTAGATAATACAGCATCCGTACCCTTAACAGCACTCTGAAAAAAACAAATATAAACATTCATTCATTCATTCATTCATTCATTATCTTCCGCTTTATCCTATATTAGGGTCATGGGGAGGGGGGTTCCCCATGCCCATCCAGGGGAGAATGTTTCGGGCGCTGGGCAGACACACACAGGACAGGGCGCCAATCCATCGCTGGGCACACACTCACTCACTCACACAGACACGCACGCATACACACTCTATAGGGGGCAATTTGGAGAACTCAATTGACTTGATCCATATTTTTGGACTGTGGGAAGAAACCGGAGAACCCTGAGGAAACCCACGCGGACACGGGGAGAACATGGAAACTCCACCCAGATGGGGATTCGAACCGGGAATCCCTAGTGTTGAGAGGAGAACGTGCTAACCACTAAGCCACCGTGCTGCCCCAGATATAAACAACACAGTTATAAACCAACATAGAAATGTTGAATAACATTAGTGTGCCACATTATGGTTCAAGGCAATTTTCACACACAATACATGTTTATTGAGTGATTTTTGTACCGAGGTCTGCACTACTTGGTCTACAGTTCTAGCTACAGGCATAATATGTATGTTTCTTATAAATGTCGTCATGATAATGTTCAGGCATGCTTAAGTGCTCCACATACTTTCGTCCGTACATAGTTTATTTACATTTGCCTTCAGTAGACACTGAAAATAAAGATTAGATCAGAAGTCTCACTTGTTGCAGTGCTGCTTGAGATGTTTCTTGTAGCTGTCATCCTGAAGCACAACTTCAGGGTTACAGTGAACCAACCAGTCTGCATTTTTCACCTCTGGAGGAGTCAGTTGGTTCTTTAGTTTCTTGCCTTTACGCCCTCGGGGCACAGGAACAGACAGTCCTGCAGAAAAAGACAGCCTCACACTGGAGCTTTCTCTTTTAATTCATTATTCAAAAACAGAACTAAACTGAAATATGAAATTACATCCATGTATGTTCATTTATTTATTTTCTTAGAATTATTTTGAAGCAAGTCAAAAAAAATGTTGTGTGTATTTAGTGGTTCAGGAAGAACAAGCTTTAAGGCATCAGCAGCACTCACCTGAGTGGTTCTGTAGTGCTTGGTTGTGTCCGTCCTTGGTGGGTGTGATCAGGTCCCAGATGAAGCTCTTGATCTTGTCGTCGCCTTTGTAATGCCGAACACAGTACGCGAGGAGCGCTCTGCACAGGACTTCCATATCTCTCTCAGTAAGGTGCCATTTAAAACGTCCATGATTAAGTATGTCCTTCCATCGTCCCCAACTAATCATGCAGGAGACACTCAATGAGTCAAGAGAGAGGTCATGGACATTTCTGCCCACTTGTATTTAACCTGCATCCTCAAAACTATACACATAAGTAAATGATGCTATTTCTGTTTATTTTAAGTGATGAGTGAACTCAGCTTAGTCTCATACTCCTCAAAACCATTACACACGGTACGTCAACTATATACACGTCAATTGTTTTGTTGAATTCATTCATTCATTCATTCATTCATTATCTCCCACTTTATCCTCTATTAGGGTCGCGGTGGGGTTCCCCATGCCCATCCAGGGGAGAACGTCTCGGGCGCTGGGCAGATAGACCCAGGACAGGGCGCCAATCTATCACTGGGCACACACTCACACACACAGACACGCACGCATACACACTCTATATGGGGCAATTTGGAGAACTCAATTGACTTGTTCCATGTTTTTGGACTGTGGGAGGAAATCGGAGAACCCGGAGGAAACCCACGTAGACACGGGGAGAACATGGAAACTCCACACAGATGGGGATACGAACCGGGAATCCCTAGCGCTGAGAGGCGAACGTGCTAACCACGAAGCCACCGTGCCGCCCGTTTTGTTGAATTGATATGAAATATTGCAATAGATCGAATATTTAACAGGTAAAAGTATCACATGCACCAGAATCTGTAATCAGTTAAATGCAGCCAGAGGGTGTTTGGGATACAGACCCATAGATGAGAAGGTTTTTCTCTACTCTAAAGCACTCTGCTCGAAGGTAGCGTCTGTTGCGGTCGCCAAGACGACGTGAACGACCAGGCCGCTCCTCTGAATCGCTGTCCAGCTCTGAGAACTCCATCAGCTCATCGTCTTCAAACGAGTTGTAATGGCGGGTCTGCTTCCTCACACGAGGCGTATCGATGACCAGACTCTCCTGCACAACAGTAACAAAATAACACTTTAATGGGTTCACATGGGTTTAACCAGAAAACTCTAAACACAGCACCAGCATTTAAAGCAACAGCAAAACTAAAAATAACAATCAAACATGTGCTCCTGGTTCTGGAATCTTATATAAAACGTGTATGTTATGGAAACAAAAGGTCAAATACACTCACTGATCAGAGCTCCTGAAAACATTTCTGTGATTAAGCACATCTGTTGTCTGGTTTAATAAAAATGAAAGGCACCAGTCTCTGATATTTTACTGAATGCCGTCTTACCTTCTCCTCTTTGGAGTCGATTTCCAGCTCAGCAATTTTTGCCCATTTTTGCCAAAAGTTGGGATCATCTAATGAGATGTCAGTTCGATTTCCAGAGGACACAAAGCTGGCCTGCGGGAGAACAGGCTTATCAGAATGGAATAGAGAATTGGATTATGGAGATATGCAATGTCAGGTATTTATCAAAAATTGGACAGCAAACAGCTTTAAAGGAAAACTGGCACGTTTTTATAAAATGTTAGACATGCATTCCTCTATAAACAGCCACTCAGTGAAAACACCTCTATATATCAATATGCCCTGCTTCACCTTAGCAAATGTCGATCCCTTGCCCTCCGTCTGAATGGTGATGGTCTGAGTTCGTCGTTGCAGAATTTGATCGATATCCTCCTCGCAGAACTTTGACCCTTCATCCTCCTCATCCATGAGCGCGCCATAAGCACCTTTCCTTAAAAGATCTTCCACTTCGATTTTAGACAACTGCTGCACCTGCAGCAAATAAAAATCCAAAAATAGTCAGATATGTAGTGCAAATGTCCATTATAAAAGATTCAGTATCACACATTTGTGTTAAATGCAACCTGTTACTATGGACGCTGTGCTTCTGCATCCCTAATTTTATGTTGACAAATTTTTTTTTTCATTTTTTAGTAAGAAGCCACGTACCAAGAGAGCTAATGTCAATGAAATGGTCATAATTGTGCAACATGACCATTTTAGGATGATTCAAGGCCCTCGTGAGCATCCAGCATTATTTCATCAAGGTTTAATTATAATGACCTTCACTTCTGCAAACTCTTTCCCTCAATTATATCTATTGAAGCTTGGTTGTTTAAGGTTATTTTATCTCGCTTTTATTTTATTTTAGTCAAATCAGGACCAAATATTTTATCACTTCTGTTTTTACCTCAACAAACTACAGGCTGAAAATTATACAGTATAAATTATTAGTGTGCATTCACCCCATTCAGACTGCCCTTGCGGTTGATGTCCTGAAGAATGGCTTTGTCCAGTCCGAGTTTAAGACTGGCTTTGTCGAACATCTCCCTCTCGTATGAATTGCGTGTGATGAGACGATACACCTTCACAGCTTTGCTTTGGCCAATCCGATGACAGCGAGCTTGAGCCTAAAAAGAAGTGTGCCAAAAAGTAATATTAATCTGATGCTCAGAATCTCAACCTGAATTCCACAATAAATCAAATAAATAATTCAGTTCTTGCTGTGGTCTGGTGATGTACATCACAAATCACGTGAAACACTGCATGGTTTTTATTGTTACACACAGTGGGTTTTTACAGCAATGACCTTATAGGACTTCACTAATCATCACTAAGGATCAAAGGGATGGTTCTGTTAACATCACAACCCAGATCTAATGGACAGAACCTGACTGGACAGGACCAGTGTGCTTGTTGAGGGAGGATATAACCGTGAAGACCACTCAGCTCTTTGATTCTCACTTAATCCCTTTATCTGTTTTTATTTAAGAGACTTTTTTTAAAGGGCACAGTGTTCTACACTGTTAACCTTGTCTGATTGCTCGACAGGATGTGTCCCCCTACCTGTAGATCATTCTGTGGGTTCCAGTCAGAGTCAAAGATGATGCAGGTATCCGCTGCAGTGAGGTTAATCCCCAGCCCCCCAGCTCTGGTGCATAGTAGGAAGACGAAGCGGTCAGAGTCCACTTTACAGAACCGATCGATGGCCGCTTGTCGCAGATTCCCCCTGACTCTCCCATCAATGCGCTCGTACGTGTACCTGAATGAATTTCCAACCAGGTAAAATAAAGTTGATGCTACTGAACTTAAAATGTTAAATATACAGAATTAAGTATTGTATATTAAACTGTACTTTACTAACGCACCATTAACAAAATCATGTAGACATGAGCACCAGACTCTCACCTCCTTTGAATGAGGTAGTCCTCCAGTATATCCAGACACCGGACCATTTGGGAAAAGATCAGGACCTTGTGTCCACCAGCAATCAGTTTGGGAAGCAGTTTGTCAATGAGCACCAACTTCCCTGCAGCTTGGATCATAGCCTGCAGCTGGAAATCCAGTGCATCAGGACTGTGGGTTTTCCTGAAGCTTTCCAGAATCTTCTCTTCAGCACCTGGGACAGGACCCGAGACATACAGCTCATCACGTTAGATAGGGCGTGCGTTATTGTGAATTAATCACGGGAATGAGGTGTTGTTAGGCACGACACTTATCGAGTACAGTTACACCTCTTTACTGTGATTTATTCACAATGATACACAACTTTGATTTGCTTATTACATTTATAAAATGGTTACAAACACACTATCATAAGGTTTGATTCATAAACCTGCCCTCTAGTGGCCAAATTACAGACAAACTGTCTAAACAACAGCCGCAACAGATTTAATGCTCATCAGTAATCAGCTTGCTGTTTATATTAATCTGTATTTCCATTTATGGTACATGAAATAAAATAATCCATTGTGTATCACAAACTGATACGAATGTGAAGTGCTCAGAGGTGTGCGCTATTGTCAACAATGGCAAAGCTGGACAAATGGCTCAGCCAATCAGATTAGCGACCAATACCACCATTTAATAATAAAGTCTGTGTACCTGTAATGAGGTATGGATGGTTGCAGCACTTGCGTAGTTCCATCATGGTGTTGATGAGGTTGGGCATGTTATGCTGGTTGGCTCCCTTGGCAAGAAAAGTGAAGTTTTTTTCCAGGATCGCACGATAGTACTTTTTCTGGATGTTGGTCAGCTCCACCTCGATGATGGTCTCTTCTTTGGGAGCCAGGTTTTTCTCCACATCATCCTTTAGCCGTCTTAACATCATGGGTTTCAGAATGGCTTGGAGCTTCTTAACCTGATTAAACAAGAGTAATGAGGGTTAAAGGCCTTTCTCAAGGAGCCACATTGGTACCGTCAGTGGACCTGGAATTTAAACTCACAACCGTCAGATTGACAGCCTGACACCCTAACCACTGACTAAACCACTAAGTCTAAACCAGTCTGTTAATGTAAAACTAAAAAATCTATACAGTAAGTCGAGAAGTCGCCCAACTATCCCAACTTTAATGGTACGGTGTTTAAAACATCTAAATTTCACAGCATAAACTCAGAATGAAGGGGGGGGCACCTGCTCCTCAGTCTTCAAATCCCCAAACTCCTCAAGGAACGTGTTCTCTGATGGAAACTGCATCGGTTCTAAGAAGTTGAGCAGACTGAAGAGTTCCTCCACAGAGTTCTGTAGCGGGGTACCTGTTAGAAGCACTTTATGCTCCTGAAGGATTAAATAAAAATCCATGATCACACACAGAGTTCAAAATAAATAACAAAAAAAAAAATGTAAGCACGCCTGTTAAACAGACCAAGTTCATGAGTTTGAGTCCCTCCAGTAGTTTACAGTTCCGGTTCTTCAGCCTATGAGCCTCATCAATCACCACGCAGCGCCAGTTAATCTTCCTCAGTTCGGGACAATCAGCCATTATCATCTCGAACGTGGTGATTATACCGTGGAACTTAAACAGACCAGGTACTATGTTTCCCTGCAGACAGAAAGAAATCAGGCTTTTACTTCTACATGCTCTACATCACGTCTTCTTTCATAAACACATCTATAACTGCATTAGTCAGACTTTATTTCTTACCTGATCGTCTCTGTGATGCATCTCGTACTGCTGAATCATCTGACGGCTGATCTGGCTGCCGTGGTACACGATGACGTTGATCTCGGTCCAAGTGCGGAACTCTCTCTCCCAGTTTGTGATCGTAGACAGAGGGGCGATGATGAGGAACGGGCCTCTTAAACCCATCAGGAACATCTCAAAGAGGAAGGTTATGGACTGGATGGTTTTCCCCAAACCCATTTCATCAGCCAGGATGCAGTTTTTTCTGAAAAAGATAAATAATACATTTACATACATTTACATTTAGTCATTTAGCAGACGCTTTTATCCAAAGCGACTTACAAATGAGAACATTACAATCAGAAGTTATGGAGAAAACCAACTATACTGTAAATTCATCAAACCTGGTTGTTATTTAATGCTGCCCCCCCCCCTTTTTTTTCTACAACAGGTATTTGGTAAAGAGATGCGTCTTCAGTAGTTTCTTAAAACTGTTTAGTGATTCTGCCTTACGGACAGAGTTGGGAAGATGGTTCCACCATTTTGCAGTGGTGAACGCCACGGAGTGAGAATCAGCTCCTCGGTGAGGTGGAACCGTATTTTGAAAAGATAGAGTGAAGGTAGGAGGGGGAAGATCCAGAAATGGTTCTGTAGGCCAGAGTCAGTGACTTGTACTGAATGCAGCAGCTACAGGAGCCAATGGAGGGACATGAGTAATGGAGTGACATGAGTTCTTTTGAGGTGTGACCAGCTTCCTGAAGATCTTCATCCATGGCTCTGCTGACGAATACTGGATGGAACCTGAATATCAATTGGACTGGCGGTCGTGGAGGACACCCTTAATGGACTCACATATAGTTTTCCAGTTGTTAGTTTTTCCATTTGTTTAATATCTGTACATTAGTGTCCTACATTGTTGTTGCTGCCTGGCCGCTCAAGGAGGACGAGTCCCCCACTGAGTCTTGGTTCTCCCAAGGTTTCTTCCTTGAATAACAACATAACAGGGAGTTTTTTCTTGCCACTGTCGCTTCGGCTCGCTCTTTGGGGTTTTAAAGGCTTTTTATTCTGTAAAGCTGCTTTGTGACGATGTACTGTTGTAAAAAGCGCTCTATAAATAAATAACTTGAACTTGAGTTCGCTTGTGCTGGTTAAACACAAGTCGGGCTGCAGAGTTTTGAATTAGTTGAAATAATGAACATAAACGAAATCAGTATCAGAATCCACAAGCTTTAATGGATGAGCTTTTCAGAAAATGGGCTCTCTCTCCTTCACCACATCACCCTTTTTACAAATCAAAAGTCTTTTTTAAAATGACATTCCATTAAAACTCAGTAGAGTGAAACCTTCACCTGTTGTACCAGTTGAACAGAAGCCAATTCATGCCTTCCAGCTGATATTCTCTTAGCTGGTTGCCATTTCTATATTCACGAGACTTCTCGAGCTTCTGCCACTGATCAGGTAAAGGCCTCTCCTACAGTAAAAGAAAAAAGAAACATCTCATTTTACACCTTTAGCGAATCAGCGGGTTTAGATCAGATCACATAACCCACACGGCAGAATGAAAGCGGGTTTAACAATCATGCGCTGCAGACCAGAGCTGCGCGTTTATCTCAAAGCCTCTGACATTGTGATTCAGACTGAACATGACCGAAAAAGAAATGTCAGCTCAACAAAACATGAAAAGCTTACGACGTGTTTGACTTCAGGGATTTTCTTGACGCCTTCGAACTCGTGGATCTTCACGGGATCGACGTCCTCCTGCAGTTCCCATGTGCTCTCCTCATAAGAAAGAGAACACCACTTTACAAGATAGTGGGTCACTTCCTGTTAGGGCCGAGGACAAGCACACAGGTTTAGGAAAACAGAGATTTTGGGTTCAATCGATTTAAAGTCTTATTAGTTTTCATCCCAAATAAACCGACCTCTCCAGTTTCTGTGTCTGTAGTAATCGCGACCTCCAAGACTCGATCTACTTCAGTATAATCTGGATTAAAGAGATCTTCATCCGGCTGTGAAACAAAGGTCACATGATTTTCAGACCATACTTTTTGTAGTATCTATCCATCCATTATCTTCATCTTAACTGCGGTCACGGCCTTTACATATCAAACTGAAGTCAAACTCACCTCAGTGAAAATGTGCTTCATCTGAGCCTGCTTGTTCTTAAAGCGTTTGATTTTTTGGTGAATGCGTGGGTCCTTTTCCAACTCTTTCAGCGTTGCCCATTTACAATGAAGATAAGAACTGAAAAAGATTCAACACAGACAGGTTGTGTGATCGTAATTAAAGAAATCAACATGATTTAGATTAAACCAAAAAAATCTGTAAAAATAACTTCAATCTTAAATGTTCAATGGACTGAATCTGTGTGAAATGAAAATGTGTAGTATGTTTAAAGTATTTTTATTATGCATGTTTAAGACAGGGTGGCACGGTGGCTTAGTGGTTAGCATGTTCTCCTCTCAGCACTAGGGATTCCCGGGTTCGAATCCCAATCTGTTTGGAGTTTCCATGTTCTTCCCGTGTCCACGTGGGTTTCCTCCGGGTTCTCCGGTTTCCTCCCACAGTCCAAAAACATGGACCAAGGTCAATTGAATTCTCCAAATTTCCCCATATGGAGTGCGTTTGTGTTCCCCATGCCGATCCAGGGGATAATGTTTTGAGATACACCCAGAACAGGGTGCCAATCCATCAGCGGGCACACACTCACTCACACAGACATATACACACTATATGGGGCAATTTAGATAGGGCACAATTTGGATCAGCCCATCTATTTTTTGGATTGTGGGAGGAAACCGCAGAATCCAGAGGATGTGGATACTCCACCCAGATTGGGATTAAAACCTGGATTCCCAGTGATGAGAGACAGTCACCGTGCTGCCCGCCACCAAAAAAACTAATATAGTAGATAAAACTGTCACACTACTACTGAAATAAAGCACATATCATTTACACAGTAAATAACTGAGTTTGAGTTTGGTGACTAACTGATACACAGATGGTGCATGGTGATCTGAAATGTGTGGCATTAGAAACACTTTACTCTCTGTGTATGGAACCTCTGGCTTCTATTATGTTCCATTATATGAGAACCGTCTTAATTGCACATATAGAATTACGTCAGAATTCAGTTCTATTAGAAACAAATATCATGAAATATGAAAGGCCCAAAAGATGAACCTACAAGTTTCTGTACTTGACATAAAACTCCTCAGACTCTTCAGCTGCTTCCCCGAGGGATGTCTGTTTTAAAAAGAGAGAAGTAATGCAGAAAGCCGGGTGAAAAACACGTGCTTTAACACTTTAAATAAAACACCGCTTAGTCCCAAGCAGCGACTGATCCACCTCTTTCTTGGCAGTCCGCACAGACAGAATCTTCTCAATGATGTTGGCCTCGTCTTCTGGAGGTTCCTGAAAACAGAGATGACGAATCTGAAGAGTTTGTCTGCGATGAAGACTCACTGAAGTTACAAATGTATAAATGTGTGTGCAGCAGGTCAACATGGGGTTTCGAATTTAAGCAGCACTGTTATGTCTGATTCATTCACACCGGAGCAACAAACACCCCCCACCATGTCATTACAATGCTGAGAGTAATTCCCCAACTAAATAATAGCCGATCTGAGGAGGTCTGAATCCTCAGAGAACAGAGTAGATGAGACGAACATGTAGAGAAACAATTTAACTGTAGAAAGTTCAGCTGAGTGGAGCTGATCTGATGGACAATACGTTTAAAAACATGTATGGAGAACATCCATCTGCACACATTGGAAATGAAACCTGCGGTCTGGTTACCTCAGCTTGCCAAGCAAGTGTGGAGGTGGACAGGGGAGGAACTCGCTCTGATCCCAGCACAGCGATGGTCTCTCCATCGTCATCCACAACCTTGAAATCTAGATCCTCGTTGTACTTTCTGCGCTTTACCTGGCGGCCAGAGCGTCTCTTCTACAGCCAGGTGTAAAATAAACAAAACAGAATGAAAAAACAAAAGCCAAAAGACAGACAGCAATGTGAACAGAATTCAGGCAAAGTGAGAACAAGGCACGAGCTGTCACCTGGGTTTGCACAAAACAACAAAAGAAAGATCACAATGTGTTAAATGTTCTGAAACGTCTTCCAGTAGAGGGACAGACAGTGTAAACAACAGCGCCGGAGGATCTGATTCAGAAGGCAGTTCTGCACATGCAGCAGCCAGTTGCTGAAACGATGCACCGGCGTTTCCACGACACGTGGCTCCATTCTGTTGGGTTCCTCTTTTTGTGAGATGCACTCAGAGAAAGAGCAGCATTCAGCACAGTGTTGCTCACTAACAAATGATGGTTGTTCCATCACGAAAGCCATGTGAAGAGGAGTAAAGCAGAGTTATCTGGATATCTGGCATTACAGGTGAAATAAAAAGGCCTTGCAGGATCTTTTAATCCTATTCTGTTCCGATGCTGCGAAAAGAATGACATGTCCGGAGGCTGCTGAGCTTTAAACTGTATCTGCCAATCAGGGAAAACATTTGGGAGGTCAGACATCGATGTAGATGAATAAGCCTGGCTCACAGTCAGCATCCTTATTCATCCCACTGTGTCTTAGCAGGATAAAGGTCAGGGTGATGTGCAGACAGATGAAGTTCATCCCATTAGACTCTTTCCATCAAGCCGTGTTAGCACCTCTCTGAATGCAGTTATTATATTATATTATAAAATTATTGACACAGACTTAGAACTGTGGGTGCACCAATATATACATCACAACAGACGGGACACTGAGCATCTCCAATAAACCCATCAGCATGTCTCTGGACGTGGAAGGAAACTCCACACAGAAAGGACCAGTGTTCACCCCACCAGAGAACGAATGTGGGACCTTCTTGCTCACTCATTTATTCATTATCTCCCGCTTTATCCTCCATTAGGGTCGCAGTGGGGTTCCCTATGACCTTCCAGGGGAGAACGTCTCAGACGCTGGGCAGATAGACCCAGGACAGGGCTCCAATCCATCGCTGGGCACACACTCACTCACACAGACACACTCTATATGGGGCAATTTTTTTGAGAATTCAATTGACTTAATCCATGTTTTTGGACTGTGGGAGGAAACCGGAGAACCCGGAGGAAACCCACGCAGACACGGGGAGAACATGGAAACTCCTCCCAGATGGGGATTCGAACCGGGAATCCCTAGCGCTGAGAGGCGAACGTGCTAACCACTAAGCCACCGTGCCGCCCCTTTCTTGCTCATCTGAGACAAATTCATTCATTCATTCATTCATTATCTCCCGCTTTATCCTCTATTAGGGTCGCGGTGGGGTTCCCCATGCCCATCCAGGGGAGAACATCTCGGGCGCTGGGCAGATACACCCAGGACAGGGCGCCAATCCATCGCTGGGCACACACTCACTCACACAGACACACTCTATATGGGGCAATTTTGAGAATTCAATTGACTTAATCCATGTTTTTGGACTGTGGGAGGAAACCGGAGAACCCGGAGGAAACCCACGCAGACACGGGGAGAACATGGAAACTCCACCCAGATGGGAATTCGAACCGGGAATCCCTAGCGCTGAGAGGCGAACGTGCTAAACCACTTAGCCACCGTGCCCTGAGACAAATTCTGATTTGGAATTCTGTTATAAATGAAGTTTGTTACTTTTTGCCCAAACTGTCTGGATGTCCAGTTAGGCTCAGGTGGAGTGGCTACCCAACTGGAAGACATTTCTTTACGTAAAAAGTCAATTTAAATGAACTGCTGTCAACTAACCACGATGAGACAATTCATCTTTTCACAATTAATCGTGATATAAAACCCAAACCTTGCCATGACCCCATTCATAACAAAAACATGAATTTACTGGTAGCCAGAACTTTAGACCACGTGCTGTAACTCATGCCGAACAAAAATAAAGTTCCACTTGCAGCACACTTGTTGTCTGTTTACAGAAAAAAAAAAAGTTTTCTATTAAAAGGATCTTCTATGAAAGGATTTTTTGAACTTTTGATATTTTGTGTAGATATTCAGCGAATGCCCTTTGTTGTTATATTGTGTTTACATTAAATAAATAACAAACATAAGAAACTATGCATCCTGTGATTTCTGGCACTTTTTGGTTAAATTAAGTTAATTATTGCATGTAATCATAATAATCCTGATTATTTCTTAGACTTCTTAGTCCATTAGAAACCAGCAGGTGTTTTACGTACAGTGCTGTCCATGGCGTCTGTGCTCTCCTCACCCCCCGTAGCCAGAGTGCAAAGCGAAGCCGTGTCATCACTCTCCACTGCCTCGTGCAGGACATCACTTTTCCGTTTTCCCTTTTTCCTGTTCTCTGGAGGAATGACACCCTGCTCTCTGCACAACACAGACGATAAATAACGTCTTCATAACGTCACCGTTATGAAGTCACGATTCATTCATTACCGTTTTATAAAAGTGCAAGTTGCAAATTTGAAGCGTCATTTAAAGTTTAATTCATATGAACATCCAAAGTCTACTCACTTTGGTTTGCGTCCTCGTTGTTTTGGTGGTGAAGCTGCGTTCTTGGCCTGTGTTTTTGACTTGACCTCATCTTTCTTGTTTTTTTTAGCTTCCTTAACGGACTTCCCCTCACCTTTCTTCGTCTCTTTCTGTTCCTTTAATGACTTCGTCTTCTTCAGGACCAGCCCCTTCGCCTCTTTCGGTTCCTTTCTTTTCCTCATTCTAACCTCACTCTCTTGGACCACCTGCTGCAACTCGACTACATCCTTCTTTTCTTTTTTCTTGCGTTTTTTCCTGGTCCCACCTCCCCCGTCGTCTTCTTCTGTGTTAAGCGGTGATGCTGATATGCGGGCATTGAGGCTGTTGGCCGCTGTACCCCTTTCCCTCGTCCCAGAGAGCTTGGAGTGAACCATGCAGTGGTTAGGCGGCCCGTCGATGATGCGTATCTGCTCCTTGCCGAAGTGGCCTATGGAAAACATGGTTTGTGCATTCTGCTCAGGGGCAGTGGCGGTGGCTGGAGTGTGCTTTAAGATGTGCGCGGCAGACATCTGTAAGAGAACATCATGCATGGTTTCCTTATTAAAGGTTTGTGTATGGTAGGTAGAAAATAACAGCACACACTGGTAAAGACACACTGAACATGGAGTGTTTAGTTCATTCATTCATTCATTCATTATCTTCCGCTTTGTCCTATATTATGGTCGGGGGTTCCCCATGCCCATCTAGGGGAGAACGTTTCAGGCGCTGGGCAGATACCCCCAGGACAGGGCGCCACACTCACTCACACAGACATGCACGCATACACACTCTATATGGGGCAATTTGGAGAACGAGCATCATAATTATCTCCACATTATACATTATGAGAGGACAATAACATGACAGAGAGCCATGTGGCCTGTGACCCGGCTGCAAAGACTTCCAGAGGCCCCTGCTGCGACCTACGATTTTTTTTTTCTGGAACGGCAACCTCATCCTCCTTTGAAAAGAAAGGTCACATGCTAAAAAAGGAGTTTCAGAGATGGAGAGATTTAAATTTAGATTTTAAAGACGTCTTTATCAGTAATGCCACATTCGTAACCATGCCGACCGTCGCAGCACACATGTGCCGGTGGAAAGCGTGAGACGCACACAATGCCAAAACCCTAAGCGTACATCTGCAGGTAGGTACGGGGATAATGTCAATGAATCACATGCTTTCCAGAGCGGGCTGAAATCAGGGCCGTCGTCACGGCAACGGGCTTGAGACCAAACCACGGGAAGCGGCAACGTAAACACGCAGCCTTTGCTGTAACCCCTTCAGAGCCGCTTCAGGGAGACGCTGGCTGTTTCAGATAAATCACTGCTCCGTTTGAATCCGAACAAGACAAAAGACTCGACCGATGCAAACTACACAGAACCACATGCTGACAATTCTACAGAATAGTACAGTTTATACTGGAAATAAAAAAGGTTCTCAATTTATCGCTCTAGAACCAACACAGTGTGCAAAGCGTCAACAGTGTCGTCCAGATTTCCTCTGCTATTTTCATCAGTTCCACACTTTAAGCCCATGTGCTTTGCAGCATCAAGCTGAAAATGTGTGTAGCATGCACACAAGAAACACACACACACACACACACACACACAAAAAAAAAACTGTAGCCAAAATGCTTTGCATGCAGGCAAATCCAGCAGCTTGGCGCACACACACACACACACACACACACACACACACACAAGGAATTGTTGCCAAACTGCTGTATGCATTTTGGCAAATCCAGCAGCTCATAATACACAAACACACACATGTAACAGACTCACATACTCACAAAAGGATACAGACAGATATACAAACACAGACACAGTGGACAAAGTGCAATATGCAGGCAAATCCAGCTGCCCAACACACACACACACACACACACACAGACACACACACACACCAATCAATTTCTCTATGAATCAATACCAGCTCCAAACCCCACACGGCAGCTGCAGTTTAGTCAGTGCCAGCGTCTGCTCGTGTAAAGCATCAGTACACACCTGTGCTAACCGTGAACCAAAAACAGAAAACATACAGAAAACGGCTTGAACATTACAGTTACAGTGCAAATTAATCACGCAGTCACATTTCTCACTGTAATAAATGTTAAAGTCACTGTAGAAACAACATTCAATAAAATAAAGTAACTTGTTCCGTTAACAATAAAAAACACATTTTTATTTACAGTGTCTAAGACAAACTACAGCATGGTGCTCAGCTCCTGGTTCTTACAAAGACAGTTCCTGGTTCTTACCAGTTCTAAAGGTGAGCTGAGAATCATCAATGCTTTTGTTTGCTATCTTTACATCTCACTGCAGTCTGATCACACCTTGTTCATTCGACACACTGTTCCAGAAAACGCAAGACCCAGTTTAATGGCTCAACAGTGCCTGCATCCTAGGGATTGATCCACCACCTGATATGGAAAGCCCTTTAGAACATTTACATTCAGTCATTTAGCAGACGCTTTTATCCAAAGCGACTTACGAATGAGAACATGACAAGTCAGTTAGAAAATAAAGGAAATAATTATTGGGTTCATTTGTTCTCCAAAGACCTCAAGGTTCTGATACAGGCTTTAATTTCATCCTGGCAGAATTATTGTAGTTCCTTTTCCACCCGTGTTACACATTCTAATATATCCCACCTACAGCTTGTGCAAGGGCTGCCAGGTTCCCCACCAGGTTTAGAAAGTAGGGTAATATTCCTTTATTTCCTCACCTGCGAGGTTGCCGGTCAAATTTAGACTTTCTTATAAGCTTCCTTGACAACAGGGTTTAGCACCAGAACAAATCACTAAACTTCCTTAAAAGCATAAAACCATAAAATTCAGCATTTTGTACTAAAGTACATATTCTGCATACTAGCATACAGCCCTAAAGCAAGCATATATTCTACATAATATCGTATAAGTGTCCTAAATCTTAAACACGGCATACTACCGTACCATATTATGCCCCCGTGTATACTAAGTACATTTACAGAATATACTTCTATTTACAGTGACTTACAGTGAAGACGTGATTAAATTCAAACACTCGGGGGATTTACAGCACTAAATGTGTTCTAGTTGATATTCTAATATAAACACTAGACCAAACATTACCAAGAAACATGCTGTATTTTATCCACTAAACTGAACTATGCAGGTTTATCACTTCCACTTTCTTTTAAACGCTGCATGCAAGTCCAGGTTCATTTCTGCTCGACCCCACGGCAGAGACACATGACGTGTCTGGCATGCGTCGTATTTAATCAGTGTGTACATGTAAGAAAGAAGTCAGCTCACAGCATGTTATGTGCATCAGTCAAACATCTCTATTAGTCTCAACAAGCAGCAGCAGTCTGCTGTGATTTGTGAAGAATCAGGACTTTCACAGTCTGATGTCACCACTCTGTATTAAGGATGAGATGATTAATATTTTTTGCAATTAATCACCATTAAAAAATGTTACAATTATTTAATTGTGGTAGTGGCTCAACATCGTCATGACGACACTCATAAAAATACGTATTATGCCGGTAGCTGGAACTTTATTTCAAGTGGCACAACTCGAATGGAACAAAAATAAAGTTCCACTTGTCTGTTTACTTTGTCCTTACACAAAAAAAAAAAAAAATCTTTCAAACCGAAACACGAACATGAAGGAACATTTTTCTTTGATTTTCACATAAAACTTTTTTTCGATAACAAATCATTTTATTCATTCATTCATTATCTTCCGCTTTATCCTATATCAGGGTCGGGGGGGGGGGGGGGGGGGGGGGGGGGGGTTCCCCATGCCCATCCAGGGGAGAACGTCCCGGGCGCTGGGCAGATACACCCAGGACAGGGCGCCAACCTATCGCTGGGAACACATACACTCACACAAACACACTCTATATGGGGCAATTTGGAGAACTCAATTGACTTGATCCATGTTCTTGGACTGTGGGAGGAAACCGGAGAACCCGGAGGAAACCCCCACGGACACGGGGAGAACATGGAAACTCCACCCAGATGGGGATTCGAACCGGGAATCCCTAGCGCTGAGAGGTGAACGTGCTAACCACTAAGCCACCGTGGCTCCCAAATTATTTTGTTTAATTAAATAACAAACATAAGAAACTGGGCATTGTTCCTGTGATTTCTAATTGTGATTATTTCCTAGACAATAATCTTACAATAAATTTTGTAAAATAAAATTGTCTCATCCCTATTCTGTACATGAAGTAAATAAAAACCTGTCCATTTTAATAAAAAAAACTGTTTTATTCGGTTTAAGCTCATACTACTGTAATGTGTTATTGTATGCCAACTGAATACATAATGGAGAATCACAGTTTATTCTCAGTAATCATGTGCCACTAGTGTTGGCACCCTGTTCAGCCAACGCAGGTCACAGTTTTAACAGAAGGACCTCTGAGTCTGGGCTTTTCTCCCCGAGACGCATTTGATAATCTGTGGAAAACAGCAGCAGGACTGAAATCACCGCTTTGATGTAAGCACAGGCTTTTATAGGACACTGCTAACACGAGAGATGCACAACGAATTATTGATAACACTGCACACGATTAGAGAACGTGGCTCAGTTTTGAACTTGACTTATATACATTTACATTTGGTCATTTATTGGACTCTTTTATCCAAAGCGACTTACAAGGTGAGCACAGGGTTCATCACAACATCCCTGGAGCAATGAGGGTCCTTGAGGTCTTGCTCAAGGACCCACACTGGTAACTTCAGTGGACCTTGGATTTGAACCCCCAACCTTCAGCTTGATGGCCCAACGCCCAATGCCCAATGCCCTAACCACTGAGCTACCACACCCTCACGCCTTATATATATATGAATGTTTTTGGACTACAGTACATACTGTGTAGGTCTCCTTTACTCTGTTCTCTAATGGTCAAAACCCCCATAGTAGCACAACAGAGCAGGTATAATTTCATTCATTCATTATCTCCCGCTTTATCCTCTACTAGGGTCGCGGTGGGGTTCCCCATGCCCATCCAGGGGAGAACGTCTCGGGCGCTGGGCAGATAGACCCAGGACAGGGCGCCAATCCATCGCTGGGCACACACTCACTCACACAGACACACTCTACATGGGGCAATTTGGAGAACTCAATTGACTTGATCTATGTTTTTGGACTGAAATCCCCCAGATGGGGATTCGAACCGGGAATCCCTAGCGCTGAGAGGCGAACTTGCTAACCACTAAGCCACCGCCATGAAATCATCATCTTATAAGAAGTGTCAGCGCCTTTTAAATAGCAACGCCACTCACTGACAGGCTTATAGCCAATTTACAGGTAGACACGAAGACATCAGAGGAACAAGTGCAGATGTTTTCCTATCAGTAAACAGGAAACCTTCTGGCTCCTGTGCTTATTTTGCATACCAAGATTTCCCCAGCCATGTTGGGACAAGGAGAATAAAAGGCAGACCTTCTTGCAGCATTCTCTACTTGAAAAGAACCGGGTCAGTGATTCCAGATCATTCATAAGCCTCCAAAGGCTGGTTAGACTCTGACTGTATCTACAATAACTTCTACTATACCATGAGGGACACGTCTACCATTACACAAGTGAGAAGCAGAGATTGAAAAAGGTCTGGCATAAGAGACACTCTTTTGCACAATTCTAGATCAGCAATGCATGCAAACTACATTCAAGGCTAATCTACTGCAGAGATGCGAATAGAAGATTCAGGTGATGGGATTCAATCCACTGCTATACAAACCCTGAGGCAGCAAAAACCAACTGCTGCTACTCTCATAATGTCCAGAACGCACAGAACACAACCGTGGTTGTGTCTAGGTGATAGTGTGTAAGGTATTTTAGGAATGTCACTCGCTGTTCCAACAGATATGCTTGACCACTGAGACCTAACAGCAAACGGCTATAACCTTTGGCACCTCCCAGGACCAGAATTTCATTAATTAGTTTTAATTTTTACAGTAAATTCCACTATTATCACAGACATGTTGGATTATGGGCAAAGCATCCAGATTAACGTCATTTACACAGGAAAGGATTATTCATTCATTCATTCATTATCTTCCGCTTTATCCTCTATTAGGGTCGCAGGGGGAGTTCCCCATGCCCATCCAGGGGAGAACGTTTCGGGTGCTGGGCAGATACACCCAGGACACACACTCACTCACACAAACACACTTTGTGTGCAATTTGGAGAACTCAATTGATTTGATCCATGTTTTTGGACTGTGGGAGGAAACCGGAGAACCCGGAGGAAACCCACACGGACACGGGGAGAACATGGAAACTCCACCCAGATGGGGATTTGAACCGGGAATCCCTAGCGCTGAGAGGCCACCGTGCCACCCGGAAAGGATTATAGCACACTAAAATATAAATAGGGCGGCACGGTGGCTTAGTGGTTAGCACGTTCTCCTCTCAGCGCTAGGGATTCCCGGTTCATATCCCAATCTGGGTGGAGTTTCCATGTTCTCCCCGTGTCTGCGTGGGTTTCCTCCAGGTGCTCCGGTTTCCTCCCACAGTCCAAAAACATGGATCAAGTTAATTGAGTTCTCCAAATTGCCCCAAATAGAGTGTGTATGAGTGAGTAAGTGTGTGCCCAGCAATGGATTGGCGCAATGTTCTGGGTCTATCTGCCCAGTGCCCGAGACGTTCTCCCCTGGATGGGTATGGGGAACCGCGACCCTAATATAGGATAAAGCGGGAGATAATGAATGAATGAATGAATAAAATATAAATAATACAATACAGACATAGAAGAAAAGAAATCAAATTCTGAGTATTTTTTTTACCACAGAATGTGATTTCTGAAAATTCAGAATGTGATTTCCCATTTAATTTAAAGTACAGAATGACATCAGTGGTCTGTCTGCAGAGCGGTTGGTTACTTTTACCACCACTGCTCAGACTCCAGTAAAGATCACTGGACCTCTAATCACATTTAATCTGCAGCAACTGAAGATTCATGATGAGTTAATTTATGTTAACCCTTCATTGAGGTTTTAAGGACCAATTTGCTCAGACTTGCAAATGTTCCGATGTTTAGTGTTAAATAATGACTTGATTAAATGAATTCGAAACGAAGGGTTTGCAGGCTTTAACTAAACGCAGTCATCATTTGATTCATTACTGAACTTTCAATTTACTCAAGATCAGTTAAACTAAACCTTGTTAATGTTTACTATTCGCTACACTGTGAGGTCATGGGAATCCTGCTGAGCTTTGATCCTCTTATACTTTCATCCTTAATGTTGAGCAGGTTTTTTTTTTCTTGAAACTCTCACCATTGGGTTGCTCTTTGGGGAATATTGCCTTAGATTTCTGTAAAGCTGCTTCGAGACAACATTCTATCGTAAAAGCACTTCATAAATAAACTGGAATTCATTTGCATCGAATATCGCAGGTTGGCTAATCTACTGGCAGAGGAAAACAGGAGCCGGCGGTGGCAATGCTTTAGGGATCTGTGTCTGTCAATTAGCATGCAGTCTGTTGCTTATAATATGGCTGACCTCTTCGCAAAAGCCTTTTTGATTTATTTTCCAATACAACAGTTGGGAAACCACATGTCCTCCATCATACTGGTGGAGTGGATCACACTAGTGATCATTTACTTAAATACCATTTACATGCTAGAATTTCACATCTTTCTGTAGAGATATTGGTCTAGATATCTGATGGTAGTGGGTTCAGAGTTATCAATGGGCTAAAGGTCTTTAAGCGGGGCTCTTAACACTCATTGCTCCAAGGGGTTAACCATGCCTGACTCCATATTCTGACCCCGAGCATCCGCCACTTTGGATAAAATCTTCTGCTAAATGACCACATACAATGTAATGGAATTTAATTGTGACAGTAACACAGCAGGCACGTTCACCTCTGAGCACTAGGGATTCCCGGTTCGAATCACAATCGGGGTTTCCATGTTCTCCCTGTGTCCACGTGAGTTTCCTCCAGGTTCTCTGGTTTCCTCCCACAGTCCAAAAACATGGATCAAGTCATTTGAATTCTCCAAATTGCCCCATATAGAGTGTGTGTGTGCATGAGTGTGTGCCCAGCGATAGATTGGCACCCTGTTCTTGTTGTGTCTGCCCAGCGCCTGAGACGTTCTCCCCTGGATGGGCATGGGGAACCCCCCCATGACCCTAATAGAGGATAAAGCGGAAGATAATGGATGGATGGATGGATGGACAGTAACACAGCAACACTGGGCACTGGGGGAGGAAATGCGGAGCCAACAGCATCAGTAACATAATTGACACACCTGAGGCGGCTTCACCAAATTAACGTGTGAAGGCTTTGAAATCGGTAACATGGCATGCCGGGGGGGGAGCGATGCGGATGACAGAAGCGGGGCATTTGACGAATCCGTTACATTGGTGCTGAAATCCAGAACGGATGAGGACGCACACGGCAGAGGACGACACCTGCAAGCTTCGCTGGCGTGTTCATCAGCAAGGGTGCACGCCCTGTCCTATTCTTTCAGCGTTCGTGGAGAGTGAAGCAGGGTGGGCGGGGCAAATGGACGTTCCAACCACTGTGGACGGAGGGAAGATGTCGAGGGCGTTGCTCATCGCAGGGAAAAACAGGGAGATGTGGAGTGGCAGCGGGAGAAAGGGTCTTCGTTGACCGCGATGGCACGCAGATGGCCCCACACTGGAGCGGTGATGTCAGGAGCCTGTGGGCACGGGGGCTCTCGCTTCGTGCCAGCTTGTGCACACACACACACACACACACATCTCCGTTCTGTCGAGCTAGTTCTATAATATAAGGATTTTTAATGAAGTTCTTTAGGATCAGTGTTGATCAGTGAAGCGTGTAGCGTGTGAAACGTAATATGAGCAAGCCAGGATTGTTTATGGTTTCCAGCACAGCTGGATTCTCATCACAGTGGAGATTAGGGAGACAGTTTTCCCAATCAAACCATCCACTCGCACCTGAGAGAGCAACATCTATCTCTATCCAATGTGTAAGCACATTCTTAAGCTGTAAACTACCCCATGATGTGGTTCTCTGTAATTAATTCAATCAGCAGTATCATTTTTTATGCTCATGTAATAATCACGGACTGACTGCACTCTCTTGACTGACGGAACACGTCTGTCATTACTAGGGGTGTCTTCAACTAAGGATTTTCATAGTCGAATCTGATTCGTCAGATTTTCCCTATAGTCGACTGATAGTCGAATCAGTTAATAATGGCGCTATAAGCGTGGTTTTTAAAAATTTTTTTTTTTTTTATATTTTACTTGTTTTTCTAGAGCACCGTAAATGGGATCCCCGTTCTGGACTTTTTTCCACTTCAAAGGAAAAACCTAAAACACTCAGATCAAAGAGTTTTATTTGACAAAAGGCTATATATATAACGAAAACAAAGACATTTCATGTCAAAACTAATGCTTAGCAGCAGCCATGGGCACCCCCATGTGGTCAAAATGGTACATTCGACTATGAGGTTCGTAGTCGACTACGGTTCTCCGAATCGAATCGTCGAATCAGCGAATACTGCAGCTCACCCCTAGTCATTACTAAAAGCGAGCACATCCTTTTCATCAAGTCCTTTACAGATCGAAAGCAGAAGCAACACAAGTTCCAAGACACACATCAGCAAACTTCCCCACCCATTCAGCCCATCAAGCCCTTGGCACATCATCACTGCACAAATCTGCTGGGCTGCCACACAAACTCCAGTGGAAGTGGGATGCTGTTGGAGGCTGGTTCGACAAAACGTTCCTAATGACTTTCATATGCAGTTCCACAGTCGAAAGCCTTTTCAGCCGGGATTATCGGCAGTCAGGCGTCAGAGGAGGTCAACGCAAAGTTGTATAGACAAAGATGAACATTTTATTAGATGTGTTTAAGCTGCGAGGCCATTCTTAACCACAGCTAGAATCTAATCTTTTAGCCTGAGACGCTACGAGAAACCATTTGGAACCTGTAGCAGCAGTGGAATGACGATTCACTGACAGCAGATGTTAAAGTTTAACATGTGTAACTCGGGAAAGGCTGAAATCCTCTGTAAGGTGTACAGCCCTGAAGTGGCTGCATTCATGACGCTTGCTTACTGTTCGCCTTTCAGTCTGGACTTTTATTACTAATGTCAAACGTCAGTTTAATCTGCTTTGAAGAATAAATCGCAAAAAATGCCTTTTAGGCAATTTACACAATTTTCATACATTTGTTTTTGGAATGATATTTTCTATTTTAACTGAAAACAGGGCGGCACGGTGGCTTAGTGGTTAGCACGTTCGCCTCTCAGCACTAGGGAGTCGGTTTGAATGCCCATCTGGGTGGAGTTTCCATGTTCTCCCCGTGGGTCTCCTCCGGGTTGTCCGGTTTCCTCCCACAGACCAAAAACATGGAACAAGTCAATTGAGTTCTCCAAATTGCCCCATGTAGAGTGTGTTTGGGTGCATGTCTGTGTGAGTGAGTGTGTGCCCAGCGATAGATTGGCACCCTGTCCTGGGTGTATCTGCCCAGCGTCCGAAACGTTCTCCCCTGGATGGGCATGGGGAACCCCACCGCGACCCTAATAGAGGATAAAGCAGAAGATAATGAATGAATGAATGAACTGAAAACAGGTTGTAATTGCTTAAGGCACCAAGAGTGACAGGTTGGCTGTCTTGGGGCTTCACAAGTTCAAATATTAAATTTATCATAAAAGCTTATAATCTTCGCCGAATCTTATACGAGGGACTAGAATGGCAGGTGGTGGGGGGGGGGGGCATGCCCATCCAGGGAAGAATGTTTCAAGCAATGGACAGATAAACCCAGGACAGGGCAGAATTCATTGCTGGGCACATATGCAGACACACAATTAAGAGCAGTCAAATCACCTTGAATCCCACGCGGACATAGGGAGAACATGGAAACCACCCAGATCAGGATTCGAACCTGGATCCCCAGCACCGAGAGGCGGACGTGCTAACCACTACACCACAGTGTTACAGGGTGACCGTCTCAGATTCTAATCCTGAAATACTGCCTTTCTGCTTAGTTTAATTCTGCTCATAACATTCCACACCTGCCCCAGCCAATTCATCTCTGTTCATACGTTGAGGGGATGGATGAGCCGCCGGTGGAGAAAGTGAAATCAACAGGAACACAGATCTCCAAGAGAAAACCATTGCCCTACAGTTTACTTAAAATAGGGCAATCAAGAAACTCCTTTTAGTGAGTGTCAGTTCTGTGGAAGGAAACACCTTGTTAATGAGCAAGACGAATGGAAAACGGCCAGACAGACAGACAGACAGACAGAAAGGATACGGTAAATCAGATAAGCACGCTGTATAATTGTGGTGAACATGAATGTTCCGTACATGTCGAACCTTAAGGCTGTTTTGACAGCTAAAGAAGGAACTACCCAGAGTGTATTAACCCTCAGCAGTGTGTTCTAAATATGGACGTTTGATAAACGTTCATTCATTCATTATCTCCCGCTTTATCCTATATTAGGGTCGCGGGATGGGGGGGTTCCACATGCCCATCCAGGGGAGAACGTTTCGGGCGCTGGGCAGATACACCCAGGACAGGGCGCCAATCTATCGCTGGGCACACACTCACACACACAGACAAGCACACAAACACACTCTACAAGGGGCAATTTGGAGAATTCAAATGACTTGATCCATGTTTTTGGACTGTGGGAGGAAACCGGAGAACCCGGAAGAAACCCACGCGGACACGGGGAGAACATGGAAACTCCACCCAGATGGGGATTCGAACCGGGAATCCCTAGTGCTGAGAGGAGAACGTGCTAAACCACTAAACCACCGTGCTGCTCATGTTTGCTAAATGTGATAAATATAAAAGAAATGATGGGAGAAATGCCCAGCGATAGATTGGCGTCCTGTCCTGGGTGTATCTGCACAGCGCCCGAGACGTTCTCCCCTGGATGGGCATGGGGAACCCCACCGCGACCCTAATATAGGATAAAGCGGAAGATAATGAATGAATGAATGAATGAATGATGGGAGAAGTTTTAAATGATGGAAGATTTGTGTCAGTGGTGACCATTTTTTTGGCTTTTTACGAATACAGCAGTGACAGGGGAACAGTGTGTGTATACAGTTTGAGCTTCAACCCAAGTGTGAGTGACATCAAAAAGTGACAAAATGCAGAATTGCCTTATCGAATCAAAGTCATGGGGGGTACGAGTAAAGATAAAGACGTTGTGATTAAACCCTTGGATATTTTTTTATTTGGGGATACAGGATTATGTCTACATTGCTGCAGCAGTTAAAGGGTAACTGTGACTGAACTGCTATAAAAGTCTGAAAACAGTTTATGAAACGATACTTCAGGTTTTAAACTACAGTTAAAACTCCAAGTTTAGAAGATGCAGTGAGGGTCTTTTAGCGTTCGAAGAACGCGGGGTGTTAAAACGTGAACTGACAAAATCCGCTCAGATTTAGAAGAGCTTTAAACATTCTTTTGCAAGAATGGGCATGGACGAATGGAGGGCTTCAGGGGCGTGGAACGCCGAGTGGCATCTTGCAACTAGAACGTGGGTTACATTTACAACAGTGTAAAACTTAAAGGCACATGTTTGTTCCTGAATTTTCTTTTCATTAATCAATGATCCATCCAACATGAAAAATAAAAGACCACTCAAAAAATAAATGTAGCCCAGTCTATGGGCAACACTCACACTATATAGGGGCAATTTAAAGTAGCCAAATGACCTTAAATACATGTTTTTGGACTGTGGGAGGAACGCAGATAAAACCTACATGGACACAGGGAGAAGAACATGGAAACTTCACCCAGATCGGCATTCAAACCTGGATCCCAGCACTGAGAGGCGGACATGCTAACCACTAAGCCACCATGTATTCAACTGAGAGAAAACCAATAAAAAATAAACAAAACAACTTCCACATCACC
Organism: Corydoras sp. C115; assembly: GCA_019802505.1. Classification (NCBI taxonomy): domain Eukaryota; kingdom Metazoa; phylum Chordata; class Actinopteri; order Siluriformes; family Callichthyidae; genus Corydoras; species Corydoras sp. C115. The sequence continues at coordinate 1,376,149 of JAFMOC010000035.1, read as the reverse complement.
TATAAACGTTTCCTCTGTGCCCAATAGCACTAACCACTCTCCCCACATGGAAGTGGTGGGACATCTTGAGCCGCTTCATGGTGGTAAAGGGTATATAAACCTCTGCAGTGGCCTGAAATGTGTGTCAAATGTGGTGGTAATCGGAGCAACAAGGGTGGATTTGTACGTACATGCACACGCACAGACATGTGCGCACACACACACACACACACACACACACAATGTGAAAGCCACTAAAAAGTGAAGCTTAAGCTCTGAATCCAGCAGCAACGAGTGTCCTCCATTAATTTAGATCTTGAGTCCCAGCATCGTTAGGTCCATTGTCACGTTCATGTCATGTTCAGGGCCTTTAAATCTTTCTTATAGGTTTTCCTTCAAGTCTTTCAGGGGTGACCCCAATGAGTTCCATGGGATGCCCATCGAAGTGCCAATTTGGGGATCTTTGTGTTCTCCATGGGCAGCACGGTGGCTTAGTGGTTAGCACGTTCGCCTCTCAGCACTAGGGATTCTCAGTTCGAATCCCTATCTGGGTGGAGTTTCCCCATGTTCTCCCCGTGTCCACGTGGGTTTCCTCCGGGTTCTCCGTTTTCCTCCCACAGTCCAAAAAAACATGGATCAAGTCAATTGAGTTCTCCAAAAAATTGCCCCATATAGAGTGTGTATGTGTGTGTGAGTGTGTGCCCAGTGATGGATTGGCGCCCTGTCCTGGGTGTATCTGCCCAGCGCCTGAGACGTTCTCCCCTGGATGGGCATGGGGAACCTCATCGCGATCCTAATAGAGGATAAAGCGGGTGATAATGAATGAAAGGATAAATGAATGTTCTCCATGCGAAGGATGTGGCCTGCCAATCAGAGTCTTTTGACGTGTGACCACGGTAGTAAGTTTGCTCATGCCACTCCTTCGCAGATACCCCCTCTTTGGTTCCGTGTTTGAGGTAGCGGATCGGAGGGATTGGGTGCAGACATCGAGCTAGTTGCTGATGCTCACTGGTGTCTCTCATGTACTACAGGAGTATATGGCTGTTGGTTTAATGATGGAGGTGAAATAAAGGAGAGAAGATGGACAATGAAGACCACATGTTGTTCATCCTTCGAAAGACGGCCGTCACCTTTATATACAACATCCAACTCTACGTCACAATTCTGGTAGATCACACCACACAGATAAGTCAACTGTTCCAATTTTTTTTTTTCAACCACAGTCCTGATCATAATTCTTCATGCTTGGTCTGTGGTTGACTCATCGACATTAACATATTACTGAACTTCATGATTAATGACTTTATACATGGCGGACTAATTGCTTGACCTGGTCAACGTGGAAAAAAAGCTGGGTTTCAGACTCTATGTGATGCATCTTAAAGCATCATTAAAGGATTCATTTAAATACAACATCACCATGATGTAAAAGTGACATTTACCATGATAAAACACTAAAAGTTACGTGTAGTGGCAGTAAACATTGTGTACTATAAGTTATTGTATAATATAACGACAGTAACTCACTGTTCTGTTTGTATGCATCAGATGTTTAGCTCGTCTCATATTCATCTTCACTAATGGACTTTTGTCTCGGATATGGTCAGTGATTTGTCCGGTACATCAAAGAGCTTCACATATCCACTTATTTGCTGATACTCACACTTCTGGGTAATTCACAAGTCAACAACTTTGGGAGCTATATACATACATACATAAATACATATACAAAATCAAGATGAAGACTGAACCAAGTGTTCTGGAACCAAATGGCAACAGCAATACAACTGTTACACAACCCCAGGTGACTAAGAATTACTTGCTTAATTTATTAAAACACAAACTTGCTGAAAAACCTTGAATGAATATTTTATATTTTACAGAATGTTGAATTCAGTACGGCAGCACGGTGGTTAGCACGTTCGCCCCATCCCCATCTGGGTGGAGTTTCCATGTTCTCCCCATGTCAGGGTGGGCTTCCTCCAGGTTCTCCGGTTTCCTCCCACAGTCCAAAAACATGGATCAAGTCAATTGAGTTCTCCAAATTGCCCCATGTAGAGTGCGTTTATGTGAGTGTGTGTGTGTGCCCAGCGATAGGTTGGCACCCTGTCCTGGTTGTATCTGCCCGGCGCCCGGGACGTTCTCCCCTGGATGGGCATGGGGAACCCCACCGCGACCCTAATAGAGGATAAAGCGGAAGATAATGAATGAGTGAATTAATTAATTCAGTACGTTATAGGTGCTCTCATGCCTGTTTAATAGTTCTATAGTCCTTAAGACTGTGGAGCTTTTAACCATTACTTTATTACACAAATGAATCATGTTTGAGGGAGGTTTAGTGGTTAGCACATCCACCTCTCAGTGTTGGAGATCCAGGTTCAAATGCTAATCTGGGTGGAGTTTTCACCCTGCATGGAAACCCCCCACAGTCCTAATTGAGAATTAAGTGACAATGTTATGACGTATGTATGCACTGACTGGTCTAGATGTATTTTTTTTTAAATCGGTGTTAATTTAAACCATGTCAGTAACAGCTTGGTGTCAAAGTGAAATAATTTTTTTTTTTAAAGTCTAAAGGTTTAAAAAAAAGTCTCAAGATTACATTGTCATGCATTTTGGATCTGACTGTATGCTTCTAACATGTGGAAAACGTTTGTAAAGGACCCTTTTTCTGTTTTAGCATCACTGTGGACCAATGCGTAAAGCGAGGTCCATGGTGTGGAAGAATTTCCCTGAATCCTGACCCCAGGTACAGAGTCCTGACCCCAACCAACATCCTTGTGATGAACTAGAATAGAGATTGAGAGCCAGGTCTTCTCATCAGTTTCTGACTTCACCAATGCTCATCTGAATGAGAAAAAATCCCACACACTTCTTTCACAAATCTTGCAGAAAAAAACCTCAGGAGTCAAATTTCATAAAGCTTAAGGTCGGGGCCATCATAAAAGTTTTAGTAGGTGTAATGTGTCATTTCTTTGCTCAGATAGTGTTGGTTCCCAGAACTATTTCATTTAAATGTACTTTTTTAACATTGTCTAACAACCTGGAGCACTTTTTAACTAGTTCCATGTTCCACAAACCTGACCCTGAAGATTTTCCTATTGAACCCTGATCAGTGTCACATGACCCCAGCTGGACCAGCAAAACAAGACTACATTCTGAACCAGGTTTAAACAGCTTCAACCTAATTTATGTTGCAGCCAGTATCCCAGAAAGCACAGGATCTTACACGAAGTAGGAATACTGAGAACAGAAAACTGTAAATAATTAACAAGATTAACCACCAAATAACAGCCTGGTAAAGTGTAAAAAAAACAGGTCAAAAAAGAACTCTAATCCCAAAAACATGCAACTGAAATGAAGTTTCATATAAAGGTACTGGATTTAAAATTAAGGGCAGCACGGTGGCTTAGTGGTTAGCATGTTCGCTTCTCAGCGCTAGGGATTTCCAGTTCGAATCCCCATCTGGGTGGAGTTACCATGTTCTCCCCGTGTCCGTGTGGGTTTCCTCCGGGTTCTCCGCTTTCCTCCCACAGTCTAAAAACATGGATCAAGTCAATTGAATTCTCCAAATTGCCCCATATAGAGTGTGTCTGTGTGTGTGTGTGTGCCCAGCGATAGATGGGCGAGTTGTCCTGGGTGCATCTGCCCAGTGCCCGAGACGTTCTCCTCTGGACGGGCATGGGGAACCCCCCCCCCCCCCCACGTTTGCCTCTCAGCGCTAGGGATTCCCAGTTCGAATCCCAGTCTGGGTGGAGTTTCCATGTTCTCCCCGTGTCTGCGTGGGTTTCCTCCGGGTTCTCCGGTTTCCTCCCACAGTCCAAAAACATGGTTGAAAGTCAACTGAATTCTCCAAATTGCCCCATATAGAGTGTGTGCCCAGCGATAAATTGGCGGCATGGGTGTATCTGCCCAGCGCTGGAAATGTTCTCCCCTGGATTGGCATAGGGAACCCTACTGTGACCGTAGTAGAGGATAAACTCCGAAATGCTGTAAGGTAAAAAAAAATGCAAAACTATAGAATACTTATATAATATTAGGGGAAGCAGGGTGTTTAGAAGCCATCTGGATACCTGGAGCGTCTCTGAGAACCTGCATTAACTGATGGGCAGATAAAGGTAGAAGGTAACCTTGTAAGGCAACATGGTTTCCCCCTCCAAAAAAATCCCCGAACAGTGTGTTGTAGTGATTTAAGGTTCTGGTGGTTCTCTTTCGTGTCTTCTGTCTGTGTAGTGGCTTAGTGGTTAGCACGTTTGCCTCTCAGTGCTAGGGATTCCCGGTTCGAATCCCAATCTGGGTGGAGTTTCCATGTTCCCCCCTTGTCGGCGTGAGTTTTCTCCGGGTTCTCCGGTTTCCTCCCACAGTCCAAAAACATGGTTGAAGGTCAACTGAATTCTCCAAATTGCCCCATATAGAGTGTGTTCGTGTGAGTGAGTTAGTGTGTGCCCAGCGATAAATTAGCGGCATGGGTGTATCTGCCCAGCTCTGGAAATGTTCTCCCCTGGATTGGCATATGGAACCCTACCGCAACCCTAGTAGAGGATAAAGCGGAAGATACTGGATGGATGGAATAAACTCCTAAATACTGTAAGGTAAAAATACTTATATAATATTAGGGGAAGCAGGGTGTTTAGAAGCCACCTGGATACCTGGAGCGTCTCTGAGAGACAGGTGCAGCCCGAACCTGCATTAACTGATGGGCAGATAAAGGTGGAAGGTAACCTTGTGAGGTAACATGGGTTCCCCCTCCAAAAAAAATCCCCAAACAACGTGTTGTAGTGATTTAAGGTTCTGGTGGTTCTCTTTCGTGTCTTCGGTCTGTGTATCTGCTGTGTAGTGGTTTAGTGGTTAGCACGTTTGCCTCTGAGCACTAGGGATTCCCGGTTCGAATCCCAATCTGGGTGGAGTTTCCATGTTCTCCCCGTTTCCACGTGGATTTCCTCCGGGTTCCTCCCACAGTCCAAAAACATGGTTGAAGGTCAACGGAATTCTCCAAATTGCCCCATATAGAGTGTGTTTGTGTGAGTGAGTTAGTGTGTGCCCAGCGATAAATTAGCGGCATGGGTGTATCTGCCCAGCTCTGTAAATGTTCCCCCCTGGATTGGCATAGGGAACCCTACTGTGACCCTAGTAGAGGATAAAGTGGAATAAACTCCTAAATACTGTAAGGTAAAAATACTTATATAATATTAAGGGGGGCGGCATGGTGGCTTAGTGGTTAGCACGTTCGCCTCTCAGCGCTAGGGATTCCCGGTTCGAATCCCCATCTGGGTGGAGTTTCCATGTTCTCCCCGTGTCCGCGTGGGTTTCCTCCGGGTTCTCCGGTTTCCTCCCACAGTCCAAGAACATGGATCAAGTCACTTGAGTTCTCTAAATTGCCCCATATAGAGTGTGTGAGTGTGTACCCAGCGATGGATTGGCGCCCTGTCCTGGGTGTGTCTGCCCGGCGCCCGGGACGTTCTCCCCTGGATGGGCATGGGGAACCCCACCGTGACCCTAATAGAGGATAAAGCGGGAGATAATGAATGAATGATAATATTAAGGGAAGCAAGGTGTTTAGAAGCCACCTGGATACCTGGATCCTCTCTGAGAGACAGGTGCAGCCTGAACCTGCATTAACTGATGGGCAGATAAAGGTGGAAGGTAACCTTGTGAGGTAACATGGGTTCCCCCTCCAAAAGAAAATCCCCGAACAGCGTGTTGTAGTGATTTAAGGTTCTGCTGGTTCTCTTTCGTGTCTTCGGTCCGAGTCGGTTGCGCGAGAGCAGAAACGTGGCGTGACGTCTAAATTAGCAGCATTAGCTCGCGCGGCCGAGCTTCACGTCATTGCGACTGCTGCATTAGACGTGTGCCGTGTTCTGCTCTGTGTTCTGCTGTGTTCTGCTGTGTTCTGCATTCCTGCTGTGCGCTCCTCGCCTCGGCTGCACAGCTGGGCTTCCACGTGTGAAGAGCCGCTGGAAGTCCCCCCAGCCCTCTTCCAGCGGGACCTCACCTACCCCGAGCCCCGGCCACCGGCTCCGGACCGTCAGCCCGCTGTTTCCGCCCCCGCGTTTCTCCTCAAGGACGCCCCCCAAAAAGCCACCACCACGCCATGACAGCCGAGGAAAAAAGCTGCAGCCGATGTGCGGGGTGGGAGCCGGGAGAGCGAAAAAAAAACAAAAAAACAACAACTCCGAGCGATTCCTGAACGCTTTCTACACCCCGAGCGCTGGCCACTTCATTCATGAGGGATGCCGGAGCCCGGGCTAACGGCCGCTGAGCGCGAGCGGAGCGCCTCGCCCGCCGCCGATCCCGAGAACAAACTTAAACGAGCGACTTACCTAAAATGGCTCCTGCATCAGCCAAAATACAAACAGCTATTATTTGGTGAAGTTTAGCGCTGGCCGCCTGCACCGACAGCCTAACGCGGGTCGAGCCCGGATTGTCGGAGCGCGCATTGGCCTGAACTCGGGGCAGTCGCCTCGCGATTGGCTGCCGTGCTGCCCATCAAGGCGCGCCGCTCTAAGTTTGCCTGAGAGCTAAATATTGCGAGCGACTATTGTGCGCTGTTAGCCCGCATGCAGCCTGCATGAGAACGTCGACGTTCTGGATTTCAGTATGTGTATGTGTATTTCCCCCCTCCCCGCATACCTCGCGTAGGCTGATCGGCTGATCATGTGCGCTTTTTCGGGCTCGCTCCTCGGATCCGGGCGCTAAAGCCGATCGTGGGTTTCATGGTTGCAGCCTGCAGCCTTTACTTCATCGTTACGGCGCCGAGAGAAGAAAAAAAAAATGTAACACTCCAGCAGCACGTCTTTGCTCATGTTTGGTAGCCCGGATGTGAGAACAGCGGAGGTTCTAGCGCATCGGCTCCGAACTGCGGTGTTTTTCCGCTGCGCTTTTAATCTGGGCCAATGTTAATAAGGAGAGCTCTCATTTACTGCGCGCTTCTTCGCTGCCGGGGTTCGAGATCAGTCGACATGTCCATGAACTTCATCGTGTCCGCACTCGCTACAAAAATAAAAGCCCAAAAGATGCACAAGAGCTCGTGGGTTCTAGAGTTTATCCAGTTAAAGTTCATATGGGCTGTTGGAGGGAGCGCACATCCACCACCTGAACCCCTGAAATTCCATAATGCAAGAATAAAAGAAGTGAATTCATTCATTATCTCCCGCTTTATCCTCTAGTAGGGTTGCGGTGGGGTTCCCCATGCCCATCCAGGGGAGAACGTTTCGGGCGCTGGGCAGATAGACCTAGGACAGGGCGCCAATCTATTGTTGGGCACACACTCACTCACACAGACACACTCTATATGGGGCAATTTGGAGAATTCAATTGACTTGATCCATGTTTTTGGACTGTGGGAGGAAACCGGAGAACCCGGAGGAAACCCACGCGGACACGGGGAGAACATGGAAACTCCATCCAGATGGGGATTCGACCGGGAATCCCTAGCGCTGAGAGGCGAACGTGCTGACCACTAAGCCACCATGCCGCTGCAAGGTGAATTCCATTCTGTGATATTTAGTCAGGAGAAAAAGTTTTCCCTGTTGAACTTTCCACACAACTCATAAATATAAATAAGACTGGACATGGGAGCTCAGTGGTCAGGGAGTTGGGCTATCAATCTGAAGGTTGGGGGTTCAAATCCCAGGTCCACTGAAGTTGCCAATGTGGGTCCTTGAGAAAGGCCCTTAACCCTCATTGCTTTGGTTAAAAGCATCTGCACAATGACCGTATGTAATGTGAAAACGTCCACATGGATTTCCTCCAGGTTCTCCGGGTTTCCTCCCACCGTCCAAAAACATGGAACAAGGTAAATTGAATGCCCCAAATTGCCTTTACTTCATCGTTACGGCGCCGAGAAAAAATAAATGTAACACTCCAGCAGCACGTCTTTGCTCATGTTTGGTACACACATCCACCACCTGAACACCTGAAATACCATAATGCAAGAATAAAAGAAGGTCAATTCCATTCATCTGTGATATTTAGTAAGGAGAAAAAGTTTCCTCTGTTCAACTTTACACACAACTCATAAATATGACTTAATAATAATAATAATAATAATAAAAAATAATAATAATAATTATTATTTAGTGGCCCTATGTAGAGTGTGTGTGTGTGTGTGTGTGTGTGAGTGTGTGCCCAGCGATAGATTGGCACCCTGTCCTGGGTCTATCTGCCCAGCGCCCGGGGCGTTCTCCCCTGGATGGGCATGGGGAACCCCACCGCGACCCTAATAGAGGATAAAGCGGAAGATAATGAATGAATGAATGAATAATAATAATAATAATATCCTCATGGATTTTCTTTCTGGTTCTCTGATTTCCTCCCACAGTCCAAAAACATGGATCAAGGTAAATTGAATACTCCAATTTGTGAGTGAGTGTGTGCCCAGCGATAAAATGGCACCCTGTCCTGGGTGTATCTGCCTGGGTGTAACGCTCTGGACGATGGGGAACCCCCCTGCAACCCTAGTGGAGGATTAAGCAGAAGATAATGAATGAATTAATTATAATAACACTATGAGCTTCACCTGCTTCTACACCCATCACGTTTTATTCCTATCCCAGCAGTGTCACTGAGGTGTTTAAATGAAACTACAGCAGCACTGCTGTACTCACCACATCAGTGTCACCGCAGAACTGACATTGAACAATCCACCACCCAAAATGATATCTGTTCTGTGATGATCCTGACCAATTGGTTGGTTGAGAACCAACAGGGGATTAACAAAAACAAAGAACACAGATGGACTACAGTCTATAATTGTAAAACTACAAAGTATATAAAGTAAAAACAAAATGTATGGAAATTGCTGGATATAAATATGTAACAATTACAATTACAGACAAATCTAAATATTTTAGCCTGCTATTCAATTATATCCCAGTGTGTATTGAAACATTTGTTAAAGTGGCATTAAACCATCCACCACCCAACCCCACCACCCTAATAGAGGGTCGCGGTGGGGTTCCCCATGCCCATCCAGGGGAGAACGTCTCGGGCAGATAGACCCAGGACAGGGCGCCAATCCATCGCTGGGCACACACTCACTCACACAGACACACTCTATATGGGGCAATTTGGAGAACTTAATTGACTTGATCCATGTTTTTGGAAACCGGAGAACCCGGACGAAACCCACGCAGACACGGGGAGAACGTGGAAACTCCACCCAGATGGGGATTCGAACCGGGAATCCCTAGTACTGAGAGGCGAACGTGCTGACCACTAAGCCACCGTGCCGCCGGCATAGTGTCATGTGTGTTTAAATTTCACCCACAACAGGAAGACTATGTTATGATGAATCAGTTTCCTGAGTTCACGGCTATCCTGCTGTTCTCCGAAAGTTCTGGTATTGGAGCAGAATCTGTGACTTATTAGCAAACACGCTAACAAATCGCATCGGTCCGGAAAAAATCACCGGAAATGATTAGAATGAGAAATCATTAAAATGACAACAAAATGTTGATTGTAAAGTAACAGCGTCTTGGAGCCCAGAATAGGGAAAAGACGAGTAAAGTTTTTTGCAATTAATTGCAATTAACTTTACAATTAATCATAAGTGCCTCTAAAAAAATACATATTACACCGGTAGCCTGAACTTTAGACCAAGTGACACAACTCCCAATGAACACATGCAGCACTCTTGCACATCTGTTTGCTTTGTCCTTTGTCCTTTGTGTGAGTGTGAGTGTGTGCGCCCAGAGATGGACTGAGGCCCTGGTTTTAGTGTATCTGACAGCACCTAAAACTTTCTTCCCTGCAGCCCTTGTCCCTAGTAGATTTAAGCAGAAGATGATGAGATTATATATATATATGGCGGCACGGTGGCTTAGTGGTTAGCACGTTCGCCTCTCAGAGCAAGGGATTCCAGGTTCGAATCCCCATCTGGGTGGAGTTTCCATGTTCTCCCCGTGTCTGCGTGGGTTTCCTCCGGTTTCCTCCCACAGTTCAAAAACATTGATCAAGTCTATTGAATTCTTAAAAATTGCCCCATATAGAGTGTGTCTGTGTGAATGAGTGTGTGCCCAGCGATGGATTGGCACCCTGTCCTGGGTGTATCTGCCCAGCGCCCGAGACGTTCTCCCCTGGATGGGCACCACGACCCTAATAGAGGATAAAGCGGGAGATAATGAATGAATGAATATATATATATATATATATATATATATATATATATATATATATATATATATATATATATATGCCCTAATACACAACCCTAATAGAGGATTAAACAAAACATATTGAGATTAAATGATGTTTGATGATTAGATGTTTTTATATGCATGAGAAAATTTGTATAAATATGAGACAATGTGGAGAATGGAATTATATCTTTTGTATCCTGCTGCTTTTGCAATGAACTGAATCTCAGCGCCTGAAATTTTAAGGTATCAAAAGTGATGTGATTTTTGATAAAAAAGACTTGCCGTAGCACTGTATCTGTCTTAAACCTGATGTACACCTTTAGTAGTGGCTTTTATGGTTATCCAGCACAATGTAATCCACTCTGTGTTAACACAGAATCATGACTTACTGTCTCAGGTAGTGTTCTGTCTTCATTCACGCAATAAACCCAAACCCAAAGCAGTAAGAAGCACCTTTCCAAAAATCCTAGATGCAGTCTGGCCAAATTCTGGATGCCCCATATCTTTGCGCTCACTGAATGCAGCCCAGAGCCAAAGAAAGGTAAAAGCATGTCACTGTTCAGTTACTTTACAGACGACCGTCTAAGCTGCACGCTCTATTTAAAAGCTCAAAGAGGATACAGACAATATAAAGGCAGGTTATGATGCCATACATCTCTCGCCATCTCACCTGCACTGACTGCATTTAACCTTCAGTTACTGAGCTTTAAATCCATCTGTTCTATTGTGGAGGTAAATGGAGGGGGTCGATATGCCCAAGTGACTAACGGTGCGGCAAAATAGAGCTGGAAGAAATGTGTGTATGATAGGCATACAGATGTCCATAATGAAACATAAGGCTTGTTTCCTTTATAAAACCGTGCATCTGACAGAACATATGTCATATTTTCATGCCAACATAAAAAGATGTAGGAATGCAGGTAAGACCCCACAGGAACGTGTCACCAAGATTGGTGCATTTCTTCGTACGAATATAGGGAACCACAGAACATGGAGGAAATTCATGTGGACTCTGCGTTTGGTCTCTGTTTAGTTTGAGGTCTTTTGTTACGCTGACTCCATGCCGTCTGCTGAATTTAAATGCACTAACTCCCTGTAAACCATTTCGAAGTCGTCACAGTTTGAATCCGCCAACAAATAGAAAAAAAGGACCATTGTGAATTCTGTGTCTGTATGTTCGGCGGGTTCTAGAGCAGGTGTGCTGATGCAATGAGTATAATGATTCAAGCATCTGTTTTGAAGTTCTAATGAATCCACATGACTATGAATCTCCCCTCCTTCTCTCAGCCCCTCCTCTCCTCTTCATGATGCCTGCGTGTGTTCTTGGCCCCTCGCCCAGAGCCCACGGTGCTCTGTGCTGGAGAAGGATTATTTACTTCAAAAATATTCAAACCATAAGCACGGCTGTGGACAAACCGTTTCTGCTTCTCTTACTACATTCCCCACCAAACAACAGTTTATATACAACTATATTTAACATATTGGCGGCACGGTGGCTTAGTGGTCAGCACGTTCGCCTCTCAGCGCTAGGGATTCCCGGTTCGAATCCCCATCTGGGTGGAGTTTCCACGTTCTCCCCGTGTCCGCGTGGGTTTCCTCCGGGTTCTCCGGTTTCCTCCCACAGTCCAAAAACATGGATCAAGTTAATTGAGTTCTCTAAATTGCCCCATGTAGAGTGTGTTTGAGTGAGTGAGTGTGTGCCCAGCGATGGATTGGCACCCTGTCCTGGGTCTATCTGCCCATGTTCTCCCCGTGTCCGTGTGGGTTTCATCCGGGTTCTCCGGTTTCCTCCCACAGTCCAAAAACATGGATCAAGTTAATTGAGTTCTCCAAATTGCCCCATATAGAGTGTGTTTGAGTGAGTGAGTGTGTGCCCAGCGATGGATTGGCGCCCTGTCCTGGGTCTATCTGCCCATGTTCTCCCCGTGTCCGTGTGGGTTTCCTCCGGGTTCTCCGGTTTCCTCCCACAGTCCAAAAACATGGATCAAGTCAATTGAATTCTCAAAATTGCCCCATATAGAGTGTGTGTGTGTGAGTGAGTGTGTGCCCAGCGATAGATTGGCACCCTGTCCTGGGTGTATCTGCCCAGCGCCCGAGACGTTCTCCCCTGGATGGGCATGGGGAACCCCCCCCTCGACCCTAATAGAGGATAAAGCGGAAGATAATGAATGAATATATTTAACATAACTGTAAAATGCTGATGAAAAGGACATTATTAAACAGCGACCGCATTTTTTCACCGGTAGAGGGCAGTGGTCTGCTGCCAATACGGCAGTAATTTAGAACCGCTGTATTTAGGGTTCTTTCATTGGTTGTAGCTCAGACTTGTCCAAATAGGACTTTACACATTGAAAGGCATTTTATTGGATATTTCTTTAGTAAGTGAATCTAGTTTGGTCTTTAAAGCGGTATGTTTATGCGGTTATATAAGTAACCTTATAAGTATATAAGTAAGTCTAACAGAATTTCTCAGAAAACAGTATTCCATCCATCCCATCCATTGTCTTCCACTTTATCCTCTATTAGGGTCGTGGCGGGGGGGGGGGTCCCACATGACGATCCAGGGGAGAACGTTTTGGGCGCTGGGCAGATACACCCAGGACAGGGCGCCCATCTATCGCTGGGCAAACACTCACTCACTCACACAGACACGCACACATAAACACTCTATATGGGGCAATTTGGAGAACTCAATTGACTTGATCCATGTTTTTGGACTGTGGGAGGAAACTGGAGAACCCGGAGGAAACCCACACAGACACGAGGAGAACATGGAAACTCCACCCAGATTGGAATTCGAACCAGGAATCCCTAGAGCTGAGAGGCAAACATGCTAACCACTAAGCCACCGCGCCGCCCGTAAACGTCAAATGATCAAATCATAAGGTGCTGATCAATTGTTAATCCATAAGGGATATAAATATTACTTAAGAAACAAGAACAGCAAGTTAAAAAGAACATGTGAGTTCTGTTACTCCTCTGAAATAACAGAACCTAGGCCTCGTATAGATCACAGAATGAGTTTCAATGATATGTATTTAATTCAGTCGTATATTTAAACACACGAGCGGCACAGTGGCCTAGTGGTTACACGTCCGCCTTTCAGCGCTACGCATCCAGGTTTGAATCCTGAGCTGGGTGGAGTCTCCAGGTTCTCCCTGTGTCCTCGTGGGTTTTCTCTGGGTTCTCCAGTTTCCTCCCACAGTCCAAAAACATGGATTCAATGTGAATTGGCTGCTCTAAAATGCCCTATATATAGTGTGTGTGTGTGTGTGTACCCAGTGATAGACTGGCACTCTATACATCCTTTATTCTGACCAGAGTGTTTCCAGGACCACCAAGCATGTATTACTTGTGTGGTGTATGAGTCTCAGCACTGTAGTGACACTGACGTGTCGTGTGTGTTGCTCTGGTCCAAGTGGATAACACGCACTGCTGGGGTGTTTAAACACCTCAGTAACACTGCTACACTAAGCGCAGATGAAGTAATAGAAGACGACTAACACAAATCGTGCAACCGTTGCACGGTCTTAGTGATCGTCTTTTAGTCCAAGGTCCCTCTGGAATGTTAGAATTTCAACAGCGCTATACCCCCGGCTAATAGTGGGCTGGGTAAAGAGGTTCAATCACAGAATTACTCACCAACAATTAACCAGCTTAGTTTTAACCCCGTGAGCTGCACTTTTGCATATAGAGTCCAACTAATACAGATAGATAGAGTTAAATTATATATTAACAGTTTAATTTATTCCTCATAAGTCTTATATATTTATATTTGACACATACTGCCAGAGGCGGCACGGTGGCTTAGTGGTTAGCACGTTCTCCTCTCAACGCTAGGGATTCCCGGTTCGAATTCCCATCTGGGTGGAGTTTCCATGTTCTCCCCGTGTCTGCATTGGTTTCCTCCGGGTTCTCCAGTTTCCTCCCACAGTCCAAAAACATGGATCAAGTCAATTGAATTCTCCAAATTGCCCCATATAGAGTGTGTGTGTGAATGAGTGTGTGCCCAGCGATGGATTGGTGCCCTGTCCTGGGTGTATCTGCCCAGCGCCCAAAACGTTCTCCCCTGGATGGGCATGGGGAACCCCCCGCGACCCTAATAGAGGATAAAGCGGAAGATAATGAATGAATGAAAACATACTGCCAGTTAACAGCACAGTAAACTCTTAAAAAAGGTGCTGCGGAAAAATACTCAGTACATACACATATCTCAGCAGGGCAAAGCCTGGAGTTGCTTCTGAAACGCTGCAGACAGAACAGCACTACAGAACATCTGGTGGAGTCACATGTCACTTTCTCTACAGTGGACATGAACAGAACCAGGTGATGCAGCAGCCCTTAATGTAAAGGCACATAAATGCAATACTTATAATGACCTTTAAACCTTTAAATCAGTCCATAGACTGACTCCATACAACTGAACGGACGTCAACTGTTACACAGTGCATATAAAAGAATAATGCTGGCTTTCGACGCATCTGTTTTGTGCTCTTGTTTCTTGTTTTTATAGATTCTCATAGCATGTTGAGTGAAGTTCTTTATTTCGCTTGCGCAGCCAAATGTTTGAGTCAAGAATGCCAAGAAAGGTTTATAATTTTTCAAGTCTGATGCATTTCTGGCTCCTGACAAAGCAGAACAATGACAGTGGGGAGGTGGTTGCACGAGAGAGAGAGAGAGAGAGAGAGAGAGAGAGAGAGAGAGAGAGAGAGAGCAAAAAAGAGAGAGAGAGAGAGCGCTCTGGGAGGAGAGAACAGATGGAGCAGCAAGAGAAAAAGAAAAGTAAGTCTGAAAGTAGATGGGAGTGAGGAGGCACAGGGGGAGAGACTGGGAAAAGGCTAGAGAGTATCTGGGTTGTAACATTTCATGAGTCCTGACTCAGTCCTGTAGATGCTACTTCTTGGAATCGGGTGTCGTTTCTGCCTCTCTGAGCCCCAAAGCCGAGCCAAAACGCTATCAGGAACAAACAGACCACTGCTTACTCATACAGAATACTTGTAGACGGCTACAGAGATGAACATGGACATGTGTTCACTGTGTTGTCAAATGTGACCCCGGTCTGGACTAACAAAGATCTGAGCCTGGTAAGAGAAAATAATCCTGCTAGTAATATAATAAATCTGTCTTTTTTATGTTTCTTGCACTAAAAATGTTCTAGAGTCTTTTGTGCAAGTCTCTTGCACATTGAACCGTCAGTATGAGGTCAGCTTTCTGAACATTGCCTGTGTGAGAAATATGTTCAAGTTACCCATGGTGCCCTGCATCTCATCTTTGCCAAAGTAAATACAGAAGAAAACAGTCAGACAGGGTAAAAAGAACTGTATCATAAAGAAACTGTAAACTAGAATTTGTTTCAGCCTAATTTACAGTCATTAAAGTCATTAAAAGTCATAAAGTATGGAGGACAGAAGGAACACCTAGCTGAATGAAACAGGTATGAAATATATAACCTGCTGATTTCATCAATGATATACAGTACCAGTCAAAAGTTTGGACACGCCCCTTTCTTGCTCAATTGTCTTTTGTAGAACTCAATTGTAGAACTACAAAATCCATCTTTACAGTGAGTGGAACTGCAAACATGGACATTAAGGGGACATGTCCAAACATTTTCTTGGTGCTGTATACATATAGGCTTTGTCCAGTGAATTTATGTGGAGGTTTTAAAGTCTTGGAAACCTGTACTTTTGTCTTGGAAGTCTTGGAAGCCTGAACTTTTCCCCACAAAAAACAAACTTTAAACAACTGTTGACGTCCGCTGAAGTTTATGCTCTCCTCGTCATGACAGATGACAAGCACGCTGCTCTCGGTCATGCGCTAATTCAAACCAGTGCTCGTGGAAAAGCACTCGGGTTTCATCACCTTAAAAGCTTAAGCTCTCTGAAAAAATCTATAGGTCTCTCTCTCTCTCTATGGAGAAACCTTGCTCACTTCATTCTTCCGTCTTGTATTCATCTGCACTCACTTCCCATGTGTGAGAACTTTTATCCGCGCGTGTTCTATTTAATCCTCATTCCCATGCTGCCCCGAA